>JBBJLS010000128.1:9376700-9395996 GCA_037577275.1 Bryconaethiops microstoma
TACAACATGTCATACCTGGGCATTTTACATCCATGAAGTAGGAGTTTGGACTTTGCACAAGTCTCTTCTTCTTGTGCTGCCTCCTCTCCAAATCAAAGGTGGGGTGGAGTAAATCTTTGGCCAGCTGTTACACAAAAACACAGGGAACCACACAGACCAGTCAAAAACAGACCGAAATTTATAACTGATACAGAAGGATACGCATAATCAACATGGAGAAATATAAACACACACGTGTCAGGCGGAGGGATAAAGAAAGGGAAAGCAACCTAAACAATGTGAGAAAAAGTTGCAATTTAATAAATTACTAGATGACAGTGATCCAGATAAACGTACTATTCTATGGTATAGGCCCATTTGATTTTATAAATTACTTCACGCATTATATTTGAAATGAGGTAATTTAAACATGATCAGCATACTTGAACTGACCTAAAACACGATTAGCATATATTAACACCCAAAAAAGTCCAAAAAGATATGTAAACAAGGCCGACAACACAACACAACACAAACCAGTTCCAACAAACCACGCCATGTGGCTCCAGAAAGAAACAACTAAAATCATTAGATAGCTTTAAGATTCGTCTCATTACTGTGGTTTAATATCAACAAACAGACAAACGCCTCCAGTTGCGGCAGCTGTCAATACTCATCATTTAGTTTTGTTTAAGAAAGAAAGACATGTGGACTTACAGGCATTTTCTCAAACGAGGGATTTTCTCCTGCGTAGACTCTCTGCTCCACTGTACCTGAAACACGCTGAGCTAGCTCCGGGTTGCCACGCGTGCTTTATAAATCCCGACTATACTGAAGTCAATGAGGAGACATGTCCAGGCATGTCGCTTCACTGCTCTCTACATAATCTTTAATTCATCACCGCTCAGATAAACCAGGATAGAGGCAATCCCATTATGATCTGAGTCACAACAGCATGGCAAGTACACAAAAATATTGTGACGCCTGACCATCACACCAACAGGGACTTTAATGACACTGCATTAAAATACATAGGCTTTAATATGGAGTTGTTACTGCTTTTCCATTTATAACAGCTTCCACTCTTCTTGGAAGGCTTTCCACAAGATTTTGGAGTGTTTCTGTGGGAATTGGCACTGATGTTGGACGAGAAGATCTGGCCCGCAGTCTCTGTTCCAGTTCATCCCAATGGTGTTGAGGTCAGGGCTCTGTGTGGGCCAGTCAATTTCTTCCACACAAAACTCATCCAGCCATGTCTTTATTGTGCACTGAAACACAGTCACGCTGGAATAGAAAATGTTCTTCCCAAAAATGTGTCCACAAAGTCGGAAACATGATGTTGTCCAAAATGTTGGTATGCCGAAATTGGTATACCGAAGCATTAAAATAAAGCCCTTCACTAGAAGTAAGGGGCTTAGTCCAAACTCTGAGTAACAGGTGTGTCCTAATACTTAATACATAAAGGTGGAATATGTGAATTAAGTGCCAAAGAAAGGGCATCATGTTCTGATTTAAAATATAATGAATAGCAGAAATATTATATTGTCCTCTGAACGTACAAAAATTGTCATTTTTCTTTGGTACTGTCATATCTCAACACAAAAAACAAAATTTCCAGAGGCAAATATTTACAGTAATGTGCAAACACACCACAGCACAGCATGCAGTGTGAACAATATGACATTTTTTCTCTGTGCTCAACCCATTCACCCATTCAAGTGAACCAGTGGACTGCCACCAACAGTATCTTGGGGACGGTACCTCAGTGCTGCCACTAGCAGTCCTGGGATTAAAACTCACAACCTTCTGATCGCAGGGGCAAGTCCCTAACCACAGGGCCACCAGCTGTCCCAACTGAAACAGAAGCAAGCAACAACAAAAAAAAAACATGTTACAAAGCTTGAAACATTTCACTACCCACCACCAACTTTACACAATCTTTACAAACATCTAATAGACTCCCAAATCTAAAATGATTCCTATCTGTTTTCCAGATGAGGTTGTATTTGAGACATGACCCCAGAACAAGTCACTTTTTTTCAAACTGTAGTAAAAGACAAATATGGTACATCTCAGATGATTGAAGAAGTTGTAGTCATATGTATACTTCATTTTATTATCACTATTAGATTTTGCTGAAAAAACTGCTTTATTATACAAATTCGCCTTTTCACATACAGTGTTTACTCACGAAACAAGTCAGTTATTCTTGCTGGAACTTTATTCAATTCAGTTTATTTAAAGTCAGTTATTCTTGATGATTTGTTTTTCCATTTTATTCAACGTTTATAAGTTAGACTTACTATTATTATTACTATGATTATTTAAAATGTTGAATATACCGTTGCAAGATTGTATTGTTGTTTGAGGGGATTTCTAATATCTGGCAACCTTGGTGATAGCCCACACTTCCTCAAACTGCGCAGGAGCTACACACGAGAAGCGGCCAGACGCAATCAATGCACTGCTGAACATGATTCCGTATAGAAAATAAACTCATTATTAGGACGCAATTAGGACATTTCCCAGGGAAAATACGAAAGAAGCTCCTGATATTCATGTGCCTTAAGTATGAATAGACTGCTGGGCAAAAGTGGCTTTTTGGTTTTATTTACAAAAGGGTATAAATCCAGAAAGAACTCACTGCGGACTGTCAGTGTTGTGCCTGAACTAAATGGGGTAACTTACTTTTCCCCGACGTTTTCATTTAAGAGGAGAAGACTGTCAAGTACACGTTGATGCTTTTGCATGTAAATAATAACTCATCTGACGTCTGGGTTTTATTAAAGAAGTGTTTTTTTTTGTTTTGTTTTGTTGCACTAGCTGTCTGTTGTACAATTGTTCTGATTTAATTCAGCACCCTGAAGATATTTTCCAATATAAGAACTGAATAATAAACTCAGCAGCCCCACCCTCTGTTGCCAGAATACAGTGTCTGCCACGATACTGCCTTCAGTCAGATGTCATCCTGTTGTATTCCCGCTCGTGTTTTTCTTGCACTCTCTCCTGCTCTCTTCACGCTGTTTTTGTTCTTGTGTTGCATGATGGTTCTGGATCATTTTTTTCTGGATCATATTTATTTCTGCAAGCTAGATGTACTTCAAAACGGACAGCATCTTATTACTTACAATTACGACAATTATTTTAAAATCTTTTTGGGTTAAAAAGTGGGCTCATGATCTCTGATGACTCGAGCTACAGTACCACCTGCTGGACAAAACGCCCACTACATTTCCACCACTTCAGTGGGCTTCTCCCCTCCTGAATGGCCCCTTACGCATTTACAGTCCCAACACACCTGATGGAGCTCAACAGCTTTTTATCAGGCCCTTCATGAGCTGGATGTGAAAATACAATCAAGTACTGCTGATAGCATTTACATGCACAGTGGCATCCTTATAGAGGGTCCAGCAGGCCCAGGAGACTTGCTCATTTTGTTTTATGGGGTACACTCCATTACTGCAAGACTATAGATTTGACTGTTGATAAAGGTAATGTTACATACAGTTACACACTAAATTATAATCTTTCTAGTATGAAGACCTAATGATTATATTTATATATGTACTTCATTGTGTTTTTGATGCTAAAAAATTTAGCAGGAGACATAACCACTTATGTAGTATACATAAAATTCTCCTCGAAAGTAGTATACATAAGTATACCACTTGATGCTCATTTAAAAATCATAGTAAGACATATGAACTGTGATCATTTCATTTGATCTGATATTAATCTGATTTTGCTACTTTGGATCCTACTGTTATTACATATGTAACATAAACTGATTCTTAACATCAAATTGACTTCCATTAGATGTATGGGTTCTCTGTCAAAACCAGCCGTGTAACTATTTAAGGTATCTGTGGAAGGTTGTAAGACTTGATATGCAAGCCTGCCATATCTTGCTGAAGTCAGTAGCTTAATTCATACATACTGAACTCTTGTTTTACAGTGTCACTGCTCTATCGTGGTAAAATTTCATTGAAAATGTTATTATACTTATCTAGTAAAATAATGATTCCAATAGATTACGTCATTTGAGTATTAATTTCAAAAAGGTTTAAGTCTCATCTCATTATTAGAAACTTGTTGAAGTAACCCAGGCCAGAAACTGTTTATAAACTGTAAAGTGTGCAAAACATACTGGTCCTCTGCAGATGCTCACCAAGCTTAAACATAATGCTTAAACATTATTCTTTCTGACATCCAAAACAGGAAGCTCAGAGTCACACATGTCCATGACCGTTGTGAGGAATTTGTAGGTTAAGGCCAAGTGGGCACAACACAGCTTTCAGAATCTCAGAATTGCTGTCCAGCTTTATGGTCTATGATGTGTTTTCTTGTTGTAGCACTTCACACACATCACGCCCAATTCCAACTTCCCAATATCTCATGATAATAAATACAAAAAGTGTCGATCGTGTGAAATTTTTTTCTGCTCTGCAAAAAACATAGTGGGCATTTTATGGACTTCCTGTCAAACAAGCATTTTTCATTTTGTAGAGGCCTATAGCTCCGCCCTGTCTCACCCTGTTGCTGTTGTTCTAGGTGCACTGACCATGTATCTCCATTCAGTTATCAGCTCCACTTGCTATAGGTTAGATGTGTCTAAAAAAGTGGACAGAAAGTGAATACAGTGTTTAAAAACCTCCAGCAGTACTTGTGATTCTGATCCACTATGAGCAGCACACACACACAAATACACTGTGTTGAGTATGATCCTGGTGGTGGTCCTGTGGGGGTCCTGATGATTGATGAATGGGGTACAGAGGGATTACAAATGATAGAGAGAAACAGATGAACTACAGTCTGCGTTTAGAAACTACTGGTCTGTGGAGCTGAAAAAATAGACAGTGAGTTGGGTAAGGTTGGGTAACAAATGGAGTGGCTCCTTCTTGTATATGGTTATGTTTTGTTTTTTTTTGCCAACAATTTCAAAAACTCTGACAGTCTGCAGACTGTGTAAAGCACTGTGTCTTAGTGGCACACACTACACAAGTGGTTGTGTCACATGCACACAGCGATTTTTCTCTGAAAAACTATTGAATGTGATGCTTAGTTTGTAATATGAATTAGTAAATAATGAACAAGTAATACTTGAGGTGGGTGTTAAATCAGTAAAACACTCAAATGTGCAGGGTAGGGTAAAAAAAGATTTGCTTGTAAATAAGACGGGTTTAACATCTATTGACCGAACAGACGGATATATTTTCACCAGCTAAACAAAACAGTACACCTTCTGAACTTGCAATGGAAATTAATGCAAAAATCACTCCATTCTCATTTTTATACAATGTAAAGGACGTCTGGCATTTCAAAATTATTTGTATACAAAAAGAAAGAACAAAAACGGAAAGGTTTCACTCTGACATCAACAATATGTAAATGCAGTGGTTTTTCCAGACATCGGAAAGACAGTACATTCAAACAGGCTGTTTTGCAGCTTAGTTTCCATATATGAGCTGTGTAGTCTGGGGAGTAGGTGTTTACAAAAGGCATCAAACTGAATATTAAAAAAAAAAAAAAAACCAGATCAAAAATGCAGTCTTCCATGATACGGCCTCTTTAAAGTGATGCGTTCTTTCAGTACCAGACAGCTCAGATTGTCAGTGAAGGTATGAAGGTGCTTTCCATTCACAGTGCAGTCATGGGCAAACTCTTTAGAGGTATTACATCAGTGATGTCTGGGTGATTCCCCACAATGACTGGTAAAGTCCAAGCTTTGGAGAGGTGAGTATGCGTGACTGGCTTTTAAACAGGCATTGAACATTACAAATATTTTCCGGTGAGGAGGGAGATTGTTTACCCTGCTATAAACCACAACGTTTTAAACAAAACAAAACGAAAAAAGAACACCTAGCATGTATCCTTGAGGCATCCTGATACCTGCTTCTGGCATGTCACCCAAATCATCCTGACCCATCTGCTCGTGTTCCATCACGCTGGCAGGGTTGGCGACCTGATCAAAGCCACAGCTGCCAGTCTGATGCACAGAAACACAATAGACAGTATGCACTATACACAGATGAAGAGGAAGCATGCGAAACCATGTTTTTAAAGTTAAGGGAACGCCAGTGGGTGGTCGTGGACCATAAAGATGGGAGGGTTTCCAAAAACTACAGCGCCCAGACGCTGCACGCGCTGGGTGACGTCAGAGCTCGAGACAGCCCGAGGCTCTGTATGAACCGGTGTCAGTGGAGGAACAACGAGGACGACCAGACAGCTTTCAGGCAGCCTTCAGACAGCTGGTCAATGGCTAAAACCTACGACTATCTCTTCAAACTCTTGCTCATAGGGGACAGCGGAGTGGGAAAGACATGCCTTCTCTTCAGGTTCAGCGAGGACGCATTTAACACCACCTTCATCTCCACAATCGGTACGAGCTCAACTCCACACACGAGCACAGACCTTACTGTGTCATCTCACCCGTATGGTGTTTCATGCATGTTGTTGTGATTACCAGAACAGATCTACGTTCAGGAAAGAACCCAGCTAATTCATTTTACGTGAATGGGTATTTGAATCTGGTGTGGATTCAACATCTGGATACAGCTTCCAGGGTTTATTCTTATCATCCTTATCAGCTGTGTCTAGGCCTGCAGCTTAGGGGGAAAACATAGCATTAATCACAGACAGGAAGAAAAGATAATGTTATTTTGGAGTATGTATTAGTGGCATCCCCAATTTGCTCCTTTGTTTTTATCTCAGACATACTGTGCATATTTTAAATCTCTTGCTATTGTAATGAGTTGCTATTGTATTCATGAAGATGTTAAAGAATCCATTTTGCCTCAGATAATGGAGATTCTTTACAGAGACTGCCCAAACTACTTTTGAGAGATATTTCAGAAAAATAGACTTTACCTTTTTATTATGATTGTATAAAAGGTATATTAGTAATGTTCTAGTAGGCTCTAGTACGATTATTATTTCAGTTTATCCACAATGCCACCCAATAAGGGTACCACAGCAGTCAAATGTATTTTGAGACCTAGTTATAAAATACGTTGTCTTGTTTGCACTGTTGCCTTTTAAAATGGGACTTTCAAATACATAATAATAAGTCTTTTATGGTTTATACCTGTTTGTGCGGCTACGGTTTATCTTGTATAAAGAGTCTATATTCGTAGCTTAAGTCATTTCCGCTTCAAGGCCTTGCATCTGATTACAGCATGTTTAAATCGTCACCATCCTCCCTGCCTTTGTTTGAGATGACGCCTTGAACTTGGGAGCTCAGGACTTTCCTGCCGCCTGGAAGAAGTTTTTCATTGTGTTTGGGAAAAAAATGTTTTAAGAAAAATGGCTGTTTTTTTTAAAAGCCATCTTTTGTTCCTTAGTACATGAACTTTGGGCATTGTAGAGAAATTAAGTGTGCAGTTTAGAGGCTTGACATTCAACAGGGATGTTTCATATAATCATTGTTGTGCTCTTTTGAGTTAATTTGTTCGTTTTGTGCTATGGTTCATTATTTCATTCTGTTCTTTGGGAAATCCAACACAATGTAAGACATTATGTTAATGACCAGGCCTTTTACACTTGTATGACAACAATGGGCTGCAGGGTTCAAGGCCAGTTATGCTGGGAAACGCTTTCTGTCCCACAGATTCAGGCCTGATCGTAAACAGAGAGCCACTCTGTTTAAAGCCACCTCTGACTCTCGTGACATTCTGCCCGTTCACGCCTTCTTTCTGCTGACAATTCAGTAGGCAGAGGCCTGTTGGGCAGCTACTTCCTTGTGCCAGGAGGTGTCTGACCCCAGCTGTGGCCACACTGCAGGCTTCCCTAACTCCTCCAGAGCATGCGAGACATCCTCCAGCGCTTCCCGTGACTCACTGTCTGTGTGTGTTTCGTTTCTCTCAAACATATTAGTCAGAGTTTGGTTGCCATTACTAAATGCACCATTCCTTTGTAGAAGGTACCTGTGTAAGTTGAAATTTCCAACATGAACATAATGTTTGAAACGCATGGATATGAATGGTATTAGATGTTTTTTTTAGTTGCTTCCCCGTTAATCACTGGAAACGAGCACCAATGCTAACAAGTAGATCTCTGTTTATCTGTGTGCTCACTCTTTTTCCGGTTAAAGGAAAGCAAGAGCGACAACTACCTAGCTTACCACTTCCTTTGGGCGCCTCTCGACTTTTTTTTTTCTTTTTTTTTTTATCAACCTCAGCTCAGCAGTTACTTTAAAAGCTATGCTGTAATTTTCATCTATTTTATCAGTCTTGGCTGTGTTTGTACAACCTGATTTGTTTTTTTTTTAGATATTTATGCAGAGGGCCCGTCGTAGATTTTTAAAAAATAAGTGTTGTAGTATGTAAGCACTGTAACATACTGGTAGAAATGATTCGTAGGGTTCATATATTAAAACTAAGCCGCAAAAAGCTGTTTTCGTTGTTTTCTTATATCCACCCATTCAGTCTACAGTTGTTTAGCCCTATTCTTTTATATTGGCATGTTTCAGGGCAGCGAGGGAGAACAGAGGTCATTTACATATACAGTCTTAAAGACACAGTAACAAAACAGCCTCTATATGTAGAGGGTTTGGAGAACAATCATGTAAAGTTTAATCAGGCCTGTTTTGATATGTAAAACCATATAAACATCGTAAGTGGACTTTGGGGCCGTGGGGGTTGAGTGAACGTGGGATATAGGCCTTTTAAACTTCACCTTTCTAAAAACTTCAAACACATACCTCCAAACTGTTCTGGTACTCCTGCTGCTCATCTTGCTGGAAAATCATCTGACTCTAATTAAGCAAACACTTTTTTGAAGGAAGGGGGCAATATAACTAATCGGTACAAGCTACTCATTTGATTAGAAGGAAGGAACTCTTCATTTCTATATTACTTTAAACGAGAGCAACAACTTTTCTTCCTCTGTCTGCGCAACAGCAATTCTGTATGTAGTGTTTGTCTTGTCGTGTTTACAAATTCTGTCCTGCACATAAACTTGCCACTCCATAGCTTGGACTTTGCTTGTCTTTGTGGGTTTTTTTTATTAGTCTGATGTAGTTTTTGGTATGATTTAGTAAATAGTAAGGTTTAACCCTTTAATCTCCTATACATTTACATATATCTGCTTTGTCATGTTGAGGTTAGAGAGTATGTTTCAGTCTGGACTGAGGCCCCATCTGAAATATGTTTCAATACTATATATATATAAAATATCATGAATTGAGTTTTTTATGTTAATGTGTTAAGCTGCAGTGTATGGTGTCATTGTGTCCGTTTTTCTCATTTTAGGAATTGATTTCAAAATCAGGACGGTAGAGCTGAATGGAAAGAAAATCAAACTACAGATATGGTAAGAATTTCAGAAATATGCTCTTTCGACTTGACTCTTCAGTCAAACATTGTTGATGTCTCAAAGAGTCAGTTATATCATGCTCTCCAAATCATATCTAATTTCTGTACAGCACAGCACACCACTTCTAGACTGATGTAGAAGAGTTATAGGTGCTTACAGTCCAGGTCCTTAATCTTATCTGCTTATCTGTACCTTGTAGACTTTGTTCTCTGAGTGATTCAGTTTTATACTGTCTACTGCTTAAGCTGCCTATAAATGAGGCAACAACTGTAGCATGGAGGAGACAGTGTTGCTTTTAAATTGTTATTTAGTGTGGTTTTACAGGTTCAGGAAGGAGTTGTTGGTCTCCCAAAATACCCCGCAAGTTGCAGGAGGGAGAAGGTTTCTGACTGATAGTGTAATGATATTAGGAGCCCAGCTGGGTTTTCCTGTTGGGGGTCAGTGCTTGGATGCCCAACCCTGTCATTAAATGACTAATGTGAAGGAAAGGACATGCACACAATGTTGTAAAAGCCTGCCTGCTCTGTTTACAGGATGTGTAGATTGAGAATGGTGGGGCTGGGAAGGGTGGGTCTGTAAAACTCTGTAGAGAATTCAGGACATGGTGGGTTACAAACTGAGGAAATGGGGTGAAGACGAATGGCCTCTCTGTCTGCTGCAGTGACGTAAAATATATGTGCTCTCTCTCCTGATTACAGGGACACAGCAGGCCAGGAGAGATTTAGGACCATCACGACAGCATACTACAGGGGAGCCATGGTTAGTCTTCTCCCCATCACACTGCCCTGATTCATATGTTCATATGTTCATAGGTACAATTTTATATAAGGTGTAAATTGACTCTCTTCCTCTCTCTGACAGGGTATTATGTTGGTGTATGATATTACTAGTGAAAAATCCTTTGAAAACATCAAAAACTGGATTCGCAATATTGAAGAGGTGCGTTTGAGGACACAATAGCAACAGGATAATGTTCTCTGAATCAGTGATATTTATGAATGAAAGATGCATCTGTACAAAGTTTAGTAATTGTCCGCCTTGAACATGCCACGTACTCCTGCTGTTTAAATGATGAATTAAATCAAGGGGTTGGAATGTCACCAAATTATGCTGAACTTGGCCCTCCAGGACCGGAAGAGATAACTAATGCTTTATGTATGTGATTGATTCCTCCCAATTAGAGGTTTTATATTATTTGTTATAATTAATCATTCATTTGAATTTCATTAAGCTCTTGAGTCAGTTGTGTTGGGAGCAGGAAAAACACTAAATGTGCAGGGATACTTCAAGAGTAGGACTGGAGGATTGGCAATATGCTGTGATTACTGTGCAGTATGTATACATGGTGGTTTTTTGTATGTGCACTTTACCATCTGTATGTAAGTAATTAGTGCTGTATGTTTATTACTGTCCCTAGCACGCTTCGTCAGATGTTGAGAGGATGGTCCTCGGAAACAAGTGTGACATGAATGACAGGAGACAGGTGTCTAAGGAGAGAGGAGAAAAGGTATGGCTTCTCAGCATTGCTTATTACTAGTTGTCATAAGAAATACATAAGACAGTCCATGGACACACAATATGTGGCAAGTGTGACAGTAACATTTCAATGTCTCTAGTAGGATCCTTTACATTCCGTTATATTGAATGTTTTATTACAACTCATGTTGTCTTATAGCTGGCGATAGATTATGGGATCAAGTTTTTGGAAACTAGCGCAAAAACCAGCGTAAATGTGGAAGAGGCCTTTTTCACCCTAGCCAGAGACATTATGGCCAGACTCAACAGAAAAATGGTAAGCCATACTGTTATCTTAGATGCTCTTATGAGCTGTCATAGAGAACATCGAAAAGCCTACACTGTGCTGTACAACATTGTCAGCAAAGCAAAATCTCTGTCTGTAAATCTGCCTAAATAATCTTTTCTCTTATTTCCTTTTTCTAGAACGATGGCAGTAACGGCGATGGTGGGGCACCAGTTAAGATCACAGAAAAGCGTTCTAAGAAGCATAGCTTCTTCAAGTGTACACTGCTATAATGGCGGAATGCATACATGGACTCTATCGCTCTCGTCGCAGAATCGCTCAGCTAATACGAGAGGTTGTGTGATCCTCTTCCAAGAGCTGTGCGCTCAGGCTTCTATGGCACAGGAAGGCTCTTGTTTGTACAGTCCAAAAGTCAAGTGGGCAAAAAAGGATGCCTATGTTGGAAATATTCAGCCGGTTTGTGGTTTGTTTGGTCCATTTTTGTTTGGGAAAGAGATAATCAAGTATGGTGTTTGGGTTTTACTGACATGCCAGTTGATTCATTTTTTAATCAAGGAAGCTATGCTATATGTTTTACAGCTATGAGACATTTGTGTTTTATGAAGCGTTTATAAGCATAGCACACATATTTCCTAAGTATTTGCATATATGTAAATGGAACAAGTAAGTCTATACAGTATGTGTCCAGATGTGTTAGTGTGTTTTTGTGTGTTCCTCTGTTGCATTGCCATTGAAAAGGAACTGTGTAAAAAAAGGTCAGAGGACTATGGGTAAAGTCTACAGTAAGTCTAACCATCTGTGTGTTAATAAAGGGCTGAGGGCACCCTAAATATTATAAGGGTGTTTGACTAAGATTTAATCTTTTGAAAATGTATTTGGGATTCTCGCATGGGCACATGACCATGTATAGCACAGACAGGAATCCTGTACGCCCCTCAGTGAGGAGACTCAAATATAGAACACGACAGGTGCAGAGTATGATTGGTAATAGTGTACTCTGCATTCTGTTCATGTGCTTATAAAGTAGCCAATCAAAACAGACACGACATATATAGCACACGTTTCAGAAGAATAGTGACATTATTTATGAGTATTTCTGATGGATTAATTAACATTCTAAAATGGGCCTTTGAGAATGATTGATAAAGTTTGCCAATTTGTTGTGGAAGGGCAGAGGGGTGAGGCGGGGTGTAAAATATCTGAATTTGAATGTATAGGAAAGGCACTAATGCATGCTTTTATGGTTGTATGATGAGCCATCTCTGTAATTTCCCTTTCATGTTGGCATTCATTGCAGCAATGTATGCTGACGGAACACCCGTGCGTATTGTTTTATGTAAGCTCAAAATACATTTTGTTTACAAATGATGTAACTTATATGTAAGCCCTGTACCTCTTAAAGCCAAAAGCAGTATTATAGGTTTTCTGTGTTTATGTTGCGTGTATGTGTTTCCAGAGTGAGTTCATGTATTACATGGCATAAATAGTAGCATTCATTTCACCGGTGCCAGTGCCGTTAATATAGTTGAGTTTCTCAAGTAAATGTGGTTGGCTAAACTCTTTCAGTTGCTCTTAAGTGCACTGATCTTACAGAAGAGGAAATAAGATAAGTGACATGTCAGCAATAAAAAGTTGTTGGGATCTGTTTCCTCCTGCCACTTCTCTAGTTGAGGCCTTGAAAATGTTGTCTGTACATGAGTGTTTTGATGTCTGGATCTTCAAGGTCAGTGTGACAGAAACTGGAGTGATACTCCGAAAGAACAACTGGAAGCTCGTCATAAAATACAGACAAATGTAGCATATTCTGATGTTCAGATGGGACCGTAGCTATGCACATCTAATCCATACGCATCTGTTACAGTGTCCTGATTTTATTGATTTGAATGAGTTTTTGTGATTTATTGCTCTCAATGTACTGCCGTCCGTCAGTTCAGCAGGAAAGTGCTGTCTTAACCTACCCACTGGTAGACTAATGATTGTTTAAAAAAGAGAAAGAAATTGTAACCTATTTCAAGTGTGATTTTTATTAATTGTGATCTTTTTGTACCACATATAACCAAAGTAAAGGTTGCATCATGTTATGTTGTGTTCTTCTTGCTCTTCCTCCTGATCCTGTAATGTCCCATCATGCAAGAAGAACCACATTCCCTCAGTTCACCTTCCTAAACAACAGAGGGCACTATAGTGCTGTGTAAGATCTGCCATAGCACAGTTATGTAAACAGAAGAATTTTCCTTGAATGTACATTAAGTGTAGTTTCATAACTTAAATGTGTAGTGTGTGAATATGCAACAAGCAGAGTTTTCCATTGTAACAACAGCATGAATTAACAGTACAAGTTCACATGATGATGGAATAGTGAAGGATTTATGAGCTTCTTTTCTAATGTTTCTGGAGTGACAGTGCTGAGTTTGTTATATTCGGAGTTTGGAACAGGTTACATGACCAGCCAGTGAGTAAAATGTGCAGTTTTTAAGCAAAGCATGATGAACATTAGTGTAATTTTGAGTAAACATAGAGTGATCTGCAAAAATTATTATAACTGAAATCCATAGAACCATACGTACAGTAAACAAGCATTTTCTTGGCAGCATATACAGGAAAAGTATAAGCGAGAACTATACCTTGGACATTATTGTTTTAGGGTAAACAACAGACTTTAGATATCCCTTACATTTACTAAATTCAAGGGATATTTTTATTTACATATACCTATTCACATAAGGTAAATATATTACTGCAAATATGTTTTAATGGTATGCAGTGCTCTGAATTAGCACAGTAATAATGACTCAGTAACTGCATATATATTGTGTAACAGGAAGATGTATTACTGCAAGCCCTTTCATCATTTCTTGTAATTAGCAGCCTGTCTCGCCTGCTTTTGTCAGATCTACCTCATTCTTCATCTCCTCACTTGACACGTTTTCAGATGCTGTGTCAGGTTTTTCGATAGAACCCAAGAGGTCTCTTTCACTGCAGGATCCACGGTGCTTGTCCAAGCTTTCCTGATGGGCTTTGCTCTGTTTTTTGTTCCAGCTCTTGGATCTTCCTGGAAGGAACATTCTTTCCTCAGGAACACGAAGGTGGCAAGAATCAGGCACATCTTCGTCTATGTACACCGTCACTTCTTCCACAGTATTGTTTTGTTCTTCATCGCTCCTTGTTGTGTCTGTGGCTCCCTCGTCTCGGTCAGTTTCCTTTCTGACCTCTTGGTTAACCTCACCTTGCTCTTCTTCATGTCTGTCTCCCTGGGGTCCCTCCTCTGGCCATTTCTCTTCCATCTGAATGGATGGAACCACCAGTCTATGCTGACCCTCAGATTCATCTGATACACTTTGCTGTTTACCTATTGGGCTGACCATTGATACTTTAGGCGCTTGGCCAAAAAGGCTGGGGTGAACTTTATACTCAAAGCCAGCACTCCACCGCCTCACAGATATGGACCCATCTGTCCCTTGTTCTGAACAGCTGGGGTCTTTGAGCCACTGCATTTTGTCGTCCCTATCTGCTGGGTCGAACAAGATTGTGCTCCTCGACTTCCGTGCTGAGGACGGCGAGGTGCTTAGCGTCTCCGATGGATAGTATCGGAATGCCTTTACCTTTTCTAAAGGGAATGAGATAGCTGCATCAAGCTTAGCCTTTTCAAATGTTATGTCTCTTTCACCTGCAGGGTTATCCTGGCAAGCTTGACCATCTCTAACAGACTGAATAGGTATTTCTGTTTGCATTTCTCCACCCCCATTCTCTGGTTTCACATCACAAGGTGAAATCCGGATGTCCACACACGAGCTTGGATGGCCCCTTATTGGGACCTCCACATCCAAATTCGGTCCAAACTCCTTTGGAGCAAGGTTTGTGATGCTGGATGCTTTACCCATTCTGCTCTGTTTCGCTGGGGCAAGCTGGCCTACCTTGCTCCCTTCTCTCTCCTCAGTGGGGGGACAGTCATCCAGATAGTAGCGATATAAGCTGTATCCATCAGCACTGTTGATGCTGCTGGTGCGAAGGAGGCAGGGTGGGCCGCACACTGAAGAAGCCCCTGATCGCGTCCGATGGAGCTCAGTGTGGTCAATCCCTGCCAGCTTTTCCAAGGCGTTCATCATGCGAGAGTGGATGTCCTCTAACTGGGCCAGCCTGAGGTCCACCGTCTGCAGGGAAGCCTTCATGGTGTTTTCTCTCTCATTGACCTCCTCCAAGCGCATGGCCATGTTTTCCACTCTGTCAGGAAACAGAAAGGGCTTGGCCAAGTTTACAGACTTTCCGTTGATTAATTTTAATGCAATGTAACATCAGTAGCACACCACCACAAGAACTTATAAACATGTTGAAATATCCTGCTCGTACCTTTCAGATGTCACCCGTATCCTTTCATCATTCGAGTTCTGCTGCTCATCTTCTTTCCCTCTGAAATACTCCTCCATACACTGCTCCTCAAATTCATACAAAGACTTCAGCTCTTCAGTGGTAAGGATAAGTTCTTTAGGAAAAAAAGTGAAATGTCAGCAGAGGGTCAGCAGAGCACATGGGTACCTGTTATAGATTATTTGTTTTATTAATGTATCTTTTATTCATACGCCAACAATTATTTTATCTTGTGCTAACACGATTTTTAAAAAATTGTTTCATTTTGAAAGTTTGTTGCTTTTTGTGTTTTTGTGCTCGTGGGTGCGCGCAGCACGCAGCTCTATGTCTCGGCTGGTTTTCGCGCAGGTCAGGTGTCCCATTACTTTTGTCTATATTATATGGACATATCATTACACCCACAGGGACTTTATTCAGATATAGAGGCTTCAATATGGAGTTGGTCCCTTTGCAGCTGCTTTAATGGTTCCGCCCCCATGTTCCAGAACTATACCTACTGTTGCGGCTGAACATGATCAAATCCGCACAGCAGTGTTTTAACCATAATGAAAGGTCTTCCCAGATGAATACAGCAGCAAAGAGAGGACAGATTCCTCATGATATTCTTGATTTCAGAAGAAACCAATGTCTAAAATCTTCTTATGATGGACAATACAAATGCCCACAAGTCGACATGCACTATATGGACAAAAGTAATGGGACGCCTGACTATTACACCAATGTTTAATTTGAGATTTACAAGAAATATTTGAACTGCAGCTGTGTAACTGCGTCAAAGGGAACACTGCTGTTAAAAAGCACCTCATTACACTACTTTTGAATGAATTATTCAATTTTGAATATAACAATACGATTAATCGCAATTTATCGCAGAAAACTGTAAAAATAATTTATCGTTGTCCAGCATTATTCATAAGTTAATGTAAGTATTAAATAAACATCATTAACAAAACTCATTATGTCTCATTCAGTTGTTTCTAAATATCATTTTTCAAGTTCTTGGACCACACCTAAGGGCCAAGCCCACAAATACAGTGAATGTATATAGTGATTTACTACATACATTTAAAAAGAGAGTGATCATTGGCTTTATTGCAATAATTTTTATAGGTTCTAAAAGAACTAGCTCACAGAACTAGTGAACTTACTTAGTCCTTTGTCCTTCTCATCCAGCTCACCCTCCTTTTTCTTGCCACAGCGGCAGCAGACCCTTCTGAAAAGGATGTAGAGGTGGCTGAGGATGATTAGAGGGGGAGGAAGCACTGGCCTGTCATGGAAAGTCATGATCAGCTGATAGCGCTGGAATTTCCACACCTGGTTTGAGATGGACTTCACTTCAAAGAAGGTGTTACTGTTAGGGGAGTAAATGTAATGGATAGCGTATTAGCATGCTTGTTCAGCAATTTTATAGCTTAGATCCTATCTTTTATATCTAATTTTTGCTCATCATTTAATGAAGAATTTTACTGTATGCTATGTTTTAGTTCTGTATTAATCTGTACACTTACTTGAATACAGCGATAAGCAAATTGACAAGGAGGATATTAGCCACTAGCAGGTAGCAGGCCATGATAGCTGGAGTGAGCCAGGCACCAGGGATGCAGGGTGGAAGTTTCTTTCCATCTTCGTCATACATATTTTCTCCACAGGGGGCTGAGGGAAGACCTTACATCTCACTCTGAAACACTAATGACAACTTTATTTTCCATACTGAAAGAGCATTCAAACTAAACTACAGTTTACTTACGATTTATTTCCATGGCATAAACTGCAAAACGTTCCAGAGAGATGTATTCATGGAGACAGAAAAAAAGACAAGAACAAAACTGTGCATGTTCAAAACAACCACAGTCAAAAACAGTCAATTTTAATTCTGTTGTAAATCTATTGCTGAAGAAAGACATGAAGGATGTGTTAAGATTTTATATGTATATTTAAAGTTAATACAACATTTGCATGGCACACACATAAATATAACACATTTCCACAAACATTAGTGCACAACTTTCAGTTATGTGCGGAATATAATCACATGACATTCAATCAAAGGCATTTTTTAAATCGTATGCTGTTATCTGATAAAACAAACATGTGTCTCTTTTGGACTGGACATGTTATGGGGATAGAAGGAAGTAAGGATTCTATTCAAACTGATGAAGAAAAGCATTGGGTGAATACTATTGAAAATATGTAATGAAATCATAAATATGATGACCTATGAATCTTTCTGAACTAGATTTTAAATCAATAATATCTAAATCAAATTTCTAATTCAGAAAAGATTGTTTGGCTATAATAACTTTGGAGACCAAATCATTTCAATAGTAACAAAAAGGGAGCCCAAATTTGGGTGCATGTCATGCTTCATGCTATATTTTTTGCAAATAACTAATAATTGTGCATAATAATTGTCATGAGAACATGTGTCTTAAATTAAGCATACAATACCCTGGTCAGATTACATATTTTGTTCATTTTACACACACTCTATACAAAGACCACACTCCTTTCAATCCTTTTGGCTAAATTTAACACATTGGTGAACGAAATAAAATATAAATGCTGTCTGTGGCAAAGCTACTACACATTGGATATTAAATAATTTATTGTATTCAATGTGTTATGTAATTATAATATGTTATGGCAAATAAATAGACATTGTGCACAAAGATTTGCCGAAAAATAAAAAGTCCCTATAGAGAATATGTTATTTTCACAAAACATGTAATTCGACCTGGAATGATTACGCTTATGAGGAAAGAACCCCTAAGTTATACAAATAGAAATACAGAAAACTGTAATATATGTCATGTTATTCTTCCCCTTACAGTACTTTTAAATCAAACACATGGGGAAATCTATCTATTTAAATCACCAACAGAGGGCTCCCAACTGCCGAGTAATCACTCACTGAAAACTCATTTGACATCCGACTAAATTTCCTCTATACGTACCTTTATATTTAAAGATACGCACAGTGGCCAACATGAAGTCAGTGAATTAACAATGCAAGAAAGACTATGTAATTATGTTCAGATCAGTATAATGTAATCGAAGTAAACGAACTGGGTATGACAGTAGGAATTTAAACATGCCAATAGGACTGAATAGATCTACCCTGGAGGCAGGAAAAAGAATCTTACTATCAATTCTAGTCTTACGGTCTATTGAATCCGCAAACACCTCTCCGTAGATCATCCAGTAGGGCATGTAGAAGATGTTTCGGGCTAGTCGCCAGGTGGGTTCCTCATCAGGGTGCAGGATGGCCTGTCTTGCTACGCCAAAACTCATCAGAACCACCAACATGATCACCACAAAGTACAGCATGTCAATCATCTGAGAGACACAAGAGTACAGAGTGTTATAGAACTCCAGGCGCACAGACATAAACACCAAAGTCCTGCAAACCTTTATCCACTCTTTATTTGAAAGCCTAATCACGATTGAAGAGCAAATTTCCAAAACTCACTCAGTCCAAAAGCATTTTTTCCCAGAAAATCACGTTTTACTTGTTTTACCTATTGGAAAGCAATTCTTACAAGGAATAATATTTTAAATTGAAATTCTACAGTTACTTGTATTTTTTCAATGGCTGTTTCTAAAGTGCAGCTCCTGCACATTTTAGTATGTGCAAATTTGTTTAAAAAATATAATGAAAACAATTTTTAAGTAAATCGATATTCAGTGTCACAAAATTATGTACAACTTTAATATTTACTGTACTGTCTTAGGCACCGTAGTCTTAGGCACCTGGGAAAATTATACTAAAAACCTGTTTACTACTGGACAGTAGTTTTAAGTTAGTGTTAAAACATTAATATTACAATAAATACAATTAACATTATTACAGTAAAAAGTGGTTTTATGTGTGGCAAAGT
>JBBJLS010000128.1:9403555-9441453 GCA_037577275.1 Bryconaethiops microstoma
ATATAGATGCCGCTAATTTGTCTTCTCTCACTGTAAGATTATTAAAGCTCAGAACAGGTGCCATGAGCAGAAGCGGCATCCTCTCACAGCTGGCTGTGACCTTTCTCCAGGCTTATCAGTCTCTGTCACCACTCCGCTAGCATGACTGAGTCGGTGGTGGCAACAGCAGCCCATGCTGCTCCACCATGCTTTATGTTAAACAGGCTCACCCCTCAAGCAGGAACAGCAGAACTCTAGTTTTTTCTTAGAAAAAGCTTACACTGAGGTCCCTTGATCCAACAGAAATTTTAAGTACCTTTTGCACGAAAAAAACTGGAACCTTTCTGCCAGCCATTAGTCCAGTCGTGAAGGTTTTATGACATTATGATATAGGTTTTGTGATTGTTGGTACCTATAAGGCCTAATGATAATTGAGAATGCTTTCCTCTTTCTTTGTGACACTTAAATGTGCTGCCGACCAAGGCTATGAGCTGCCGACCAAGGTGAGGATAAAGTCACCAAGCACTATTAGATGCACTAAAATTTAAACTAGAATGATATGGGGATGTCTCACTTCACTAAGGGAACATGAGCTAGTTGGGAAGCTAATGTTAAAGCTATGAGCATACATGGTACCTCCAGAGAATAGAAGCTTTTGCTCATATTTTTACACTCAACAGATTAATATAAGCTTTACTTAGTGAGGAACGATTCTGTATAGTTGTGTAAGGTCATTTGTCAACAACATAGCTAATATGTCTGCTTATAATAAAAAAAGAAAAAAATGAAGTCTACACAGATAAGGGTAAATGTCGAAATGTTTTGTGTGTGTACACATAAAAGAACATAAAATTACTAAATAGACAATTAAACTGTATATTGTAGTTGCTGTGATGGTTCCAGCTGCCTCTCAAGCAGCTGAAAAATGAATTAGAATTAGAACCGTAAGTTCTGTAGGTTCTCATTTGGGTGAGTTCTTGTGTTTGAAAGCAAAGCGGAAAAAATAGTATTGGTACTGTAGTGATCAAATACAAATCAAAGTGTTAATAAAGAAAATAACTCATCTAATAGTAAGCAAGCTGTTTATTGGAAATATTCTACATTAACATACATTAGCTAAATTAACATTTAACTAACACCCACAAGAAAACATATGAGCAGCAGCTTTAGGTAAAATAAATAGCTTGTTTTTTTTCTAAACAGCTTTCTGAAGAATCATAGCCCTGTGCTGGTAATAATAATCTGAATATTTATTAAAATTCAATGCCAAGTAGAATGTTTTCCCTTAAGTAAAAGCAGAAACTTATCCCACACCCCATGTCTAGATGGTTTAAGTCACATTAAATTGCATTCTTAATTGCACACCAAGACGTGCCTTGTGCCATGAGGAGGATAGGGCAGCACTGATCACATTTGAAGCGAGGGCGAGTCATGGCCAGGTCTTTCCCATGGCTCCTTCCATGATCAAGAAAAAGTGGGGACAGTCTCCACAAAGTTCAGATACAAAAGACAAACTGTCTTTCACATGCCCCCCGAGACCGGAGAACATCATCTCTTGAATATTTCACAGCTGTATCAATGTCAAAGAACATTTCTCACTGACTCCCCACTGCTTAGTGTTAATGAATATTAAGAGGAACATTTTCCTGTGGGTGAAAGGTCCTTTTATTTATTCTCTTTATTGTTTGAAAGCCATTCTTTATACCATATTTCACAGATCCAGTCATTTGACTCATTTAACATAGACTTTCAGGTCTTTAATGTGGTTTAAATTGTTCCAAATTTATACGGTCAGAATATGGCTATTGTGTTTCATGCAAAAGAGGAAGAACTCAATATTATTTTAATTACTTTCAGGATATACTCAATCCTTAATTTATAAGAGAAGTTGTGTGTTATCTACGGTGAATCGGAAAAAAAAAAGATAATTGAAACATCATATTCTTCATTATTCCACAACTGGACAATAGCTCCATTTTCATCCTTATAATCATTCAGCAATGTGTAATTATTGTTTTGTAATTGAGCATATATTGTTTTGTAATTGAGCCTCAATCCTCCAGACACCAGGATTGAGGCTTTTTTGATCGAAACCTGGACAACTACTTTAAAAAAGAAACTGAAAACCGCTTTCCCTGAAACTGCTATAATAATTGTTAGGCCTTAGGAGCTTATGGAATTTAATTTCTTGACACAAATATCAGCAACAGAAAAGGAAATTAAAGTTATCATTACTGTCAGGGCATTATCGCTGCCTCACTTAACCTGCCATTCAGTAAAATGAATTATTTATATTCTCACTCTTTTATTTGGCGATGGGGAGGGGTGGTGGCGGAATCTTCACTATATTCTTCTCACTGATAATTGAATTATTGTTCAGATGAGAATGGAAGACCTGTTTGAAACATTACGCTTATCAAGATCCTCTAAGACTCATCCTGTAGCTTATTTACTGTTGCATTTGTATAAAAATGAGGGAAGAAAATCTGCTTAAGTTCAAGCGAACAAAAGTGTGAATGAAGAGTTTTGCATAATTACTGAAGCACAAAGACTTTATAAGGTGGTCTGACGTTATTCATCTCACTGTACAACTCTTAAGAAAACTAGGTTTAACACAGAAAAATAAAAAACACACTGCAATGTACAACAGAAGCCAACAGGCAGGTACTGAAGTAACATCCCATTGACTTCTATTAGAAATTTGATTTGAGCCAGTAGGGTTTCTTTTCGGGGTACAAAAAAGGTCATTGATAACTGACCGTATGCTATAGAAGATAGTCAGAGATTAGATTTAAGGCTAAAAGCCCAGCCATGTCATGTGACCATACAAGAACAGTTGTGTAACCCGATAACAAGATAAAAACAGACTGTGTCTCAATCGTTGTGTGTTGGAATTCTGGGTGTTTGCTTTTCTGACAGTTCGTCTTCGTAGCATTTCAGGGTTTCAGTTAAGCAATGTGTGATTACGGCATTTTGAGTGTCATCCGACATCTGGAGATTTCCGCCACCCATGTGGATGAGTGAACTCATCTCCGTTCTGCTTTAGCATCTTCAGACACATATGACACCTACAGTATGGCGCCCAAGAACCTTCAAGAACATATTGGCCAACTTATCTTCAATTCCGTTCAGATTTCATATAAGCAACTCCATGCTGCTCCTTAGAGTTGTGCAGTAACTCTTTACCAGTAAACATATAGGGTCGGTTTCCTGGACAGGAAATAAACCTAGTCCTGGATTAAGTAGTGCTGTGAATGGAGATTTTCCATTGAAAAGGAAAGGGTAGTCCAAGACTAGGCTTAATTCCTGTCTGGGAGACCAACCCTATATGTTGGGAGCTAGGCAAGAACAAAAATGTGGATAGTCTGAGGATCACTCACACACTCCTAAAGAGTGTTGGGTCAGCAGTCATTCACTGAAAGGTTCATTAGAGAAAGTGTGGTTCTTCTCCCCAAAAAACCTTTTTGGCACCTTTATTACTATATGTTCCATCACATTATAACAAATAATATTATAATATTTTGATGAAAATGAGATCATAAGATGGTGGGTCAAGGGAGGCAGTAGGATTTCTTCCTGTTACATTAACACCACAACTGCCTAGTTCTAATAGCTGATCCTGGAATATGTATAATGCCATCACATCAACAGATCTTATCTTATTTTAAAAGACATTGTAGGTATTAGTCAGTTTTAATATGACACATTGACACAGCTCACATACAGCATTTACTATGCCTGAGACAGACTCATTATTAGATATTAGATGGAGTGGAGGAGATGCATAGGATGGATTACAGAGAGATGGAGCCCCGCTTCCATCTGTATTTGAGGGTCAGGAGGTGGATGAATGAACAGGGGGCTGGTGGTAGGAGCAGGTGGCGCTGCACTGATCCTTGTCCAGATGCATGGAACTAGAGATTATCTCCTGTAGCAAGAGGTATTAGAAACTACTTATCACATCACTTACCGTCTGCAAAATCTGCTGTAGTAGCATAAACACTACTGCCGCTGATGAGGCTCACCACAGAACAACCTCTTGAAGTGCAGTGAGACACTAATTGAAAACTCCCACTAGGCATAAACATTTTTTCCCCCACTCTGGAGAGTTCATGTGTTTGACTGAGTGTAAGCCACTCTATGAAGTGCTTAGTGCTCCGTTTGGATGATGTGTCTGAGGATCTAAGCTGCATGTGAGCTGTAATCATGAAGATGCATGAAATGAGCATAGTGAAGGCACACAGGAAACACTTTGGGGGAGGTGAAATGCCTTTATTCACAAATGACTGCATGAAGATGGCTTTATTTCCACATACTTTCACGGATAGAATGCAAGAATGAAGACACATGACAATGAATTTTAATGCCAGTATTAAAGAGACAATGTTTTTAGTTAATGAAAAAGCTATATTTCAATTGAAATCTATATCACTTACACTGTCATACTGCTATTATGTTAACCTATCGGTACCAAAATGTTTTCTCAATTTTTTCTCATATAATTATATATTATAGTTAATAATATGCAATATTCATCATATTTCATGTATGAATCTTTAAAAAGCTGTATAAGAATTTCTATATTCCGTGTACATCTTTATACGTTTTCTATAAAGTACTCACCAGCTCTCTTTTTTTCATGCAATCCATTATCATAAGGAAGATCTGCTGGGACTGGCTCTTACTGTAGTTAAATGTCTTCTGAATGGTGACCAGCAACTGGTCTCGGGCATCGTCACTTATTATTCTAGAAATATTAACACTTCACATTAGTCAACTGTCCATTCATACCTATCCATAATAGGTATGACCGATATTATTTTTTCAAACGTGTGATAAGTTAGATCAGACAAAATAGAGCTAAATTAGAGCCACATTTCATACATTAAACTCATTATGCTCTGTTTGTAGTAAAGTATTGATATCTGCACTTTGCATAGAAAACAAGGTTGTGATGTAATGTGGCAATTTTTCCTGATAACAATACATATTGTCACATTGGTCAGCCCTAGATGTCACTCTTACCCCCCCTTCTGTGAATGTTTGTGTGCGAAGGAGATGATATCTGAGGCACGGCCACTGCCATCACACACCACCACAGGCACGGGAGGCTCTTCGCGCAAGCTCTCCAGCACCACAGTGATCATATTCGGGCCTCCTTCCACAATCAGACACAAGAGTGGTACTCCCTGACCTAAACCTGAGGTACAGAAAAATTATACATCCACCTAAAATATATATATTGCCTAAATAAAATTTGGCAAAAAATTGATTGTCTATTCTGATTTCCTGAGTAGGAAAAAAAAGGGAATATTCAAACTCTTTCAAGTATAAAGTAATAGCATAAAGTGATGCTGTGCATGCAGAAGACTGGGATGATGCCTGTCTTGATAGCTACATTGTTATGTCCTTTGATTATTAAACATAATGTCGTAAGACCACAATATAAATCGAGCATTTATTAAAATTTCAGTATATGACTGTTTAAGGCATGCCATCGGGCATAAAAAACGGGGGTCAGGACGTGATGTGAGTGGTGACAGCTGAGCATCCCTTTGCTGTCCCTGCCTTATCCCAAGCTCCAGGCATAGGATGACAAAGGGAAACCCACAGGTCACAGACAAGAGCCACTGACCAACCATTTACTTATCCTCCAATACTTTCTGGCTGATTGATGAAAGATTAACTGAACCAGCCATTTCAACATACAACATACATCCTCAAGCTGCCAGAATGTAGCCATGAACACACATTTAAGTTGAGAAGATCAGTGATGCATTAGAAGCAGATGTGGGTGAAGCATGGAATTTCGGGTTTGCCTGGACATACTTACGAGTATTAATCTTCTGCAGAGAGATGTGCTTCTCCAGCTGCCTGCGCAGTTTCACCTCCGCCCCATATTTCCCACATGTGCCATTGTCGCACAAGATGAAGTGAGAGTGGCTGCTGTTGAGCACGGCCAGCTTGCTCAAAGGATTGGACATGGCCTGGTAAGGCTTGGTCACCTGAAGATGTCCAAAAATATCAATTAAGGAGCAACAGAGGGTTCTAGGTGCAAAATTTAGCCACGTTTTAAGAGCTGGCATTACACGAATCTATAAATTGTGCTTATACTCACATCTCTTCCAATGAGGTCTTCCTTGCTCTCCAGGATTCCCCATGGAGCAATCCCAATGGCGCAGACCTTGCCTCTTGATTTAGAGGAGTGGTCTTTCAACGCATCTCCCACATGCCGCATCACTCCTGTAAAGGAGAAAACAATGCAGCATAGTTTAATTGTTTTATCGACTCAAAAAGCCATCAATGAAAACAAAGTTAACACAGTGAGTAACGGAATGTGCTTTATAATTCTGAATATGCCCACCTGTGTTAATTCCAGCAGTGAAGATCCAGGCCCCTGTCGTCACTGCAGCTTTAATCAGGCCCTTTCCAAACACCTGCTTGAGTTTTGGTTGCATTTCAAAGTTCTGGAGGCCTCCATGAACGGATATGAGTAAAGTAGGAAGCTCCAGGTGCCAGTCTTTCACCATGAGGTGCAACAAGTTGTCTGGCTTAGTGTCATAAGACACCCTGATATACTGCGAAAAGAAACTGTGATTAAGACCTACTGCAATAATGATTTTTCAGTGACAGTCTAAAGGTTGGCTATACTCTAGGCCAATGGTTGTCAGCCTTTGGTCCTGGAGGCCCACATGCTCTTCACATTTCAGCGTTTTTCAGGTGCTCAACACACCTGATCCATCTTATCAGGTCATTAACAAGCCTAGATGAGAGAAGTATAGCAGGGAAAACATTAAAATATGCAGAGCAGGGGAGCCTCAGGGCTGAGGTTCAGAAGCTCTGCTCTAGGATCTAAGTCAGTTCACCTGATGGTCATTGTTATTAATGCTTAAAGAGAGGACAAATATCTTTACCATGGCCTTGTTAATGAATCCTCCTCCCTGGAACTCGATGGTGCCATAAGCATCGGTGGGGGAAGTCTGTGTGTGCTTGGCCACAGACCATTTCTCCTGAGGAGGGTCCACCTGCACCAGCAGGTTGTCCACTGCAGGTTTATTAGTAGCAGAGCCAGTTGGGATTGCTGCATGCTGGGCCAGCAAATTACCACACGCACACCTTGGAGAATACAGAAAACTTATCATTATAAAATGCCTTTGGGATAACACTGAAAACTCAAATATAAATAATTTTTTAGAAAGTGCCACTTTCACATTCCATTCTGTTCTATATCATTCTATTTCCTAAAACTGTAAATACGTTTTTACACACACGTATATCACAGGGATCCTGATTGTGTAACTCATTTAGAAGCCCTCCAGTTTCGATAATGATGAGAAAGTAAGCGTGGGTCCTCTGTATGTAGGCCGTCTGTGTCTCTGTGCTTTCGTGCACACACAGGCCAATTACCTTGGCAGCCCTCCACCTTGCTGGCCACGGGTGGCCAGTGGACCAGTCCATACCAGGGCCTTTGCCCCCTCTTTCCCCCACCCCACATGCAACTACAAAGCAGCCCGGCACCCAGCGTCCCCTCACAGTGATCCATAGCAGGAACATTGATGTCAAAAGTTTCAAAAATGTTCTTACAGACAGAATCCTAGACAAATAGGGATGCAGTATTTTTCTTCTGTTGCTAATTTTCGTCTTCTGTCAGCAGTTTTTGAATTACTTCTGCTGTTCCTTTCACAATCTGTTTGTTTTTCTTTCTCCTAATTGATGCTTCACTGTTTTTCCATTCAGTCGTTGATGTCATTCAGAATGTTTTTTACAAACTTTCATGACCATTCGTTAAACAAAGGGGCTTACCGAGTTGGCTCCTTAGATGGAAAAATGTGGATGCAATCCCTTTTTTGAAAGGTCCGTTCAATCCAAGCTTTTTGGCCCTGTAAACAAAACAGAGTATAAAAAAGAATATTGTTGTTTTTTATTGTAAATAATTGTAAAAATGTTGGTAAAACATTGTAACTGACATTTTATTTTATTTCAATTTTTTTTTTTAATTTGCTGGCATGTGGTGCTGAATATATGCTAACATAAGCTGGAAGTCACTAGAAGACAGTTCTGAAGCTTTTCAATTTCTCTGCTTTATGGTTCAGAAAATCCGTGCGTTATACCAGTCACTGGTAAGAAGTGCTTTTAGTCCCTCAAGTTTTGTGCAGTTAGATACATTCAATCCTCTTAATCACTACTAATCCTGACTAAAGTACGAGAAGCACAGTAGGTACAGCCTGGTAAAATATACTGCTGCACATGGTATATCTGGCCACATTAATGTGCAAACTAAAAAAAACTGTCAGAGATTTAACAGGCGTCATGCTGTTTTAGCTGGGGAAAAGGCATTAATTCACAATTACTAACACATTACTCTCAGATGAATGCACTTCTAGGAATATACAGAGTCGGGTGTGGCCCAAATTTTCCAGAGCCATACTAAGTCATCAGACCATAGAAAAGCCACCGGCTCCCACTAGTATAGAGAAAAAAGATAAAGGAGAGAAATGAGAAACAAAGGGGCAAGCAAGAAACAGGAGAATCTGCTGATCACATACAGGCCATATTCTGTTTTGCCTGAAATTATTAGTGCATAGCAAATTGGACCTCAGATCTGCCTTGGACCCTGGTCATTGCCCTCCTGTTCCCTTTCTGAGGAAGTGCAAAAGTATGAAACAAAAGTAGCTTTTGCCAAGGGACTTGTCAGGTCCTGTGATGCCAGTTATTTGATCGTGCTCCAGTGCCGGACGAAAATAACCTTCATTCAAAGCAATATCAGTCTGAGCTTTTGTTGTCAGTTTGGTCCTAATTAAGACCAAAGCCTTTGAAGCAAATCTCTCCAGGAAGTTGGGATAGAGAGAACTGGACAAGCCACTAAAAAAGAGTTAGCCATAAATCCAACTAAGCATGACTCACCCCCCGCTATTCAAGCAGAAATCAGTGTAGATTAATCTTTTGGGAAATTTGGGGAAAATATCACATAATATTTCCCTCCTTTTGTTTTCCTGCAGGGGCTTTCCTCATCGTAGCATTAATTCACTTGCTTCCAATGAAGTAATTTACTCAAAACATAAATTACTCAGATTTATTCATCCAATAAATTCAGCGTTATGTAATACTAATGTTATGAGAGAGCTCTTTAAGGATTAAAAATTAGGTTTGTCCATTTTAATTTACTCTTGCACAATAGCGAGTGGTTTAAAGTGTGTCATTAAACCTTGGTAGTTGAGGGTAGCTCATCACTAAAAGGAATAAATGGTTTGTAAATCACATATTCAATCAGGACAAACAAAACTATCCCACAAAATCATTTTGTAAATTCAAGTAACTGAATGCCAATGCAGCATTTTTTTCTAAGCTGTTTCCACTGCCCTAAAAGTCATACAGAACATACAAAACAAAAAAGAACATACAAAAACATTCACAAAACCCCTTTACTGCGGAATGTTAACCGGTCTTTTCCTTAATTCCCATTACAATCAGTAGATCTCCCATCTCAGCTCTGTCACGGCATCAATTTAGAAGGATTTCACAAGATCCTAAGCTTCAGCAAGCACAAGCAGGTCCTACCTGTGGAGCCTATCGGGCTAGAGACGCGGCGAGACCGAGTTTTGCATCAGTGTCCCTCCTCTAGCTCCTCTGGCGAGGGGTGCTTTCTCGCACAGTGTGTCGGCGCCCAATGAATCCCACGGGACATGAAACTTCATCACTTTAAGAGGGGCCGTTCATATGATGAGCATGTGAGCAGGCTCTTTGTTCAGGACAAGTCTCATGACTCCAGTTCAAGGTAATCCTTTTGGGAGTCCCATGACCCCTCTCTCCTTGCCCACAGGGTATTTTCATCCCTTGCTAGAACAAGAAGCACGACAAATCTGCTTTGATAGCCTCAACCCTTACCCCTCCCCCTCTTAATCTTCCAATTCATGAGACCCCCTTTTTTTCTGGATTTTTGTCTTGGCCAGGCAGATCAGAACCAGAGTCTGCAGTTGGGTAATAGTGAAGGAAGAGCCGTCACACCAAAGGAAAGGCTGGCAAGTAAAATCAAGAGAAGGGGACCTGTAGCCACCACAGTCAGAGGAGCTCCCTGAATTTTGAGTTTGGAAGTGTCACCCCCCTCAACTACTTTGACTTCAACCCCCATTTGCATAATTGAGAGAATTGGGCCCATGGATTCTTTTGAAAAGAAAAAGCCTTGTTAAGAAATGAGTGGACTCTAGTTGGGAGCAAGGTCATTCAACACTAATTGCAGTTAATCTCTATTTCGACCCACCATGTTATGGTGGAGCAAAATGATTCTGACGGTGGGCAGTCTCGACTAGGCCTGAGTGCCTTTGCTGACTTTCCTCATTGAGCAGATTTTCCCAGTATGAAAGAAAGAGGTCCACCCTCTTATATACATATGCAGAAATCTCAGCAACGATATAAATAATGTCATTGTTTATTCCATCTTTTGGCAATTTAATTACACAAAAGTCCTAAAAGTGTAGAAAATGAGTATATAACTCTGGTACAGATGTGTGGTCAAGAATTCAGAGTCTCACCGCAAACATTGATGAAGCAAGGCTTTGAAAACAGTTTCATGCAGAAAAACAAAACAAAACAAACTAACAAAAAAAACACATTTTTTTATATTTAGTGCAGTGTATTGCCTCATACAAATTGTAAACTTGTCAAGTAACCTGTTCTTATGCTCATATGGTCCAAGGCACTGAGATGATTCCATCCTTTCTGATTTTGCTTTTAAAGTTCACACAGGAGAGGTGAGGCTTCAGTCTCTGGTGTAAAATCTAGGGGCGGTTAGCAGTTGTGTTGGTACTGTGGTCAAAATATGTTAACTAATGGTGCTGGCTAGTTCTGAGGTTCGACTAGTGTGATGCATTTTTTCAGCTTACTTATCCTCATTATCCCCAGCAATTAAAACCTAAATCCGTTTAAAAACCCATGACCTTGCTGGTGTTCTAAGGAAACACACAAATGACCTGGAAAAGGAGAAGTACATGCTAGACGGGATCAGGTACTGTTGCTCTAAACACATTAACAAGGCTTGTGGCAAACCGGGCCAGAATAAATGGTATTTTGTTATTTCACACCACGTTGGCCTTAAGTGAATATTGTTGCTCAACACAATAGAGCATTTGTACAAGAATAAGACATTCAGTAAGGTTTTTAGGGTAAAAACGGATTATAATTTTTCTTTTAAATGTTCCTTTAGTTCCAAAGTCGTCTTTTTAACCCTATAAGAGCAAAACATACTTCGTTTGTAAAAAAGTTCTCCACAAACGATCGTTTGAAAAAGTTAACGTAAACGATGCCCTTGGAGCACAAGATGAGACAGTGTAGAATAAAGCTTCTAACTGTGAAACTTAACACACATCATTTAATACTTTCTGACAAGAGTAAGGCTCGGGCCTAAGACATGATGTACATTTAGTAGTAAATAGTTCAAATTCCACCAAAAATCCCCACCAAAGGTTATCTAAGAGTCTGTAGTAGCCATTTAAGTTCCTGATGCCTCATTCCTCATCCGCCCCTGTATTCCGAATGAATACAGGGGCCATTGAGTTTGTGAAGCACAGGGCGAGTTTGCTTCAATTTGCCTAAACTCTCTAAAATGTGTTTCGCTCAATTTGCCTCTAAAAAGGCCCATTGTCTCTGAGAGTTTAAATCCAGTTAGCCTTCATCACATGAGCACAACATGTTACTTATTAGCCTCGGGATTTCTATGAGTCATAAGACATGTTTTCAAGGCGTTATATATGTATGAGTGAGTATATTTTTTAGAGTTTTTTTTCATTTCATTTTTTAATTAATTATTTGTTGTAAATGTGATGGTTTAACTTTTGCATAAACATAACACAGGCTTGGGTTCTGTTTTAGGAATTTGGTGACACGTTTGGTGACATTTCAGAGATGCTCTTATCCCATGTGTAACATAACTTGATCTAGTTAAAGAACAAAAAGTATAGACATTGAGGAGAGTGAATTATATGCATTTTTGTTTCTTAAAAACATAAACAAACAAAAACCCAGAAGTACAGTGTAGATAATTAATTGGAAATCACACTGACCACTAAAATGACACTGACCACTAAAAGGCGTAAACAGAGTCTTATAACATTAACATACATTACATTTTTTTTCCTGTTTCCTGCAATGTTATTATGTTGGAGAGATTTTTGCTATTTTGCAGGTCCTTTTGCTGGACATTTACATATACCTTGTTTTCTCGTCAGTGGTCTGGGGTAGGATTAAGGCTATTTTTTTCAGTGTAAGACCTCATACATAATAATTGTATATGTATATGTGTGTGTGTTTGTGTGTGTGTGTGTGTGTCTGTGTGTGTGTGTGTGTGTGTGTTTGTGTGTGTGTGTGTGTGATTGTGTGTGTGTGTATGTGTGTGTTCATGCAAATCTAGAGAAAGCTTCTATATCTTTTTTCTCATTAAAAACTTCCAGAAACTGAGGCCTATCTCTTGGTAAATTTGGAAATACATTTCAAAACTCGGGTTTGTCTCTGTGAATGTCTTTTCAGTTTCAACATTCTATTTGCAAATTCAATGAATAACACTTGAGGAATGAACATGACAAGAGACAAGTAGACGTAGCCCATTTTTAAAGCATTATGGTACATTCTTGCAAATGGTATTGCGCAATATTCATTTCCTTGTCATATTGAAAGCAGTGCTTTTAGATTTATTAATCACAGCAGAGCAGACATTAGAAACTGAGGAAGCAGAGTGCTTAATCTGGCACAGCTGCTAGAACTCATACTGGACCATTACAGAGGATTAGAGGCAGGGACGGAGCAGCTAGTCCTGGAGGTGCCACTTCACTGCATGGTAGTATAATCTGAGAGCAGTTATGATGATTCTCATATGGTCAAGGTTCAGATTTGCACCGGGAAACAACTGCCAAAGGCCAAGTTCTAATCAAATACCCATATGCTCCTCTCTCCTCTTCCCTCGGGTGGTGTTATGGCTGTGGATCACATGCTTAAGACGCTGCTCAGGCTTAGAATACAACAGTGGCCTTTACACATTCAGGGTCAGGTCAGACTACTTCCCAGCAAACTGAATTTGCTTTTATTTTCTGTGTTCTGCTTGCCAATTCATTTGGATGCACCCTGATTCTGATTTTAAGGCAGATTTTTTAGACCCGGTCTTCTGGCCAGTTTAATAAATTTATTTAATTTGAGTGCGTGTTGTTAAAAAATAACCATCAGTATTCAAAAACAAGAGTTTAAGCACCTTAAACCCACATAAAGACTCAAAAGGGTTAAAAAGTCAGTAATCAAAAGAGACATATTTATTTAGGCTAGTACATGGTTAGTATCTATCTATCTACCTATCCATTCATTCATCCATCCATCCATCCATCCATCCTTCTATCTATCTATCTATCTATCTATCTATCTATCTATCTATCTATCTATCTATCTATCTATCTATCTATCTATCTATCTAGCTATCTATCTATCATTATTATTATTATTATTATCTAAATATTTTTAAAACCAATGGTATGAATGATATGACAAGACTAAAGTGTGAATATCCATGACCATGAAAGTGAGGAAATTTCATGTCTCCCTAGACTTTGTTTGAGGTGGGTGATTCCTTTGGTTGCACAGTTCATTCTAGAGACAGACTGTGGAAACGGAAAAGCTGAGCTCACTCGAACACCTTAGGAAAGCTGAGTGCTACGAGTCATTCTTGTGTAACACGCACTGATTCATTCACGAGATGAAAAATAAAATTAAAGCAATTCAAACTGGCCAGAGATAATCTTGTTTATTTGAGGCATTTCAGTAAAGTCAGTTTCTCCTGGACCTGCTGGTTCTGAGCTCCCTGAACAATTAAAAACCCCTTAAATGTCATGGACATCCACATCCTAGGACTGACTCTTCAGCAGTTATTTAGAAAACAATGCACAATGATTGAGACATTATTCAATTACAGAAGTTAACAGAAGAACTACGGTGAGAAAATTAGGGGGTTGTAACTGCAAGTGAACAAGTGGTCGACTGCAGCAACGAACTCTTACCTTCTGAGAGCCAGAGGTGGTGCGATTGATGGAGGCCTGTTTGAATGAACCTCCTGTTTTCCTTCCTCCCCTCTCCATTGGGTTAACTGCAGCTGGGTCTTCATACACTCATACCTGTGCGATGCACAAGAAAGAGCGCGTGCCCTTTCACAGGTTCACTGTACCACTATCACAGCTAGAGCATCTATTACAGTCACAGGATCATCTCTCTCTCTCCCGCCTCTCTCTCTCTCTCTCTTTGGCTAGATATCTCTGTCCCTCAGCTCACTGTCTCTTAACTGACAAGACAGACGTCCGCGAGGGATAAAAAAAAAAAAAAAAAATCATTCGATGACGAGCTTGACACATAGACCCCGTTTCCTCTGACTGGCACACCATAATCAGGCTTAATGCACCCGGCTCTTGGAAGCCTCCGACTTTAATGGAGGGAGATTTAATAAATGGTTATTGAAGGTAAACCTACTTTAGGACACCATGGCCCCAAAAACTAGCCTGAAAGCATGCAAACTCAGGTTGGGGGCGTCCCCTAGGCTGAGGGTGAGCACACACACAGAAGAAAAAGGCCAACAGAGGTTACGGGGAGGTAAAAGGGTGAATGAGACATATCTTGTTGATCAAAACGAGTGAGTTATTTAGTTTGGAGGGGGGTGGTCCTGATTTTACACCTAATAGGCTACTGTGTATATACTCATGCAATCTACCGGGTGGAAACGTCAACAAGAACATATTCTAAAAAAAAGACATAATTGCACCTGTTTTTTATGCTAACACAAAATGTCCATATTCACTGAATATTTGAAATGTGCAGTGTGATTAAAAACAACATTTTTAGAAACAACTGCACAATAATTTCTGTTTTTGATGTGAAATAGTCAGTTGTATAGAAAAATACAAAGTCAGGATTGATAACAGAGGTGGCGATAGGAACCAAATGTCCACAAGTAAGTTACAAACTACATCACTGGAAACTATTGTGTATATGCTGTCTGGTGCATGATTTGTTGTTTTTCAATTGAATTGTGAAAATGTTTTGGCCTACAATGAATTTGAAATATACACTCACAGTGGACAGGTACATGCAGGGTGTTCTAAGGCAAAAATAATTTCCAAAGAACAAGCAGGGTTTTTTTTTTTCACATTTACCACAAATTCACTATCATAAACATTACATATAATAACTCATAAGACACATGTAGGGCTCACTGGCTGTTTTGCACAGAAAATAAAATGGCTACATTTGTCTTACAGCTAGATTAGACATTGTGACCCCTGGTTCTTATCACTGTGAAGAAATCTGAGCAAGGCACCATTTCACACCAAACCACTCTAACGGGGTTAAGGCAGGGACATTTTCAGTGACCGACCGATTTGGAAAAATACATGGGAAAACTACTACCTTAACGTTGCTATTCAGGCACAAGCATTTTACAAGTACTTTCACTAGATGAGTGAAGAATAAGCTTGAGAATCAGAAGAGGCATCCCAAAGTGCATACTGCCGTATTAAACAGTATGTAAAAAGAATACACCCACGTCAGCCATGCATGAATGAATGTAGTATGTGTAATAAAGTAGTTTGTGGTTTGAGACACGGTCAGAATACTTTCTCTTCAATTATGAGGAATTTGTCTTGATGAATTAAGATCCGAAATGCTTTATTTCCATGCACATTCAAAACCTACATTTCTGAAAATAAATGACCTCCTAAAAACCAGCAGTCTTAACTCTAACCATGAAAACACCCACATGCTGAGCTCTTACGTAATCCAGAAGAAAGGTTTAGAAAGGCATAGGTGCACCCTCTAATGGCCATTCTGCTTATTACAATTCAATGTGTGCTGCACTGTAAATCCGCATGTTAACTTTTAATGGCTGTTGTTATTTGTTCTGGCCTGTTGCTTTGCAGGATGAGGCAGGATACGGGGACATGCATAACTCAAGCAAATAACATGCTCATGGGTTCACAGGGAAGCCAGTGGAAACATGGAATTCTTCATAGGGCAAGGACGGAGCAGTGACTGAAACTGAGCGCATACACATCCTCTCATCTCACTCTTAAGAGGATCAGTCATAAGGTAATCCACGTCAGTGTTCGTGTAGTAACATGGACCTTTTTTTTTTCCAGAGCTTTTTACGTTCAAGGTGCAGGTTTAATCAAGACATTTTCAAAAAATGTTAACATATCAGGCACTTGACGAACAACTTTTGAGGTCATATGGGGGTAGAGGTAACATGTGGAAACAAACTGACATGAAGAAAGATAGGGAAAATAAATATAAGAAGAATATATAGAATCATAATATGATTGTACAGACCTACATGAAATAATGCAGTGATACAGCATAAACAAGTTACATCTGAAAATACAAACCATGATGTCCATGCAAGCCTTGGAAAACCCAAGCAAAATACCACCAGTTTTCCATAGTCTTTTACTGTACTTTACATGTATAATGTGTCATTCATTGGAGTAGAATCATTCACTCAGTAGGTTGTACTGACATTAGATAATTTCATTTGAGCATCTTCAGACATAAATACTTAAGTCTCCTCAACCACTTTAAATGCAACGTTATTCTTCGTTTATATTTTAACTGCATGTATGCCCTTACTCAATCCTTACTTTTGATATTTTTCCATATCAATGTAGAATAACTGCTTAAGAATGTGTTATGAATGTGATTCTAATGATACAACAATAAACATTAAAGTTCTTGAAACAGGACCACAGCCCAAGTCAGTCTGAAGCAAATATTAATATAGAACTGTAAAAGTCTTACCTGTGTCTCGAATTACAAAACCGTATATAAGACTGGAACATGCTCTCCTGAAGGCAGTCCTGGTGAAGGCGGAGTAAAGATCTTCTCAGAGGTGATACTAGTGTTTCCTTTGCCTTAAGAATAGATAATGCGTAATTTCTCCCCGTAAGCAGACACAAATGAGCTTTATGAGCTGCAGATGGCTCTTCAATTGTCAGGAACAGACTCTAATGCCCCACATGATGCGAGTGTGCCGTGTTCAGCCGAGCCGTACACACATAGAGAACTTCCATCTCACCCCGCTCAGATGAAGTACAGCGTGTCCACCATTCATCTAGTGTCCACAATCCTCTTATGGACTGTACTGCCCTGCATGACATGGGGTTCTTATTTAAAACAGACCAACATGACAAATCACAATATGATATTTCACAACACAGAATACCTATGTAGAGCACAAGAGACACACTGCATGCCTAATTAGCACGAGCAGTGCTTTGAAAACGACATAGCAAAGGCAACATATCTGTATTATCTGAGGATGAATAGCAGAGACAGAGTACAAACAAAGAGAAGAAGAGGGGAGCTGTAGAAAACATGGGTAACAGTTTAATACTTGATTTGACGGTCACCTACATAAGCAGTAAATAACAGAAAAAGCAATTCTTCAGTATTTAGTCAGTATTCCTATGGTGAAGTAAAGAATATTGTACTCTGGACAAAATAACAACGAGAATGAAAAGTGTCCCTCCATTGTTTAATGTAATGGAGATTTATGATGAAAAAACTGATGACCTTATATAAGGTGGTGAATCAAGACAGAGGACAAACTGGAACACCTTCCGTGCTAATACAAATATAACCTATTCGTAATTGTCCTATTCAGTGTTTTTGCATATTTTATGCAATTTTGCAGATAACATTAGGTATAAATAAAGACATTTAGAGTTACAGAGAAAAGTACATGGCAGAAACATATTTCACTGAAATTACACCCCTTTTTGGTTCTCAGCAACCAACCTGACATTTGAAAAGTTGACTAGGTTGACTTGTCATTATTTTATTTTTGTTGTCATACCTTTCTGTGTGCAGACACACGGTTTACTTGTGTTTACATGTATAGTCTCATGTAAACCTGAATGTCACTTTTACATCTGACATCAGAAAAAGCAAACAAAAATGGTTTTTGGCCTTGTCAGGGTGAGAGAAGAATTTTACGGTCACAACATGTAAACGCAAAACTGCTGGCACACGATTATAAGCTCTTTGAATGAAAGATGCTTTTTGGGGTTTCAAATAACAAGGACCTAAGCGTAGTCTAATTACAAACATTACAGCCGCAGTAACTGAAAAGTAAAACTGCATTTTTTCCAGGTCAAATTTACCTTCAGAGCCTTGTGTTCTTAAAACTTTTAAGAAAACAGTGTGTATTTTTTCTGTGTTCAACAGTGAAACAGGTTTTGCTGACTGAAGGGATTTTTCATCGTCTTGTGATAACATTTACCACAAGAGGGAGCACAAGGGGTGTAATTGCTCTGCTGCATCTGTTTCAGGGAAACTGGCATGAACTCCTGATTACTCTCCTCTCTTTTGTCTGAGAGCTTTATTTCACTGTTAAGCATTTGGTCATAAATCCATGCAGTAGCTGACACAATATTTTATTAATTTCATTTTTGTCACATCTGGTGGATGGTGTCCATCAAGTCTTATTGCCAATCTTGAGCAAAACATAAACTTTTGCCAATTTAGAACTCAACAGGTGAAGTAAGTCCTGTAGTCACAGCAGAAGTCAGGGGTCACAGTGAAGTGTCAGAGAAGAACGGTCATCAAAGAGAACTCACCAGGAAATACTAAATTTTCTCTCTATCCTCTCTCTCTATCCATCTGTCTCTCTCTCTCTCTCTCTCTCCCCCTCACTCTCTCATCCTCTTTCTTGTCTTTCAAGTGAAGAGTTTGATCTCATCAACACAAGTACAAATGTACTTCAATACTTATAGATTTCTAAACCTTTTATGAACATCACACATTTGCATTGAGTGTTCAAAGTTTTTTTCTTTATTTCAGTAAAGTGCTTGTGTTTACAGAAGTTCCTAGTTTCTGTTTTGTTTCAGAGAGGAGGGAAAGTGTTTTCGCCTGGCCCCGACGAGCAGAAACTTGTATTAAAACCTGTGTTGTTTTCTTTGTGGCCCATCCTGCAGCTCACGTGCCTGTATTGTTGTGTTTTCTACTTGTTAATTTGCAAATGTTTTTCCCTCTGACATGTCTCATTGTTGAAGCCTGGGGAGTAAATAGGGAACAGCTGTTAGGCAGGTTGAAACCCAAAATTGGCTCCATATGCAATAAACTATGGAAAACAGCACATAAACGGACCCTAATTTAGGCCATTTCGACGGCCTGATTTCCTAAGATGAAACAGGAAGCGTTTTACCATCAGACCAGGGTACAGTACGGTGGAATACGACCGCAGCTAAAGAACGGGAGTATCGTTTGGTTAGACTGCACTCAGCTGTAGGCCTGCATGGCTAATCAATAATGCAGCAGGTGTCTGCCTTACCTGGGAGAGTCGACAGCTCCACCTGGTTACTATGGAGACAGACTATAGCCCCTGTGGGGACAAGAAGTGCATAGTGAGTTCAGTCCTGGACTCTCTAGACTGTAATTGTGCGTCTGTGTTCGAGAATGGTGCTGATTAACCTTGGACTTGTAAGGCTGGAGGCTGTAAGATTCTTGACAGGACAACAGAAGCGTCTTTCGGCTTTGGTTTCACTAATGTCACAGCGAGAAACACGTGGTAACAGTCGAGTTTGAGTCTGTCTCTGTTTCACAGAAGGACAATTGAGAATGTGTGTCAAGCAGCAAGGCAATGAGTCTAGCCTGGAGAGCCTCCAGAGGGGAAAAGGCTGTAGAAGGGTGCTGATAGCTGGGCATGTCCAGACACGTCAACATACACAGTGTTTTCAAGAACCTCTGTGTACAGCCTGTCTAGAAAGCAATGTTCTGTCTGTGAACCTGCGCCTCAAGTTCAGCAAGTCAGTCCTGTGTTTACAGTGCGAGTGGCTGAAAACATGCCACTACAGAATTATGAGGTTCTGTCTGGCGTGAAGTACATTTCTGACAAGACAGGTTTTGAAGTACCGGCACAACAATATGTTACTGAAACCTTTTTCAGTTTCATATTTATTCATACACTCTCAGAAAACCCTTTGGGGTACAGCGATGTCACTACCGGTACTCTCGAGGTGACGTCTTCAATATCTTTAGTTAGGGAATATCAATCTTCCAGTACAGTTATATTTTAGCAGCAACTCTACGCCCGTATTAAATATTTTATTTTTATTTCTTAAACAGTAAATGTTGTTTATCTTTAATACTCTTTTGTAGATTAATTAGCATGGAGTATCTTGGATTTGGACCTTTCTGTGAGTGTAGTCTTGAATGGATACAGAAAGTTAATATGCAGCCTTACAAATATAAAACACATGTATGATAGTAGGTTTGGCCACTATGACACTTAGAACCTCTGTTTGAGGATAGACACAGAAAAATATTGCCCTAAAGAGCCTTTTGTGGACTTTAGAATCATGCAAATACTGGGTGGGGCATTACCGTGAAATCATATAGAGATTTGTATTTTATAGGTTTGCACAATTATGTCATTTATGATGTTTGTGTGTGTAGGAAAAGTGAAAGGAGGTGTACCCACCGTATCTCTATTGAGATGTCTATGCCATGGGTCAGTATCTAACAGACACTCCCTTTGGTGACTGCTACCCTATGAATTCTTTCATAATGAGGCCATCAGATATGTTTCTCTTTGGATTAGTTCACACCCAGGATCTCTTCCCTTGCCAGGATTTACCTGAGAACCAACTATTCTCCTGATATTGCTTGATTTGTGACGACATTGTGATTTGAGAAACATTCTTATGCGTATGTGGTCATTATTGGGGTTCATGTTTACATCTGCTAACATTTCCTCTTGCATTCTTGGCAACAATGAGGCATCAACATTTGGCAGTGTTTTCCTGTTGTCAAGGAACAGACCAGAACCAACCACATAACTGCGGCAAGTCAAGAACAGAAAAACACCCAGAGGGAAGTGCTACATCAGCAGACAAACGGTGTCAAGCAGCAAAGCCCAGTGATCTTTGGAAAATGCTTTGGAAAACTATTCGGTTCTGGCTACCTTGTGGGAATTGCAACCTTCAAATCTATTCAATATGTCAGTGAACAAGTTAAAGGGCCATAATATGTCAGAGATGACATAACCACTGAAATGACATTTGAAAGGTTCTGAGAAAGAAAACAGTGGATTTACTTGATAATTAACCTGAAAACATATCCACTTCCCTGTCAAAAGTCATGATTAAGATGAATGTGGCCTCAGTCCTGTTTTGCTCAACTAGATGCATTTGTTTTCGTGGTATGAATAAGAAAGAAGGAGCGTCCTGTGTTTTCAGGATGAAGCTCTTCAACAGCTGGTTTTGTTGAGTCGCTGCAGCTCAGCAAGCCCCAACAAAGCAGTAAAAAACAACTGTGATGAGGATGAGTGAGTGTTTCCTGTGAGGATTGATCTGGAAGAGAGAGAAAAAGAGGGAGAGAGAGAGAAAGAGAAGGAGAGAGAGAGGTGTTATATCAATCCATATACACAGAAGCAAAGAGACCCACACTAATTATCAGTCTCTTGCCAAAGGGAGTTTGAACCAAGCAGGTGTTCTGCATGAAGTGAAACTCATACTGTGGTGGTGTCTGTTTCTTTATAGCTTCAAAGGTGTTGGGCTCTGCCCCCCTGTTACATGTTCCAGACAGTGGGGTTGGGGCTGCTGTGTGATCAGCAAGCAGAATTGGGATGAGTAGGCCACCACACGGCTGGTCTTTGGGAGTGGCTTTCTAGATCTATGGATGACTGGGAAAATGCACTGTTTCTGGCTGGTAACCTTCTTTTTCTCCCTCCTTTTCCCTATATATGTTACTCTTTCCGGGGAATTGCCCAGTAGAACCAGAGTAAACAGTTCTTGGAAGCTTGCTCCAGGGTGCAAAATCATTGCATGAGTCCCCTTTGCACAGAGGAGGGGCAGAAAGAGAGCCTTGCTGAATTGTGTAATTGCTTGTATTTATCCCTTTCTCCTCAGAGGACAAAGATGAACAAAATGTTACACACCTCACAGGATATGCTGGAGAGGGAAATTATTCTAAAATGATTTCTTTCTCTCCCTTTACATGGAGTAGAATTTGCTAAAATCGTGAGCAGATACATTGTAGTGTAATAGAAACCACTGGTAACAGGTCATAATAATAAAATGGAAATTCTGACCAACTACACTTACAGTAAAGGTATTAAAGAGGATTCTTTAGTGCAATGGTTTTTAAACTCTTTTAGTCTGAAGGTCCACTTAGCCCTTAGCCCTTAACCCTCTTGAGGCCAGTTTGAGAAACACTGCTTTAGAGTGATGCCTTAGACCAGGGGTTCCCAATGCCAGTCCTGGCACATTTTGTGCCAAGCTGGTTTTCATTGATTTCATTCAAAAAAAATTTACGCTAGAAAAGTTTAGAGATCCTCTGCATAATGTATCTACATCTGTTTCACTTCCCTAAAACAGAAGTCCAAACCCAGAACCATTTAGGAATTGATAGTGTTGGAAAAATTCAGGTATGTGGTTCAAGCATCCACAAGCTATAAACCCAGCAGCCTAGCATGACCTTTCACGTGCCTCCACTCTATTCAGCTTAACTTTGCAATGTATTCAAAAGATCAGGATGGGACTTCTCTCTCTGGTGTGAAGGGTCCCATAAACCCTCTGTACTCTCTGTCAGTGGACTTCCCTTTGGTGTCAGGCGGAGGTCCTTCTATGCTAACTAACACTACTCCCAAGGTACAGTTGTGGAAGATTTTACTCACAGATAGGGGGAGAGAGAAAACTTCAAGGCCTCTAGTCCACATGTCAGCTGTGTAAACGTCCAGTATCAAACCACAATCCCCAGTCCCCAGAGCCAGATGGCAGACCTGAGAGGCCTGGATTAAGCGCTTTATTTTCACGTTCTTTTCCCTCATTGTGTTGTTCCTCCAGAGGCCCTCCTGAAAGGGTGCCAGTGGAAACAGCCATTGAAACTTTTGCAAACACGGCTCAGTTATCTTTCGCTGTAGACGCCACAAGTTTCGATGTATTGGCTGTGTATTTGTGCGACCAGTGCACTGCTGAGAGGAACAATGGCACCGCCGTCTTGGTCATTTCCAAGTCTGCAAGACAGCAGAAACTAAAATAGACCCTTAGCTTGCAGTCTACTGCCTGTTCCTCCAAAACAGCTTATGTATCAGAGGCTGTGCACTTTGCATTCTTGTCTTTTACACTGATGTTGAACTAGCTCCCCCCTCCCAAAGTTTCTGTCATTAGGCTTTAGGAAAAACTATCCTTTTTTTCGGATCAGCTTGGAAGACTGAATTCTTCCATCACATCAACTTCGTACATACTTCACATTCCTAGGCTCTCCATGATAATTCTACAGTCCTCTCTTAGGGTAGCTTTCATCTTGTGAAATGTGATTCTTTTATCATATCTACCTGTTAGCTTGCAACACACAACAGTTACCGATCTGAAAGCAGCGCTCACCCAGCATCATAGTGGTGCCTGGCCAGTTTTGTACACATGACCTAACAGAAACATACAACTGACTAATGTCGCCCTGGTTAAAATTTTGCCACAAACAAGAGCACAGAAATCTGTGCTGCTTTTGACTTCTATTCATGGATGGCTGGGGTATTATTCAGAATCAAGCTGGGCCTCTCATAAGCCTTCAGTCGTATGCTGCTTTAATAACTGTAAATGAATGTCAATATGAGATGTAAACACACAAATTCAATATCCATCTCCATGACAGCTTGATTGGTTTGCCAAACAACAAGGGTTAGACCAGGATAGTACAAGCATATTAGGTCAATATTTGAATGTATTTTCGATTGATGCCAAATGACGCTGTCAGGTACTATTGATGCAATGCAAACCGAATAATGAAATCTTACATTTGATCTCTTAAAGTACAATTTGTATTTACAAGGCAAGATGGAGATGTCAGCTAAGAACCCTCAAAATCACATTTTACAAATGACTGTATTGTGTGTAGAGCCTTTGATTTGCTAAATAAAAGACAAGAAGAGTCAATGGGCTGTGTTCCACTGAGCTTGGGAATGACTTGGAGTTAATGTTAGTGATCTAAAGTAGATAGGACACGAAGTAATTGAAAAGATCCGCTAATATACTCCTTCCTTGTAGAGTTAATCACTCTATGTTGCATGCTGCATTTGTCTCACTGAAACTAGTTTTGATCCAAACATGGACATGACCTTCCACTCAGCTGTAAAGCCTCACATGAATACACTATAAATGTGAAACATGTAATTGTGGGCACAATGTGGCGCTTAAAACAAGGACCAATATGTCTGTGATCATACAGGAGGGTTATTATCTAGCTCATAGAAGAACAGTGCGGGAACGTTTGGGTGGAGATAGAGCTAAGGACAATTGCTGTTTATCAGAGCACCAAGCTCTCCTGACTCATTTGGTTACGGGCCACAGTTAACATGCAAGGATAAGGCGCAAGGAGAACAAAAAACAAAACAAAAAAAAAACACATGTAAAAAGCACTAACCTTTTTGGAACATGTACTCTGAGACTCTTTTATGGGCAAAAATGTTTTATGTACAAAAGCAGCAACCAGATATGCTCCAGAAATATTTGAAGTCAGGGCTTTTTGTCAACATAAACAACTGTCTTTTTCTTGTACAGGGCACTGATTAGTCAAGACCTCAGAATCTTTGAGAAGGCCACTGTCAAAAAGAGTCAATTAGCATCTGTCTAATCTTGCTGATGATAGCTGTCTCGCACTGTATTTATGGGCTCTTATCTGAGGCTGTATTAATTGGAAGTGAGGTGGGTGTTTTGAGGCACAGATGGTGCCGACCCCCAGCAAATGAGGAGACCGTGAGATAATTGGCTATGCTCCAGAGAAGTGGACAATCTATAGGCCTACCTGCTCAGGCGGGTTTAGGATCAGAGGCAAGAAGCAGATTATCGCATGCCTGTTTGCACAAAGAAGTCATTAGGAAAGCACTAATTCTGCCCAGTCTGTTCATTTGTCAAAATAAAGGAAAAGACATCTGTAGTCCTGAAAATTGCTCGGTTTCACCGAGTTACCGAAGATGCTTCTGGCCATAGAAGGTAAATTACTACCTGTGGAAAGTTTCTAAGACCACATATAAATACAAAAGACACCATTTGTTATTTTGGGCCATGTAGTTTTCTCCTTTTATAAAACTTTGTGAACCCTGTGTTTGCCATTATTTCCAGTGATCTTTATAGCACATACTCCCCCAGAATGAATGCTTTCTTCCAAACATTTCAGACATTCATACTCCTCAAATGTTACATTTCTTTGGCACAGTGCTTTCTTGATGAGAAGTGAGCAAAAACTAGTAGCACAGCATATTTCAGACAGAGGAACTCCCAATGGCACGGTTTATCCAGAGGGTAAGAGCTTCTCTTGTTTAGACTGTCACAGTCACACACACATGAATGCACACACAAAGAACAGAAACATAACAAAGAAAAGAAATAAAACACATTGTGGTGTGAAGTGTATACCTATAAAAGTCATTTCCAAGTAACGACAGCCAGTATACATTACCAAGATACAACTGATTATATTCTGAATTACTTTATAGGGAACAATTCCTACATAGTTCATTTGTGAGATATAAACAAAGCCATTCAGAGTGCTTTGAACTTAGATTTTTTTATATTGGTGGTGGTAGTAGCCATGGGTCATGATGTCTATATATTTCAACAGTAAGACTGTATCCCTGTGTAAGATAATAGCACTTATCTTACAGCACTAATCCAGTGTTTAGTCAAGTAATATTTGAATTCATATGTGACATCAACAATGGATGTAGAATCACTGTTTTATTGATTTTGGATTCATAAAAGTTTTTCATAAAAGTGTCATTTTCAAGGTGTTTTGTGTTGGCTTTTAATCCGATGAACCACTTTGTAATTTGCTAATTATTTTTCAACCAATCTGATATCAATCTGTTTACAAGGACAAATGTCGTCAAGTGTGTAATTATGTCCTCAGTTCCTAAGAAACTAGTTCTGTGAGTAATCATGAGCCATAAAAAAGGAGTGTACTGTTTACCTTTTACAACTTTGATAAGCACTCACATTACTTTTGGGCTGAAACTACAGCGCATGCTGTTTTCAACCTATGGCATTCATTGACTTGCCGGCATTTAAACCTTGAGAAGAGATTGCACTAGTCGATGATGACTTCAATTTCAAGTTGGAAGAAAATAAAAGCACATTTTGTATCTGTTATTGGTGCATCACGCACCCGTGAAGAGATAATCATAATAATAATAAAAGAAAGATTCTGTCTCCTCCATGTCATGAGTCAGAAGCTCGTAACACACAGTTGTCATTCCAGTTCTGCTGTACGTCTCTGGTTCAGAGACAGAACAAACGTCTTCCATAGGGGTTGATGTCTCGCTTATAATTGTCGGTGGGTGTGTTTGGGGTTGCACTGTAATTTGCATGGTGCCTATCGTCTGGGTGAGGCTCTGCCTGAGCAGAGGAGCAGTGATGTGGGTCACTTAGGCCTGTAATTGCTGGTTTGATAAACTATGGAGGACTGAGGGGAGATGTCCTTCCAGATATACAGTCGGAGATATTCTTCTCTTGACCAGACAGAATAAAAATTCAATCACGTCAAAATGACGCTGAACTCTGCATCAAAACTGCAGAGGTTGCATGTCTTGAAGATTTGAAACAAGGATCTGGGAATTACATAAGGCTGTCACTTTATGACATGTAAGAGGAAGTGGTCAGAAGTCCACCAATACCAACCGCTTGTTCCTTCTTACTGAAAATCAACTGGTGTACAGATGTATTTCCATGGGAGCAGACACTTCCATAAGGTCATTCATCATTCATATTCATCGAGTATGCGGTCAAGGAATTTGCGATGAGCCTGGAACCGCTGTATACACAGAGCACTCAGCCAGGTTTGTGTCTATGCATCAAAACCCCCACTCTGCAGACACAAACACTCAACCTAGCAACTAAGCTTCACCTCCCTCCTGTGTGTGCGTCTCTCTTGCTCCCGCCCATCCTCTCCCTTACCACCATCCTCCCCCCTTTTCCCTAGGGATGGGCCAAACTCCCACTGCAGCCCAGCTTTAAGCTCCAGTGGAAGCCTATGAATGGGGGAGGGATGAAGTCACCATCATCATGCTTGACAATTGGCCAAGTTTGGACAAAAGTGTCCAAAAGATTACTGCACAGCTATGCAATGTTCATATTAAGGTTAACAGAAAGAGTTGGACAGTGCCACCAGTGAGAACTTGTGTAATATCCTATCCTCAGGGCGTATACTCTCAAACGACAGTTCTGAGGTTGATGATGCCAGTTCCCAGCAGCCAACTAGGTTAATCCCCCCGGTTACCTTCAAAGCCCTCTTATGCTTCCAAACCAGCAAAAACAGGAATCTTAGAGGAAAAAGAAAAAAGTGGGACAGGGGGAAGCCATATAAGGAGCACTGGTTTGCAGAAGGTCACGTGTACGTGTCCACATAACTCACCCCAATACTGCATAAAGCCAGATGCAAAACTTTGCGCGAGACTGTGCAGGGCTCTCACTGATAATAAGAGCTGGTTGTAGAACAACACTGCTGAAACACGGATAGCCTTTTGACTGCTAAGCTCGGGAGAGTCACACCAATGCAAAGACGACGTCTCTCTCTCTCCCTCTTTCTATCTCTATTATTTTTTTTTTTGCCCAGGCGATCACAGACAACCCAACTGCTGCCCTGATGACTATCTTGTTTTATAACCCGTGTTTGCTCGGAGTGAGAATGTGTTGCTGGCTCCGTATGCTGAGCACCATCGCGTGTCTAGCCCAGCGGTCTAGCACAATTTGGTGACGCAAGGGGAGCTATTAATATCTCAGGAACGGGATGTACTCGATTCTGCACAAGAGTTCACCCGAGGACGGGCGGTGAATAACACGGGCGCGCTGTTGCGCTGCGGTCCCGGAGCCAGCAGGAGTAGTTCAACAGTTTTATGGCGCTCCGGTCGGGTCTACCCGCTCACTCGGACGGTCAGAGAAGCCGGCCCGGGCCGAGCCGCGCGGAACCTCCTCCCGCAGCCCGGCTCCGCAGCGCCGCGGGGTGGGAGCCCACAGCCCGCCAGCCTCGCCCACTCGTGAACCCGATGACTCCCTGCACTCGGATCAAAACAACCCCCACAGAATGCGCGCACGCCCCTGTGTGCTCAATGAATGGTGGGGACCAAATATCCGCAAAATGGCTGGACAAAAGAAACATTCTGACCTAGAAGGGACATTTGGCTGGTCCCCACTGGGACTTAAAAAATGTATTTTGTTTCAAATGAGCTAAAATGTCCTTTTAGTTACTAAGATTGCAGCTGGGTTCAGATGGAGGGAAAAAATATATAAAATCACAGAGGTCACCGGAAATGCCATACAAATAAAGGAATACATACTTGTGTATGATCCGTAAAAGAGCTTTTGTTGTCATCTTGGAGACCAGACGGCACGTCACCTTTTTAATGCATTTCACTCAAGTACCAGTACTCAAGTAACAGGAAAATGTAATGTTTTGTTTCTGCTACATTAGGTTCCAGGAGATACGTGCTCTAAGTGAAAAGAATGTAAATGATCCGTGGCCACGTTGTCTAGCCAGTATGAAAAATATCTATATATTTTTTTATTCTATTTTAAATGTCAATTATGTGCAAGTATAAGCCGTAGATGTTTTCAGCATTTAAAAATTGTATCCAAGTATATGTGTACAAAACAATGTCTGAGTTCATAACAAACAGTGTAAAGCTGCAGCATTAGAAGTTGTGATATCTGTGTTTTGTTTTCTCATGTAGCGCTCTCTATTACTCAAACCCATCTCAACTGTGCTTGAAGTTTAGGGATAGTACATGGTATACATCATGCATGATACGCATTAATTCCTGTAAGTGTAAAACCAGAAAGCAAAAACTGTCCTACAGTCACGCTACAAGAGCATTTACACAGTCACAAAAAAACACACTCCAGTCCTTCAGTAAGCACACCCCAGTGCACCAATGGAAGGACAGAATAATTCAAAGAGTATGTTAATGTGAGCATAACTTACAAAAAAGAGTACTTGTGCACAGTCACTACACAGTACACCAAAATCACAAATGAAGCACATTATGGGCTGCTTATGTATTACATTAATGCTAATATAGTTGGCTGGGTTCTGCATGCAAACTGCAGAGAATTAGTACTAATGAGTCTTCAAAAGAAAGTATGAGAGAAAGCATGGTCCCTTGGTCTAAACAATCATGAATTCACCAGCTGTCATATTTTATTACTTGACTGATTGATTGATTGATTGGTTGGTTGGTCCATTGATTTGTTTGTTTGTTTCTTTATTTGTATTTATTTGCATTTTATTTTATTCAACACTCTTCTGTATGTTTGACTGTACTGCAGTTAGGTCAAGCTATCAGTTCTGCTGAATTTATGTCAGGTCGAGTTTTTAGTTCATTGTTTAATTGTAGGGAGTCCTGAGTGATGTGGAGGCAATGATCCCAGTTGGTAGGACCATGGAGATATATATTTTTCAGTACATGGAAATCTTTGAATATAAAAAAAAGTTGTTCTGTAAAAGGTGTTCTGTAAGATTTGTTTGTCTGCATCGCCACTGGTGTCTAATGTGTCCTTTGCAGTGTCATGTATTGTTTTTCCCTCTGGCTGCCTGTAGGCATAACTGATTGCAGTCTGGCCCTATTCCCCAAAAACATCAGTGTGTTAAGATCATTAGATAGAGTCTCTAAAACACAGTGATACTTGCTGTACCGTGTTATGATCATTTTTCTGCTGTGACAGGTGTGGATCTCTCGAAAATATTTGCACTTTTCCCGTGCACCTCTGTTGATCCACTACAATAGTAGGCATGCTCATGCACTGACATACTGTCAAGTTCCACTGAACCACTTGCGTCAGAAGGTCGGCTGTGTTGTTTAGATGGTGCAAGAGCACTGTTGAATGTATAGAAACATATTCTTTCCCATTAGGATGCCAAATTGCACAAGAACCTTTAGATAAAAGGGAAAGATTCTGAGGCTGTTAGTAATATGTTAGTGCCACATCCCCAGAAGGCAGACTAGAGAATGTTGTCGTTTGAATAAGGAGAGGAAAGAGGCCCTCTGTCCACTGTGTCATCTCCGTGAGTTAATGCAAAGGCTGGGGGGTCACATGATATGACATGATGCAGCTGAATGGAGAGAAGGAGAAAGAGAGATGTTTCTTTTAGCCCTGCAAGGCACATCCCACTCAAACCAACCCATTGATCAATGGCTAACAGATAAGGAAAAAAAGTGTGCTTGCTCCAATTTGCTCTTTTCAGCTATATTGCACAACCCAGACAAAGCGTTGCCCTGTAGCATCGTGGTCAAAAGCATTACTACTAACCACAGCCAGCATGTCACTATATTTACAGCTGTTTCTGAATCACTTGTAATGATGAGACATTTAAGTTATGACGTGTGTGGTTAATGCGGCCATGTTCACCTCCTCTGCTTTACTCAATCATTAACCAAGAAGGTCATGATGATATAAGATTTATAAAAAGGTGGAAGTACAGCTAGGCTCCATGCCTTATCTAGAGCGTGCCATATCATCGTTTCTCCTTTAAAACTTGAGTTCCTGGAACTGACAATTCACAGCAAACAGACTGGCCCGTGGTGATTGTATTGCAGAGAAATGACTGTGTGGCACGTGTACCTGAATATCCAGCTGCGGCAGGGGGGTGATGGGAGGGGGGGGGTGCTGAGCGCAGGCACTGTTGGTATAACACAGTTCTGAACTTGTTTGTGTTCCTTCTTGTGACACACTCTGTCCTGGCTTTATTTGAATCTGAGGTACTTACTTGGAACATAATCACCAACCAGAGTTCAACCTCTGATAAGAAACAAACAAAAAAATTCAATGAAGATGATGTTTTGGTCTTTTGAACAGACGTAATGGGAAGACGCTAAATTAACCTCACTTTCTGTATCATATTGGCCATTACGTACTCCTTGCTGATGGTTTTATTGTTCCACTTTATGAATCCATTCTTATATTTCCTGAGCTGAACAAGGTACAACACACTGCACATCATCCGTGTCATGTAAACAGTGGCAATCTGTGAAAAGTGAAACTACTGTTGTTTAACTCAGAACTGGGGCCTCTATATTCACCTCAGTAAAGCCGCGGAAATTTTCCATCTCTTTACCTTACTTTCATTACCCAAAGCTCTCATAACCGCTGCCAAGTTCTGTTTGGGTGTTCATCATATGCCTTTCTCTTGTGCAGAAAAACGAATTTGTTACAGTATCCTTAAAAGCAGTTTACGCAAAATTTTGGGTTTGTTTTGCAAAAGCTCTTTCTGAAAAGATGTTTTGATTGCTAATAATTTCATGCAAGAATTTCATAGAAATAATATCCAATCAAAAATCTTGTCTCATTTTCTGGGTCCTTCAATCACTGTTTAGTAACTGTTGGTGTCCGCCACTACCTTGGACAAGCAGATATTTTGTAAATTCAGTCCTCCAGTTCTAACTATAAAATGTGCAGAAGGACACACACAGGCCTGACAAACTGAAGGTTTACCCATTTCCAAATATAAAAAAACATTTGTTGGTGTGATACATAAATAAATAAAGTGAGTAAGTAAGTAAACAAGCATGCTAGTAGGTACAATTTATATAGTACCTTTCACAAACCCAGGACTGCTTATTTCATTATTACTTATATTAAAACTCACCAATAACTGAACACAGTCACCATAATAACAGGCACCTGCATTTGATCATTTCAGTGTGAGCTGTTTCATTTGCCATTTAGATGGAGGTAGTCTGAGCCAATGGTAAGCTGTGTGTATGAAAGCACTCATGCAAAAAGTCTTTTCTAACTTTAGGACCCAGAGGTCATTTTTGCTGGCATGCAAAAAATTAGCTTTTGTTGAATCAGCCAAGTTTTTCCTCACTTGACTGGGATTTGTATCAGTGTAACATGTTTGCTTTTACCACGTTGGCTTTGCAGTAATTAGACAAAATAAGTTGAATGCGATGCAGCTGAAGCATCAACGGCTGATGAACCTTTTTATTCCACTCATTCTAACACTGAATGTTCATCTCCTGACTTTTTCTTTTTGTTTTGTTGAAATAATGTAAATTAAGTGAATGTGTAATGCTTACTTAAGGCCTTGGTGTCAGTTTCTACTGGAAACCTCTGCTGGTTCCCAAAACGTATCTGATATCTTCTGGTAACAGGTTTCACTCAATTAACCTACATGTTCACTGCGTCCATTAACACGGTTATCACATTGTAGCTGCTCTGGTAGGAGTCAGTGTTGACCGATCAGAATTATACATTTTTCCTGTGAAAATAGTTTGGTAAGGAAGGCTTCTGTCATTTACAGCATAACTATCATTGTCAACCAGTTCTTGATTTGATTAATAATTTTTTGATATTACCTAAGTTGACAAGTATTATAATGGTGCATTTTGACTTGCGTCTGACAAGAAATATGATATGATTTATAACAAGATTTCTTGCTATGTACTGGTTAAATATTGGCTGCTATAGTTAGTCTATGTCACCTTTTTTACTTTTAAAAAGAGGACGCTCATTTTTGTCTCTGCATGGGCCTGGCAGTTAAGATGGGTAGCAGTACTTGCAAGCACCAGAGCATGTAGTCTACGCCAAGATGGTGTGCTGGTGCAGCCTTTAGCCAAGTTATATGTTTATCCTGGAGGACATCAGATACAACATTGCAGAACAGTGTGATTCACTCCCGCCATCAAAGTTAGGAACCCATCCAAGGACACGAGGGGAGAAAATATGAGCATGTGGAATGACTGACCACTAATGGAGGCATGCTGATTAGAGACCCAGTGAACTCCAATGGCAAATGCACTGAGGAGACGGTTGTGCTAAAGAAGACAAAAGAGACTCATGGGGAAAGCAAGAGTGAAAGACAGTGTGTACGCGTGTTACTAGGGCACTCCCTTTTCTAAATCTGGTTAAATGTTCTACAAAGCCTTTAACACGCGGTATTCAATCTCACTCTTGCATTTGTTACTGAGCTGAGAACAGCTTTGTGGTTTCTCATACAATAGGTAAGGCTGACACAGCTAGAGGAGGCTGGTCTGCAGTCAGTACAAAAGGGTGACGTCTGTGAGCAGGAAGAGAGTATTTGCACCCATGATGGGAAATGAGACATTTCCCAACTCTGAAAGAGCAAAGCTAAACCACAAGAGGTAAACAACCTCTGAGTTTCATATATGTCAAGAGTTCTGCGTTGACATTTAAATGCTACATGCTTTCTATTCGACATGCGAACAACAAGACCTCCATTAACGGCAAAGACTTCAGAAATGGCAGAAATGATTAATTACAGAAAATGACTAAACTCAAACAAAAAGGACAAAAGCTTCTTTAGAAGGGACGGGTTCTTTCAGCATTAGTACCTATCAAGAGCTCCAGTCATCTGCTCATGTTCAGCCACAGCTGAAAGAGGCCGGCCCTTGTTACGGCAGCATTGCTTTATGACCTTCAGCTCTCTGATGGATGTTTGCCAGTCAGATGGTCGGAACACTCTGACACGTTCTTGGGAAGAGTGCAGTCTGTGGGTGATTACAAGAGACACCTGAAGAGCTGTTTAGTTCAGCTTGAAATGCTTTTCCCAGGAGCAAAATGGAATGGAGTCACATGCACAGCCCGCATGAGCCATTTCTATTAATGCTACTGAGTACTTTCAGCTGCCTTTTATGCTTTTATGATGTTTGCCTTAGATACACACCATTTCCTTGACATAGTGCAGTGATGTATAGTTTTAGGAAGCAGGATTATTTTAATGACGTATTCAAGCTTATTTGCACTTGAAAGATAAGTGAATATCCATAACAAGTCCAGACATTTTTGGTCCAGTGTGTTCAGCATCGTTCACAGTTTTTACAAGTCTGACAAGTCATAATTCTTAGCGAATGAGCTCCCTCGGTCCTGACACAGTAATTTAATAACAAAACCCACTAATATATACAGCCTTGTGGCGTTTAGCTGTTATTATTCAAAGTGTTACCTGTCATGTACCGCTGACGTGTACATCCAGACAGTCTGGGATTTCTGTCCCAGGCTGTCTGTCTTAGGAGAAACTACAGATATATGGTTAGATACATCCAACTCAACTTGTGTCCCACATTTTTATTTTCCTTAAACTCCAGCAATAGGGATGGATACTTGTACAAATTTGAAACTGATCTCCAGAACTAGAGCCACATGTTCTAGGACAGAACAGCACTGGAATGGATAGTTCTAGCATGTGGTGTTCAGGGTCAGGCTTTTCAGTGGTAGCACAAAAGCATTCCCTTTGCTGACTTCACAGCAGGCCGGTCAAGACAGATGTCTGAATTGGCTTTCCCTGAAAAATCATGGTACTAAGATCATTGCAAAATGCTAGAGACCTTTTTAAGGCAAGTTAAAGTGATCCCAATTCTGCAGTGCCTTTGGCAAACTCACCCCTGAATCATCTCTGAGAACATGTGTCAGAGGACTACTTTTCAACTTAAAACTTTATGGATCAGTGATGAAAATTTTAATAGTAAAGTGAGTCATCTCACAGGAGTAATCATACAGTGGGAGAGATTCTACCCACCATCTAAATCATTTTTGGACACCACTGTGTCACAGGCAGCGCAGATCATAAGTAAAGGTCCAGAGAGTGGGTTTTTCACTGTGTGGGTGAAGTGAGAGTTATTCAGAATTTCTCACAGATTGCAGAGTTTTCAGTGCTTGCTGATGAAGTGTAAATGATTTTCGGATACTGTGTAATAGTCTGCAGTGTACTAACTCTGTGGCTGAAGTGTTTTGCTGATAGACAGGTACACGTCTATGAAGTCACTAATGCCTTGTACTGGCCCATACGTGTAGCATTGCAGTTTTAATTGCAAATGTATGACAAATCTTTTTAGTCCTTTGGGAAATAAGAGAAATGCAGACAGAAATGTGTCTTGTCACGTATGCATGCCTACGGGTGACAGCAGAGGGACAAGCATTTTTCTTCCTCTTGTGGCAGCCATCTTGTGAAAGAGGAACTGCCCCCTTGTTGTTGTGCTGTCATGGAGCGTGCCTCCGAAGCACCACATGAAACGCAAGAACACCCAGTCCTTGTGGTGAAAGAATATGTAAAGTAATACAGCCAGATGGTCCTCTGAATGCAGTGTAGCCTTGTTCACACTGAACACCAGGAACTTTCCAGAGAGGCCTTTTGTGAGCAGAGCTGAAAGACTACACGCTTTCCCACAGGAGAGGAAGCGCATTGCTGCTGTTAAAGGGTGCACTCCAGTCGATGCCGTTTGACTCTTTGTTTCCTTTTCAACGAAGTTTGATTTTGCATTTTCCTCTTTAAACTCTGAAATCCTTCTGTTTCAACTATTTGAAGAAATACCGACTGAATAATAAAAGCCGTGTGATTCCGGATTCGTCTAGCCTTCTTTATTTCTCATTCTTGTTTTCCCATTAAGGCCCCTCAATTGCCGAAACTTGGAAAGCAGACTTGCCTAATGGTAGCTGTGTACTTTAACTGTTTCTGATTTGGGGGTAAGTGGATCTGCTTGCACTACTATGACAACCAGTTCTTTGTCATCTGACAAATCTGAAACAACATTAACTTTTTCTAGGCCTACTTTAAGCCCCATAGGTTTTCTGGGGCTGAACAGAAGTGTTCATTCACTTTAGCCAACAGCAACATTTTGTAATACAAGAGGCATTTTACTACAGCCTATGAGCCTCCTCACCCTTTAGTTGAGTGACATCATATGTTAGACCTCTATACAAATATATGAATGTGCTACGAAAGCACTTCAGATATTTTAACACTATTACCGAGAGTGTTAATCTGACATTTTGGCCACATCATTTATGAATAATTGGGCTATAAATAACAGTTGTACATAGGTGTCATTTACACTGGTGATGCTGGGGACTTTTTGAAACAAATACGTTTGCGATGCCTCCCACCCCCGCCGACAAATACATTCCAAACCCTTCCCCCTGCGGTTGGCAAATACATTCTTCCTACTTCCCCCATCAACAAATATGATCAGCACCCTGAAAAAAACCCAAAATTCAAACCAAACTATGCCTGTTTATTTATGTCAATAAATGGTTGCATGGCTGTCGTAATAACAAATGCTGGACTTTTTAAAATTGGGTTTGAAACATTTACAATCACATTGCTTGCACAGGGATTAAGCACTAGATGTTCTAGGAAGTTGCAACTATGAGTGACAATCTGATAGAATTGCAACATCAACGTGTATGGTTATGTCAAGTGCATATTATAAACTCCCGACTGAAAGGCTGTTTCTGGCTGTTATTTTGGTGGGTACATATTCAGGTGGTGGCCTAGGGGTTAGGGAGTTACCCATGCAATCAGACGGTCATGGGTATGAATCCCAGGACTGTTAGTGGCACAATTGAGGTACCCTTGAGGTACCCCTGCTTCACTTGTTAAATGGGTTAAATGAAGAGAAAGAATTGTTCACACTGTGTGTTGTGGTGTGCTCACCTGTGACTATAAGGGGGCTCTTTATTCTAGAATAAAATGTTTACTTACATAAAGCTGAAAGGACTTGATGATTCTGCACTGTTCAGTGTTATGGCTACGTCATCATTAATAATGTAGATAAATGTTCAAATGTAGACCTGTCCCAACTGTTTTTCTGTTGTAAGGAGAATGATGGTTTGATTAAGAATGTTCACAGTATTATAATAATCTGTTAATTATAACAAACTGGCCAACAAAACTAAAAGACCCATATGCACCACCTTGCTCATGCATACATTGTACACTTTAGCATGCATGTGTGTGTGTGTTTTGCCAAAAGTATTCGCTCACCTGCCTTTAGATGCATATAAGCTTAAGTGACATCCCATTCTTAATCCATAGGGTTTATTATGATGTCGGCCCACCCTTTGCAGCTATAACAGCTTCAACTCTTCTGGGTGAGTTCTCCACAAGGTTTAGGAGCCTGTTTATGGGAATTTTTGACTATTCTTCCAAAAACACATTTGTGAGGTCAGACACTGATGTTGGATGAGAAGGCCTGGCTTGCAGTCTCCGCTCTAATTCATCCCGAAGGTGTTCTATTGGGTTGAGGCCAGTCAAGTTCTTCCACACCAAACTCGCTCATCCACTACAGTATGAAATTGTCCAAAATCTCTTGGTATGCGGAAGCATTCAGAGTTCCTTTCACTGGAACTAAGGGGGCGAGCCCAGCTCCTGAAAAACAACCCCACACCATATCCCCACCCCCCCCACCAAACTTCACACTTGGCACAATGCAGTCAGACAAGTACTGTTCTCCTGGCAACCGCCAAACCCAGATTTGTCCATCAGATTGCCAGATGAAGAAGTGTGATTCATCACTCCAGAGACACCTCAACTGCTCTAGAGTCCAGTGGCGGCGTGATGTACACCATTGCATGCGACGCTTCGCATTGCACTTGGTGATGTATGGTTTGGATGCAGCTGCTCGGCCATGGAAACCCATTCCATGAAGCTCTCTAAGATGTCCTTGGGCTAATCTGAAGGCCACACGAAGTTTGGAGGTCTGTAGCGATTGACTCTGCAGAAAGTCAGCAACCTCTGCGCACTATGCATCTCAGCATCCGCTGACCACACTCCATCAGTTTACGTGGCACCACCCATTTGCTTCCACTTTGTTATAATACCACTGACAGTTGACTGTAGAATATTTAGTAGTGAGGAAATTTCACGACTGGACTTGTTGCACAGGTGGTACCACGCTGGAATTCACTGAGGTCCTGAGAGTGAACCATTCTTTCACAAATGTTTGTAGAAGCGGTCTGCATGCCTAGGTGCTTGAAGTTATTCACCTGTGGCCATGGAAGTGATTGGAACACCTGAAATTAACTATTTCAATGGGTGAGTGAATACATTTGGCAATATAGTGTGATTATATATATATATATATATATACACATACATACATACATATATATATATATACACAT
>JBBJLS010000128.1:9441553-9467711 GCA_037577275.1 Bryconaethiops microstoma
ATATATGTACACACACACACACATACACACAAATGTATAAATACACACACTATATACACACACAGACACGCGTGCGCTCTGAATGAATTTTCTCGGGTACTTTGTGAACTTCAGCAGAGGAGATGAGGAGCGCGGCAGCCAATGAGCGCGCGGGTGTCGTGACGAGGCCGCGCGCGGACCGCCCCCGGCATGGATACGGTGCGCGCGGAGCGCAGCGAGACACACCGCCTGTCACTTAACACACGCAGGACCGGGGCCAGCATGGCACTGTGCACATCACAGGAGTCCAAGTTTCTGAACACCTCCTTCAGGGACGAGCACGAGTAGAGAGGAGGAGGAGGAGGTGGTGGAGGAGGAGGAGAGCGCATGAACGGTTTTATTCTGGCTCGGTTTAATAACGCAGGATGTCAGAGCTGCTGAAAAGCCGGTAAGATCCAGAAAGAAGTGAGTTCTGCTTTCCTGAGAGCTACCTCCACATCAGCACCATCACAAAGGAGTTCACTGCTTGAGCCGAGAATCATTTGGGGTCTGAATGTCCTAAAATAATCCTTTGGGGGCACTTTTCTTTTTTCTTTTCTTTCTTTTTTTTCTTTTTCGAAATGGAACACTTAGCAGCTGAGTGCCTTGTGTCAATGTCCAGCCGTGCAGTGGTGCACGGTCCTAAAGGGAATAAAGAAATCCGGCCCGAAACTGCGCCTGCCGCCCGGCACGGGGAAGAGACCAAGGAGGCTCTGGTGAAGGACAACTCTTCCCTGTTCGTGGTGGCCAGGATCCTGGCGGATTTCAACCAGCAGAGCCCAAACCATTTCGCCGAGCAGGCGAGGATAAAGGAGGAGAGCGTGCCGGTGGCCCTGACGAGAGATGTTGATGATGGAAACTCTGCCACACCTACCGCCACCCCTGCCGACTCTGCCCTCAAACAAAGAGGCAAGCGACTGAGGGCTCGGACTGAACAGGAATCCCCCCAGAAAAAGCACAAATGCCACTATTCAGGTTGCGAAAAAGTTTATGGCAAATCGTCCCATCTCAAAGCTCACCTAAGGACACATACAGGTCAGTCCCCCCATTGCAGCAAGTGGTTTGCTCGTTTGGTTTTCCTTGTTTTCTCTCGCGCTCAAACAAAAAACGCACCGAAAGCGGTCGGGATTATGAATTCATTAATAAATAAAATAAATAAATAAATAAAGTGGTGGACTATTTTACACGGGCACACGGTGACAAACAATAATGCACACTGCTCCTGTTTACTGTTATAACCAGCAAACACATAAGAAATGCAGCTAAATTTTCTTCTCATAATAAAGCCTTTATAATAAAGCGTGTTTTACACTTCCTAGGTGTTATTAAAGCGAAAGCGGGCTGCCGTGTTATTTAAGTGGCGGTGTAAATGTGGCCACGCCCACAATCACAGGAGAAAAGCTTTAGCCAGGGAGAGCAGCAACAGTTTCCCCACACAATCTCCCCCTCAGCGCGCCGGGGCGGGTCTCCTCGCCCCCTCTCACTCCTGAACCTTTTGTCAGGGCTCTACAGAAGAGATCCGTGCGTTCTGTGGGCACAGTAGCTGTAGTAGCCTCGCTGTAAGTCACTCGGCCCAGTAACTCATGGAGAGTTTAGAGCACATTAGCAGCTGGTGGTCTAGTGGTTAGGGAGTTGCCCCTGTGATCGGAAGGTCGTGGGTTCGAATCCCAGGACGACTGGTGGCACCACTGAGATACATTGAGCAGGGTCCCCACACACTGCTCTCTGGGTGCTGTGTTCCTGGCTGCCAGCTGCTTCAGAGAACAGTTTCATGCGGTGCCAAATACAATCTACAGTATACGCCCATTATCAAGCCTGGCATCAAACCCCCCCCGAGCTTGCAGTGCTGTCCAGGAAGCCTGTTTAGCTCAGCCAAAAGTTATCGAGACCACTTCTGTGTTGGGCACGGTGCAGAAACAGAGCTGGAGACCCTCGACAGGACTAACAAACGTAGACCCTCTTTGTTATTGGTGTGTTGAAGCTGCATGGGATGTATACAGAGATACGAGAGAGAGAGAAAGTGCATAAACAGAGAGAAAGGGGGGCTGCGTGGAGTTCTGCAGATGCTTGTCTGCTTCTTAAGCTCTTTGTTGTGATGTGCCACACCCCCGTCGGCCAGACTGCCAGCTGATCTGGCCAGCAACAGACTCAGCTAGATGAGCTCAGAGAGAGATAGAGCGCAGCAGAACTCCACAGAGCACTGCCCTTCGTATCAAATCTAAACAATTATGTGCTTAACAAAACCACAAAATATACTTAATCCAAGGATGCTGTTCCATCATGCAGTTATCTGGGTCCTAAGTCTGACTACAATATGTTAAGTCAATACGTGATCATACGCCCTAAGAATGTGGAACAATTTTCTTGCACAAAGACAGACTTCAGATCCTGCAGAATGATGCTCAGCATGTAAAAATGACATAAAAATCGAAATAACCTCTTTTTTGGGTTGAGATGGCAGCCATGCACACACCATTTTCAGATGCATGAGTGAGTGCAGGGAGGATGCCATATGTCATGCCTGGTTGTGGTGCCAGTAAGCAGTAGCTGAGGGTTTTGCTTAATTAAGCCCTTTGTTAAATTGCATTATGTCATAAAAAAACATCTTGACAGTGTTGCTCAACCTCTTCCTTTCCTTACTGTAATGTTAATTATTTTTGACACACACAGGTAGGAAGGGGGCGAGCGTGAGGTGCATAACTATGCTTTTAGGTACGAGGTCACACTTATGTGGTTATACTGATGTATTCACCGTTCCCAAGTGAGTGATGCAGTTTATGCCACAGTCTGTGGACTGTGGCCAGTAATACATTTTCTGGGTCTACACTTAAGCCCCATCCCGATGCTTTCTCTATTAACTGGGGTCATTCTTTGCTCTCCTCGCTTTTGATTGGGCCTCGCTTCACTTGCAGGTTTGTGATTGGATTGTGTTCTGGTTGAATAATGAGTGTTCCGCCTCATTTGTTTTGGTAATCAGAGAATGTGGGTCATTTGAGTTCAGCAGTCCAGGCTCAGCCAACCTGCTACGTGCTGGGCGCCTTTTCCTAAGCACTCAGCAGATTTTTCCTCAGTCTCAACCAGTAGAGCAAAGACAAAATGGATCCCTCTCCCAGCTAAACACCACTGTCTAATTGAAGGGGGATCACAGTGTTATAAAAACATATGAGGGGAGCCAAGTGAGCTGGAGTCCTCATTTGACTTCAGTAACGCCCTGAACCCTTTTCCGACTCTGGTTTGAACTCTGCTTTGGAACATTTGTCTTCCTGAATCAGAAACTGGGCATGGAGTTCTGTTCCTTTCAGTAATAAAAAGTTACTTGGATCTTGGGATTGCCTTTTTTTTAGATGACTCAGTTCAGCTTTGCTGATGTTTTTGATGTGAGATTGTAATTGAATGCCAAATTGTCTTTTCTAACACTGTTAGTGTTTTTATTTTTTCTCACAAAGCCGGATAATGTTGTTGTTTGCTTTCCAGCTGCCCCTTTTCCCATCAGTTCATAATGTCCGAGTGTCCATAAATTGGTCCTAGGGACCCCATGCTCTGCATATTTATAATTTCCATACTCAAACACACCTGACCAGCACAAGAGCTGAAGCAGGTGTGGTAGCTGAGAGAAAGGACAAAAATTTGCATAGTGTGCAGTCTCCAGGACTGGGATTAGGAATCCCTACTATAAGTGAATGGTGTTGCAGTGCATCATGATAAATTGATAGTGATAGATATAAACAATGTGCCCCGCTCTCATTTCACATATAGGCTCAGCATGCCACAGAACGACTGGCTGGGAAGGCGGTCGTTACATGTGCTAGCTTGCTGTGAGAAGAGGAGGTTTATGGCAGACCTGGAGCAGATGTACTATTGAGATCAAAAGCTTGCTTAAACCATGCGACAGAGGGCTTGACTCACTGCTTTAAAGGAAGCTGCAGTACTGTTTGCATTGAAATGCAAATATGGCGAGGACAGTGTTAAAGAGTGTTAAAGTTTTGTGGGTTTGATGAGTGAGATCTGCATGCTGCATCTCAGATTACTACAACATAACTGTGTTATGTGCTCAAGCCTTAATGACTGAGAGTGTACCAACATGTATGCTGATGTCCTTTCATGTTGAGTCTTTGCACATTTGGGATGTTTGCAGTGTAGTTTCATGCAGTTAATCCAGAGCCTGAAGTTCACTCAGCCATTCATGTACCTGTGTGGTTAGGGAATGTTCTTAATTGAGATAAGGTTATTAGAACGACCTTCACGTGACCTTTCAGCTTAGCCTGACTGTTCCTTGGACTTGTTAAAACTGTCTTTTCTGTAAAACGGTTTTATTTTGAGCCTTGCTTTGTTCCTATGGATATTTCACAATCTGTGTACGTGTACTCATACGGAATGTAGTGCGTAAAATTTGGAGATCAGTTTTACTTCCTGGACAAGCTTTGTTTCCCCTCAGAGAAATCAGATATTCTATTACTGACACACACAAAAAAGGTCATAACAATCAATTGAAAAAATACTGGACCTAATTCTTACCTCAACAATAAAGACCTTGACAAAACCAACATCATAGCACAATTTAACAGCAGAAATGCCTTTTCAGATTCTCTAATACAAAATGTCAGACACCCTGTGGCTTTTAATAAAATAACATAGAAAAGATGGAGAGAAAAAGTCTTACTTTATGCCCAGCTCATATATCATACTCATATTCATCAATATGTGAAGTGGTGGCTAGCACTTGTTCAATGTGTGAGTTCACAGTGTGCATGCATTTGGAGAATTCACATTACTTCAACCGGCTGAAGTTGAGGTAAGAAGGGGAAACAAGCTCTCGCTGTTGCTGTAGTGTGAAAGGGAATGGGTGGGGGTCCATCTCAGAAACACTCTCATGAAACTTGAGAGTTTCTCTGCAATGAGAGGAAGTGACGACGATTGACAAAGCTGTGACTATTGAGCTTGTGGGCAAATGACTGCGCACGTGCTGTACTGATACTGTGCTTGCTTTCTCTTTACCGTGACTTCCTTTTCTCTTCCCGGCAGTATGTTTTTTTCCACAAAATGTCTGCTCTGTGTGATGCACAAAACCACATCTCATATGTCTTTTTCTTTGCTGTGCAGCTGAACTTTTTTGAGCCAGGCTGAATGTCAATTACTAAGATGTTTTTGGAGGGTGTCATGATTTGGGTATTAGTCAGAATGTGTATTTGATTGATCTGTCGTCCAGTCCTTAATTTTTGCACTGAATTCAAGAATTGTGTTCCTTTGAGATTGAAATTGATAGTTATCTGTTTTGAAAGTCCACTGCTTGTTCATTACGTGCACAAACGTGTTTGACTGGCAAAACCAAGAGAGAACCTCGTGATTGGAAAGGGTGCCTTTGGACCCTGTGTTCCAGGATAATCTCTCCCAGCACAAGCTAATCTGCTCTCTGTGCAACTCTGTAATGTCATCTGTGCTTATTTGCTGCGCTGCTCAAAATTGGTGACCATGAGAACATCTCAAACAATGAAACAGGGTGATTCGTCCAAGAGACTTGAGTCTCTTCAGCCACATTCTACATTGAAGTGGTACATGTAGGTCAAAAGTGTATTAAGACATGGCAGTTTAGGGTGCTGAGAATACAAATTGGTCATTACACTGTAGAGGCTTGGAAGGGTTCAACGGGTTCAGCAGGTTCAGGGTCTCAGATTACCAGACAGCTTTTGTGTGACCGCATACATCAGTGAGGTGGGGGGGTTCCTCTTTTCCCGAGCCACTTGGCCTTAACTATGGAAAATGGGCTTGTAATGGCATACATGGACACGAGATAGGCTAAAGCGGTTTTAGGGTACAGGATTCTGAAAAGTGCAGCGTGTCAGCAGTGAGGGGATGGCTCTTTTACAAATTGAAGATCCTGTCCCTTATCCCACAGAGCTACATGCTGACTATTTCATGAGGAGTTCAGTAAGGTTGGGATCCATTGTATGTTCCATTTTATAATCTCGCAGCAATATCTGTAAAGCCTAATAGGATAAGAATTCCCCTTTGGCGTGCTGAAATTGAATAATAGGCCATGTAGTGGAAAATACGAGGTTAGCAAAGACCAAGAGATGGCTCTGATGAGCTCATGTCTCAGTCATGTCTGTTGCAGGAGCACCTCGTACCCTTGTGGTCCTGTCAGTGCCATGGGCCTCTTAAAAAGCTATTCTGTCATTGTATTAACTTGGGACAGACTTCACAACTAATCACTAGCAGCACAGCCCAATCAAAGGACATAATGACATATTTCACAGTCGGTTTGTCTTTTTGTTTGTTCCCCTGACCCCAGTGCTCCTGGAGCCTCCTCATGGCATTGTGCTCTAGTACCACCTGGGGTTTCAGAACAAAATGTACATACAATGATGCATCTGTATTATTTATATAATATAGGGTCACAAGTACAGTATGTAGCCACATGAGCTGTCTGGCATTGTGTATAATTGGGGACATTCATGCAGACAACACATTCAACTAATTAAAGCCATGGAACATGTGTGAGGTCTCAGGGATTTGTCAGGCCTTTTTGTTTTCCTGTGGACAGTGATGTTGGGACATTTATATCCTGTGTAGCATGACCTTAGACAGGTTCAAGTCTAATAGATGGGTGTTAGCTGGGTATTCTGGCCCTGTTCATGTTTCCACCCACTAACCTGGGAACAGAGCCAGGCTCATGGCAGTGTTGGGCACAACGTTAGGGGACAGCGCCATGCAGGGAATGTTCTTTGATGCTCTGACTAAGCCCAGTTTCCATTCCACACCTGTGGAATACCACTTACAGAGCACATGTTGCCCATGGGTACACTTTGACTTTTGGTGACCTTAAGGTATTCTGGTGCACACCAGGTGTTTGATTAGTCTTTATATTAGGGCTGTTATTCATTACAGTTGGGTCACTCAGCCTATGCCTAATTGATTTCTCTTTAAGGTATTTATCCAACAACAGTCACTTGACTTTGTGTTCTTGAATTTGACTCTTTATACTCTACATTATTGTGAGAGGAGCATCACTTTGTAAGGACATAACCTATTCTGTGGTAACCTGATAGCTAAGCTGGTGCTAGCACCACAAGCAGCAGTACACTATACTCTTCTTTGCACTGCTTAACATTTTTCATTGTTAGATATGAAATGAAATGTAAATGAAGTGATGGAATGAAATTTGTGTTGATTTTTTGATTGTACAGATTAAAATTCATGCTTAGGATTTATTTATATGGCAGTTTATTGGATATATCCATACATATATATGTGCTAAAATGATTTTTAAAAAATAAAATAAAATTGAAACATGGTTTTATTTGGACAGCGACAATGTGCTCCATCAATCACAAACCAAGCACAAGTGCACTTCATTCCAGGGATTTAAAAAATGTCTTTCTCTTCTTCTCCCCCTCTCTGTTCCTTCTGCACATGTGATGGGGTGAGGTGCTTAAGCCCCATGAGTATTTCATCATACACTCAACGATCCATTTCCAGCTATTCATCACTCATTAAAGCTCTACTCTTGACGGGAACACAACTCCTAAGTTTTTCCACTATGTTTAGGAAAATACCCTTTACTTCCAAAAACATCCAAAGCACTCGACAACACACTCCATTCAATATGTCAGGTAAAGATTAGTTAATGCAACAGCAAGGTCACCCACTCCCTGTACTGTCTGTAACACTGCACTGAGCTCATGTATTCTTTAGTTAGCTCTGCAAGAGCGTTGTAAAAGCCACTCTGTTCCTCTTCAACCCCCCTTAGTGTGTGCCCTCTCTGTGGTTGCAGTAGCTTTGAGAAAAAGAACCGATGAGGTGGTGTGTTGGTGAGGCCTGCCCTTTCATGCTTTTTGATTGTCTGCCACGGTAAAGTTGGGTTCTCCTGGCAGGAGAGGAGTTCTGTGGTTTGTGTGGTTCTCCATTTTTTGCTTTCCTGATTCAGAGGCATTTAATGTAAAAAAAATGCTACCTATACAGTTGCGTAAGCACTCATTTACAGGGTCCAATAAAAATGCTGGGGGCCACATTAAGAGGCCCAGTGTGATTGCCTTGTCTGTACTACCAGTACTTTTGCAATTCTTATTCATGTAGCCAACAAGTGAAGTAGCTATTACTTTTTTGTCCCACTTGCACTAACACTACTTTGCTCAATGCTGCCTGGGATATGCTGTAACGGACAAAGGGGCAGGGTGGGGTGAAATGCAGGGATCTGCTGTCAGTGCCCCAGTCAATGTAGGTCATTTGTGCAGCTGCATCTGTAGGCAATCTGATTTGCCTGCTCTCCGGCTCTCTGTGCGGGGACCAGAGATCACTGCTGATTTTTGAGCCAAAACTGGGTGGGAGAGAAAATGACAAGATAAGAAAGCATGAACAGAGACAGATAAGTGATGTACTTTTTTTTTTTTTACAGTGTAACGGATTCTCGGTTGTCTCCAGGCTGTCATATTTACATTACTGTCATCTGTGAAGCGTTTGACCCTTTCCTGTGTAATGTATCTATAAGTGGAGGATCCGAGGCAGTTGTGCTCTCTGAGGCGTGGTCATGTGAAGGATGAAAAGACACATTCAGCCGACGGGCACTGGCCTTGGGGGGGGGGAGGGGTCTCTCTGCTATTTCACATATAGAGGTGAAAAGACCCCACTTTGTCTGAATGCTGTCTGCCTGCCAGTGGGGGCACGAAGGAAAGCCATGCATGAAGGGACTCTGCAGCCTACCTACTCGTGCCAGCATTTCTGTAGACATAAACAGCTCCTAATGGCAGCAGCTGTCTCCATGTCCATAGTTAACCAAGGTAAAAAGATTAGCCCACTGCCTGCAGCAAAACAAGCCTGCCAGGCATTCTTAAAGTGCCCTCAAGGCCAGGGAGAAGCTCCACTCCAGGTAATTGATGAGACTGAAGTGATGAGACGGGCAATTTTACAAAACATGCTTATGTCCTGACCAAGAGAAAAAAGCTGCAGGACTTATCTGAGTGTATCTACCTCACTGTCTGTTTGTGCAACTGTGAATGTTGCAGACAGTGGGAGGAGTGAGTTATGGATGTCTGAGTTAAATGGCTAAAAGAAAAGGCCCACCCATTGCACACAAGGCTGATGCTATTGTTCATATCCCGACAGTACTGACACCATGTGACAACAACAGTGATTCAAAAAGCATAGCTTATTTGCAATTTTATAATAGACAAATCCTGTGTCTCAGCAAGCCCAGTCCCGTTCCGATCATTACACCTGACCCACCCATATATCTTTTTTCCACCCGTGCTCACAGTAACATTAATCCCCAATTTCTCAAAGTCAAATGAGTGAATGGAGACAACGGACTGAAAGCCTGTGATGACACACTGTGCTCTCTGTGGTTAGACAGACCCCTCCTCCACACACTCATTTAGATATGCATACACACATAAGCTGGCAAACAAGGTGTAATGTTGCTTTGGTTTTTTACCCTTTCTCTGGTCTTTTTTTTATCTGGGTCAAGCCACACGAGGAGCATTTCACTTCATGAGCAAGATGCTCACAAGACCACCCCCGCCCCCCCGCACTTGTTATGAAATGTACGTTGCATTGACGGTTTAACGCTCTCCAGCCGTGACTTTATTACCACTCGTCCTTGAGCCAGTATTTGGTTTTGGCCTCTATGGTATATGTGGCCACACTGAGCTCACTTCTTGGCACCCTTCATTAGATAGTGGGTGTGACCCACATCTCTCTCCTGCCGTGGTTTTTGGACAATAACCACGCCTACTCTCGTGATGTCTGGTTCTGATGACTTAGCAGCGAGTGAAATCATGGAGCTCGCTCTGTAGGAGTGATACTGAGAAGGCGGGCCTAGCAATTCCTCCTTTGGCCTGATCTGGGAACAGCACTGCAGTGTATTCTGCTAATGGTGTGCATTTGGGCAGGACGAGGCTGGTTCTGGACCAGAAGAAAGAGGCATCTTATATTCTAAGCAGATTCTGGCGAGGGTGCAGCCTCCACCACCCTCACGTCATTAACCCACTGTGGAGAAGCACGGCTGGCTGGCTTCTTCCTGGCCCTCGGCCACAGCCATAAACACAGGAATAAATTACATCCCTCTGATGACTGCTACCACTGCATTTGTGGTGCCACTCTTGATCTCACGGTTTGCCTTGGTCTGCCACTGATCTCAGTGGGCATGCTCAGTAGAGCTTTGGACCTCGACGTGGTAAGTGCTGGTTTGCTAATTCTGAGTGTCTAACCAGTACTTCATGTGGTCCTTCAAGCTGACCTCATGAGAACAAGCTTTTATTTTAAGAGTATTTATATTAGTCATAGATTGATTACTTGGGTCCATACAGAAGTCCTTTTTTATTAAAACTTAAAGCCCGTTTGACACCCTAAGGCTTCCTAACTGAATCCTAGCCATTGCAGAACAAATCACATAACTGGCCTCAGATAAAAATGTAAAGCTTCCACCAATATCTTGAAGCTTTGGGCTTTTGTGCGAGTAGTGAGTGAGTGATGTATGACTGTAATGATTGCTTTAACTCAGTGTCTGGTTGGTGGGCTGGAGGGCGAGTACACTTGTCTCTTTCTGATTGTCTTACTAAATAGGACCCCTCAGCAGGAACTGTTTCCCAGGCGACAATAGCTGAGGGACGACTAGCGAAGTTTAGGATGTGAAAAAAAGCTAATTTCAGAGCATGTTCGAGGGGCATCTTCAGAAATCATGTGTGTACAGCCCTCAAGCTAGCTCAGCGTGGGCTGGGAAGTGCACTTTTATGAGGCTCATAGTGTTCAACAGTCAGGAAGGATTCATTAGACCTCCCACCGGTGGCCATGTCTCACCACCTCATTCGCTCGCCTGCATGTGAGCATCACGGCTGAGGGGGCTGAAGGAATTTTATCTCATTCTCACAGGGTTGCTGGTAGCTCTTGTTGGAACAGGTGACCGACATTAAGTCTCCTGGATCATCATTCAGTCTACTTTTTTGTTGCTCAGATACAGCACTGATCAGATGTCTGAGGAGCAGACGGTTCTCCTTTTCCAGTTTCCCACTCATCCATCTCAAAGCCCATTCAGTTAGTCTGAGGATCCTCCCTCCTCTTCCTGGGTCTTTTCCATGCAATTAAACCATGGACTTGTCACGCATTCATGTGCGAGTGAGGAAGAACAAGAGCCAAGCCGTTTATTTACTGACCTAGTGGCACCGAAAGGGAACAGTTATGTAAGTCTGCTACTTGTGACATAATCATATCTCCTCAGATGGAAAGACACTTGCTGCTCAGTTTGCTAAGGTGCTGTGTATGACCACGAGTGACATGAGGCAACTGCCATTCAGGGTAACCAGGTCACTGCGTTCGTTAACGCAGAGCTCAGAACCAAAGCCCTTCCCTAATTACTAACCAGCATTCTGAGAAAGACAGGGGCACACTCTGTCCTTTTGGCTCAACGCCAGAGAGTGTGCGAGAGAGAGAGAGAGAGAAACTGGCCTACTGGAAGCCTCTGACGTCAGACACCCGCAACCCAGGCCATGCACAAGAGCGATACTTGCTGATACCGACACCGCACGCACCCTCCCCTCGTCCCCGAAATGTTGGTGAAAAAAAGGAAGGTGATGAGGGGAGTGGCTAAGAGCGATGTACTTAGTGCAAATTTGCCTAGTCATGGCCATGTGTTTAGAGCAGGATTGGTGTGATACATTTCCATGCTTGTGGCTTCTCTATTGTTTCTATACCTAAATGAAAGGGGGTGTCGTCAAAGACTCCACAGTGTCCCCTTGGGGTTAATTCCTGTTGCTCTAGGGATTCCTCTGCCCCCCCCCCATAACATATTGTCCTTTCTACTAAGTCTGTAATTCAGCACAATGACAAGGATTACCCGATAAATGATTGGTGTGTTTGTGGAAATGTTGGTTTGTGTCCTTGTGGTCACACATGGGCAGACAGATAGAAAAGCCCTGAGCACAGCACTTTCTCTGAAAAGGCTGCTTGCTCTTGTTTTAGATGTGTGGTGACACAGCGTGGCACTTTTGTCTGGAGGTTTCTCTTGACTGCACACATGCAGGCTCCCTCTGCACACTGGCCTCAGGACTGTTTCGGACAATCCCCATCTACAGCAGCACAAAAGATAGCCAGAGTGGGCTGCAACTTAGTACTTCAGAATTATTTAGAATTTCATTGGCAGTCAAACTGGTAATTTTTCACATTTGCTCTAATTTATCTATTGTTTTTTAAAAAATTATTTGCATAAGCCCTTAGAATAGTTAAGTAAGGATTTCTCTGTGCAGTGTGCTGCTACACCTGACTGTAATAGCAGTCATTCCAGATCCGCTCATCTTTCTTACAGTGAAATATTTATGTTGTTGGATCTTCTACCTTCGCCCCTGAGGCTGCTTAAGGACACACAGAAATTCAGTGTGTGTTTTTAAATCGCTTAACCCAAGCTTCAGTTAATAATCTGCAAACCATAAGTTACTAGTATCTATACTGATGCTAAAGTACTGGAAAAGCCTGTGAAGTTCCATGGTACTGTTTCTTTGCTGTTAAGAACTAGGCTAATCTTAGATTTGGTCTATTTATGTTTGTATTCCACGATGATGGTTGGATCCAGGATGTTTAAATGAGGTCAAACAAGAGCGACCCTTTCGGATTAGTTCACGTGGGCGTATAAGTGATGAAGGTTACAGAGGGAAGAGATTGATATTGTTATTTTGTGTGCATGGGAGTTATTCTGTGTGTGTGTGTGTTAAATGAGAATCAGATGATGGCTTGTTTGCATAGGAATGGGAGCTCAGGAACTTTATTTGCTCATCTTTTAGCTGACGTGAGAATGTGGGTGTGCGGGACCTATCTTATTGCTTTTGTTGTGTGTGAGTGCTGTACGAGTGAATAAACAAGAATGGAAAAGTGTGCATCATTTGTACATGTATATTTGGAACATGTGCAGTTTATGTGTGTGTTTGTTTTATTCTTGTTCTGTCCGTGAGCAGAACAAGTGACTAAAAGTAGTTTGAATGGCTAAACTGTGTTGTTTATGTCTATCTATGCATGGCTTTGTGTGAATGCAAGTGTGCACCCTTTAGCTGGGAGTGAGGGAGGGGTGTGGTATTTCAGTGTGCCTGGAAGAGATTGGCAGGATAGTAACACAGACAGAGCTGGTCTAGACTCACTTTGCCTAGTGCACTCCCCTCTTTACAGTCGTTCTATAGAGGGGGGTATCCCAAGATCCCCCCAGCATTTACTTAAATCTATGAATCTGGTACCATATTGTTGCTTTCATAAACCTTGTATCTTGAAAATGGTAACTTTATAGAAAAAGAAAAAACATTCTTAAAATTTTTTTTTATGTTAATGCAGTAAAAAGTTACGGTATGTCATGTTAAACCAGTTCCATTGGTTTGTTCACTATGAAATGTTATCACTACATAAAGGGCAGCTTGCAATGTAAAAAACAATATTCCCCCAAAAAAGAAGTTATGAGGCTTTGATATGACAGTTAAGATATATATTGGATGTATGTTTGAAGTAGCATATGGTTTTACACTGCAGCCCTTAGGGAAACCACAGAACAAAGCCAGTTGCAGTGGGCAGTCTGGCCCACTTGCATGCTTTTTCCGCTTTGTCCATTTTCCTTGTGAACTGACTCAGATGGGCAATCTGACCCCTTTCTTTTATTCTGTCATTTGAAAAAATCTGCAATCACAAGACAAACACATGCAGAGGCTATATGTTAAAAGCAATGCCCCTATCTTTACCACATGGGGTTGGAGAACTGCTGCGTAAAAAAAAATGGTAAAATTAGAACGCAGCTCCTGCTATCGCAGGGCAGAAAACCAGTGACATGGAAGTAAAATGAGTGGTGTATCAGACATGTTTTCCCTGGCTTTTCAGTGTGAGATGCTGAATACAGACCACATATACAATTTCCACATGGAACTGTGAGGAAACCACACCAAGATATATAGGCCCATCTGGCTTTGAGTAGATTTGTGTCAAAGCCTACTTTTATTGCCTGATGGAAGAGGGGGAAGGGTATAATTTCCCCATGCGTGGAGTCACTAATAGTTACATGTTGGAACAAGAGCAGGGTAATACTTTAAAGATCTTTAGCATCTGAAACCTGCCTAATTAGACTGTGTCTTGCTCCACAGCATGTGCACATTAGTGAAAAATGCTGCTTTGCTTGAGTCTCCGTGGATCAAGCTTTTGCGTCAACTCTAAAACTGCTTGGGTGTGTTTAATCCCAACTGGTGTAAGTTTGTGTATTTAACACTCGCGCTGGTTAACACAACAAAATATGCTATATGTCATGTTTGGTTTCTTATTCTAATTACTCTTCCGTTAGTGTGATTCAAAGCACATATGGCTCATTTGTAATGCAATGCATTCCTGTTTAATGTTTAGGGCTTTCACCTAGCTTAGTGGCTGTAAAAACAACTTTTCTACAAACGGGAGACCAATGGGAAAGGGCCAGTGCATTCTCTGCAGTGGCGCGCAAAAAGCTGAAAAGCATCAAGGCCTTTATGGCTGCATGTGGGGCGTTCGTTTGTGAACTAAATCCAGGTTAAACCGCTGAGTGACCTGTGTGTGAATGGGTTCTGCCCAACAGATCATTCACTGTGATCTACCATTGAGTCCTAAAGAGCAAACCCGGAGTCTCTGGTGATGCAGCTTTCCTTTATTGAGAGAAAGCTCAGGTATACAAGGTGGCTATTTATTTCTGGATGCAAGTTTGCCCTGATATGCTGATCTAGGAACTATTTTCAATACGCAGGTCCTAACCTGAACCACTGTAGCTGAAGCAGTAATGCAGGTTGTGTAAAATGGACTTGAATCAGCAGAACATTCCTGCTCTAGTAGAACCTCTTGGTGTTCTACTAAAACAGAGCGCCTGCAGTTGCTTAATAGGGGCCATACTGGATACAAAAGGGCATGGCAGGGCTCAGCTGTGCTGAAAGAACCCTTTGTCCACATAAGGGTTGGAAAAACTGCTAGGTTCACATCAGTTGGCATGGGCTCCCCTGTTAACTGCTGTTAGTGACGCATGGTAGTGTTGATGACTTGTGGCCTCCTTAACACCTTTGTGCTGAACTCAGCAAACTGTTGTAATACATTCAAATCAACATGGGTTCAAATGACTTTAAATGGAAAACAAACCAAGCTAAGCAAACTTTGCACAAACTGCCTAAATGTGCAGATTTATAATGATCATGTTACTTTGTACATTATAATAGTCACTGTCTGAACAATTTTTTAAATCAATTTTTACAATGTTGCTCTTTTCAAAAAATTCTATGGGCTTATAGATATGTACAAAAAATGTTCCATTATATAAAAAAAATATTCATTACCTTCCATCCAAAGTTAAGAATGTTTATTTTCCTTCGTTTGTACTTATTGTTATGAAAGCATAGTAGATATACTACCATTTAAAAATCAGAAAAAAAGTAATAGAATTGATCAAATATATATAACAAAAGATCCTCTTTACAGATCCATGCATAAAATAATTTTTATATGATTCTTATACCACATAGGTTCAGAATAATAGAAAACTGGATCAAATATCAGTTCAGATACAAAAATGAGTGTGAATATTTAAAAAATCTAAGACCTTTAGATGTATTTCCAGTATGTTTTTTTTTTTTAAATAAATGTACACTTTATATGTTGTTATATGTAACTAGATATATTAATGGTTCCAGAAGTTTGGAAGTGTTTCTCGGTTATTAACATTGTGTTGTATGCTTGTGTTACCTAGTATATACATTACAAAACTGATGTTATGAAAACAAGGTACTTATATGTGTGAATGTCAGTGTTTGTGTTGAGTAAATACTGACAGCTGTGTGTGTGTGTGTGTGTGTGTGTGTGTGTGTGTGTGTGTGTATGACACAGGAGAACGGCCCTTCCCCTGCACCTGGCCTGACTGCAGTAAGAAGTTTGCACGCTCGGACGAGCTGGCCCGCCACTACCGCACCCACACGGGCGAGAAGAAGTTCGGCTGCCCACTGTGTGACAAGCGCTTCATGCGGAGTGACCACCTGATGAAGCACGCCCGCCGCCACTCCGACTTCCAGCCGGCCATGCTGAAGAGGCAGCAGGGTGGCCCCAGCGGAGCACCTGGAGGAAGCAACACACGGCCAGGCTCCCTCAGCGACTACAGCCGCTCAGATGCCTCCAGTCCCACCCTCAGCCCCACTCTCAGCCCTGCCCTCAGCCCAGCCAACTCGCCTTAAACCCGGCCGCACTTTCTGCCCTCCGCCCCTGGGGCTCCAGGCTACATCTTGTTTTTTAAATATAAATCCTCCTCTTTCTTTTCTGTCGAAAAATAGTGGTGTTGCACATTTGTTAGCGGCCATCTACTCTTTGCTAATCCCTTTGCTTGCTGTGGTGTACTCTATTGTACATAACCGCTTCCTGTAGTGCAATTTTCTCGTGCAACTCCATAAAAGAGAAAAAATAGAGCGCAGAAAAGAAAAAAAAATGCCTTTCCCAGAAGGAAATATTTACATTATGAACCATATGTCTGTATTTTTATAGCCTCTGGCCATGGCCAGTTTTCCATTGTGTTTTTTTTTCCTTTCATTTAATCAGCTCTGTTCAAGTGAACAAAAAAGTAGACATAATTGACAGGTATACGGTATTTTTTCCTCCTTTTTATTTAAAAACGGGTGAGGGGGAGGGGCACACACACCTCAGGATTCAAGACAGTTGTTTTTTTCTTCTCCTTTAATATTCACCTTGACTGCACAATACAAGCATCACTTTACTCTGAAATTCAACAAGAGTTGAATTTTGTGCCCTGCTCAGGGATGGCCTCGTTAGCTTGAAAGAATGAACATGATGAAGAGATAACATACATAAAAAAAACAGCCTTACACTCAACAACAACAAAAAATTGCACTCTTCCTTTGTCTTTTTTTGTTGGTTTTCACATCAGGCGAAACTAGCACTGGGTTTAACAGTCATTCAGATTCCACATAATTATTTGATCTGTCTGTAAGAGGTGGTACAACGGAGCGGGACTAGAAGGAGCGAAAGTCAGTGTGTCTTTGAGACTGGAAAGAACTCTATTTGTGTTCAACGTCGCTATCTCTCAAACCTTTTATATTTTTTCCCACAAAGCTGTGGAGGTGGTCCTGGCTGGGTCCTGATTTCAAAGGGAAAACTTACATTAAATGAATGTAGATGATGAAGCCACCATTACATTGCTCGGCCTGCCCATTGAGGAGCGTTAGAGCCCAATCTTCTTCACAGGACTTAATAAATCCCCCTAAAAACATGGAGGATAAAGTTTCAAAGCAGCTGCTTTGCACCATAAAGACTGCGCATGCAACTTCAGGGTTTTTTTCCTCACAACAGTACAGGTATATAACACACCCAGGAAGGGACTTTGTCGGGATCTCTTTGACTCACACTCAAAAGAAAGTATAAAAAGAAAAAAAAACGTATGAGCAGAAACCACCAAAGACTGAAGTGTGAAAGAGAGAACAGGATGGATTTTCTTTTCTTCTGCCAGAGGTGGGGGTGGGGGGTGATGGTGGTGTGATGGCGGACGGAGGGACGGAGGGAGGGGTGATGGTAGAGTCTCAGGTAACGGCAGACGCCCTGGCCCTCTGCCCCGCACCCCGCCCAGACCCTCTGCGGCCTGTGAGCTGCTTGGGAAGCGTCCCACACAGGGCTATTCATAGCATACTGGAGAGGAGAGTGGAGAGCCACTGCAGTAGAGCTGTCCTCAGCCTGCCTCCCCCTGGAGAGGGACAGACAGGGAGAAAGAGAAAGGCAGACAGAGAGAGAGGGAGGAAAAAATGGAGGGTGTGTCTCCTGCATCTTTCGTCACAGGAAGACTGGTCAAAATATAGGCTGGATCATTGCAGGTTTTCTGAGTGGAGCAATTATGCGTTCTGAGGATTCTCGTCAACTTATAAAGTCTATAGAACTGTCTTGTGTCATAATTGCAGATCACTGGCAATTGACAGCTCATTGGCAAATGTATCATGTGAACAGTACAGATTGTCACAGTTGAAACAAAACTTTGTAATTCCAAAAGAGAAACCTTTTAAACAGAAAAAAATGTTCTTTTAAATAACGTAATGTAATATGACTGTACTTCAAGTAATTTTGGACAATTTCTATTAGGAATTTTTCATACAATGTGAAGGGCAGCTGGCAGCTGGCATTTTCGTTTTGTTAAGACAGTGAAGATGCATCCCCTGAGATGGACAGGTGGTCTAGTGTGTTCACAAGGTTCACAGGGTAGAATGGTGATTCATCATAACTCGTAAGCGTCTTTGATTTTGTCAGTCATTCAAGAGCAACTTTCTTGTGATACACTCAGAAAATCATCCGGATGCTAGAGCTACAGAATTGCTGGCCCAATGGTTGCAGAGTAAAGCCTCCATTAAGAACCAAAGCAGCTATCTGCAGAAGGCAGGGAACCTGATAAAGACAGGGGGCTTTATCATAAGCTGAGCAGTCCAGCGGAAGAGACACCCAGTCAGCTCTCCCTTATGGCTCTTCCAGTCAAACACACCCCTCCACTCCCCTCTGGACTGCCCCCCTTCCTGTTCATCCACTAACGGAAGAGAGCGGGGGCTCCTCTAATTGGATGGCATCCAAAATATCAAGACATTAAATTTCAGAACACAGGAAGGCAAAGGCCGAATAATAGAAGTCCAACAAGGAGACAAGGGCTCATGAGCAAAAAATAACTATGTTATCAATTAGGACGAGAATGTTTAGCATGTCTGGCAAGATGTTATCTGAAATTCTTGCCCCTCGAAGCAGAACGGAAGATGTGTGCTGATTTTACAACGGTTTTTCCAGCTTTGGACTCTACTCAGATCCTTTTTTTCCCTCTTTCTCTGAAAGGCTGCCCTAAAGACAGGTGCACAGATGTGAATCAAGTTAATTTCTTAGCATTTGTCTTTGCAGTATATCCTGCTCATTGCAGTGAAGTCAGGGACACTTGACAGTGCACTTGTTACATGGTGGTAGTTTATCCAGACCTCTACATACACTTCTTTACTGTTGCGGCCACGCTGACAGAAACGGTCAGTGTTGCCGCTAAACACATTACCTCAATATACCATAACAGCAGCTGCTTTCAAACTTGATTCTCATTTCAGAGGGGTTTTTTAGGCTGTTGTAAATGCCGCTATCAAAATTCATGCAGTAATCCAGACATATCATTTGAGTAAACAGTGATTTGCCGTCCTTTGGTTGCTGTGACCTGGGAGGATGAAGTATCAGCGTGAGAAAGTGGTTTGATGTTGCTACAAGCCATGAATCAAAGGTATACTACATCAGTCCAGGCCAAACGCTCTTAAAAACCTACATGAATAGAGGCACCACTGTCTAAACTACTGTGGCACTGCCTCACACACATTCTCACATTCACATGTTCATAGTCGCGCACACACATTCACAACCCCATCGACATCTATACAAACACTTGTCCAGCAAAGTCACTTTTCCATGCTCTCTGTAATTCCTGTGTCACATATTATATTTGTACTCTTCAGCCTGCTAAGCCCTTGGGGGTATGATTTTCCTAAAGGCTGAAAAAAGATGAGGCGCACTGCACTGCCTTTGTTTTCATGGGGGTTCGCATTTCATTTTTGGGCTAGTTTTGCCCTATTCAGTAGTTAATTGTTTAGCAAAGGAAATGAAATTCAGTGAAACTAGCTATCATTTTGATATGTCATCATTGTGATCTGTACTCAGTAACTGCAGCCATGTTTACTGCTGTCACTGAAGCCCTGCCTTCACATTCACCTGATTGATCAGCACTGAAAAACATTCAAAACATTGGCTCATTGAACGTTTGGTCGAAATGATAGCTGACCAGGTTGTATAAATCGTGCATACCATTTTGTGCAAAAAAGCTCTCACTAATTAAAAGCAATCTGAAAATACAACGTAGTAAACAAAAGACACCTTCAGTGCGCCCTCCTAGTAACTGTAATTCCCTGCCCCATACCCCATGGCAGCTGGTGGGACACATTGTAAAAAAGGTATCTTGGCGAATGCAATAAGAAACAAGAAAATTATCTTCCAGTTCAATAATTACTAGATAAAATAATAACTGATTATAGTATATTCGTTAGAAAAATATTAACTACAAAAAAGATGCTCTCACTTGCCAAGATGTCATTTTTTGCAATGCAAGGGCAAAAGGCTATGGAAACTGCCCACATGGGGAAGTGGTGTCCCAGAGCAGCGAGAGCAGGTGGAGGGCCTGTGAATACCAGGCCTTGTCCCTCTATCCACCCTCCCTTCTCTCCTCTCCTCCCCGGGGCCTCTCTGCCCGAGCCTTTCAAACCAGTGCACATAATCAAGGCATTCTCTCGTCTCTCTGCCTAAAGAAAACACCCCTAATGAAAGTAAACAGCATCACAGACGCATTATTCCTGCAATGAGACCACATGTCTCGCTACGTAGATAAACTGCCCTACCCTGCCTTTAAACTGATTCCAGAAGCGCAGCTGACATGGAATTCCACCCTGTGGCTGCTAACACTGGAACACTACGTTACTAGAGTACTGGTTTGTTAATGGCATTCATTTTCATCACCTCTCATTGGCCATACCGAAAGAGGAGATGGTGACACCTTGTCATCCATATCTTCACATATTCTCAACTTAAGCATTTATCTATGCTCCCAGAGAGCCATTTATTGCAGTGGATAATTCGCCTCTTTGTGCTCCTCACTGCTGGTCAGTGTCGGGTGCTTAAAAGGGGATGAAAGTCCTCCTCTGAGGAGCGGCCATAGGCCCTGTCCCTAAACTGTACTCATCCCAAAGTGTAGCAGCATGTTCAGACGGCACCTGTGCCTCATATGAGCCCTGACATGGTCCTTTAAGGTCGTCCTGGAAGTACAGCGTTGTGTAATCCTTGAGGCACTGCTGAAATAATATGTGATGAGGAAAATCTGTATTTTCTGCTTTAGTCAATGGACACTTATGCATACAGGTTAGTGTGAAATGCATGTAAAAGTGTGCTTTTTTTTTTTCGTTCTTCATTTTCACTGTTCTGAAACTACTTGAATCAGAAGCGAGACCATTGAACACAGATTGAGGCATGTCTAGGGCAAAACTGTACTCGCTCTGTCTTTGACTAACAATTCAAATTTCACACAAATTACATGTGATTATGGATATATTCATCTGGCTTTGTTTATTTGTAATATGTTTTTTTTTCCCCCTTTTATTCTGTTCATAATAATGAGTATGTTTGTAATGATCATTCATTTTTTCTGATCGTCATTATTATTTCATGTTTTATATTCAGTCCACTGCAATGAAGCTTGTTCATGCTATAGTTCTTTAAGCATTGTGGGAGGTAGAACCCAGCAGTTCCTTCTTTATTCAGAGACACTGAATGCTCTTTGTAATAAGCAGGATATAGCTGTTTAATCTCTTTTTCCCCCCTTAAGACTGCTGAGCTATGGCGAGAGGGTGGATAAGGGGTGATGTTGACAAAGGGAAATCCTTTCTTCTCTAAAGCATTGCATGAGACTGATGTGATTAGCTTCATTTTCAAATGTCACATAACCATAGAGACCACAGCATTGTGAGTTGATAGTGTAGTACAGATTATTATTGTTATTATTATTATTATTACCATTGTTACGTTTTATTTTTCTGTGGTTAGAGACTTAAGATCACCACCATGTTATTTGTCATGTCTTTTTAAACTCATACCTCTACAATGAAGCTGAACTGAGAAAGTTTTCAATGAAGTATTTGGGGAAGTGTGCATGGGAGAGGTGGTTGGAATGCATATCTGTAATAATGGTCCAATTTTAATGGCGATGTTGTTGGAATTGTCGGTCTCTCACTCAAATTGTACGTTTTGAAAAAGAAAGTAATGAAATCATAAACAAACAGTGGGTTACATTTTACCATAGGACTGCCCCCAAAGCAAGCGTTAATGTACTTTCTTATTTGTTAATAGAATTATACTAATCAGTTTAGTAGAGTTGAAAGGAAATTTAGTTCAAATTTGGTTTTTGTTTTCCTTTTTGATAGCACATTAGGTTTGATAACGAGTGCCAAAGGCATTAAAGTTGTAATTCCATAAAACTGCAAACCCGTAGACATTTACCATAATAGGTGACATTAAATAAATAACCTTGTACAGTTTTCTATGAGTGATGTGTTTTTAAGTATCTGTACAGGATTGAATGACGTGCATTAGATACACAAGTATTTTTAAGTTGAACTTCTTCTTTTTTTTTTCTTTTGGTGTGATCTTGATGTACCTCTTGATTATATTTGTTCCTGTTCATTTGTTTTTGTTTTCCTTAATTTGTCCTGGGTCTTGGTTGTACAGTGTGGAACTTATATGGTCAGAAAGCCTAAACTCTTGGACGTTATATTGAATACCCAACCATTCCAAAGGATTGCAATTGCATTTGCTATAAATGTGCTGCTTGTATCAAACCAATGCATTGAAGCTTCATTAATTTTGTGTATTTATTTTATGTTTTCTTTTTGACTGTGATGTATTTTCTAAAATACATTGGTGACTAGTTCATTTGGGTACTTTTCTTAACATTTTTCCAGTTTTTTTCTGCCATTTTGTAGAAATGCCTCTGTTCATTTTTACTCTGCGCTTGTACTTTGTTGGCTGGTGCCTGCTGGACTGTATAGACACAGCCATGTCACGTTTGGACAGGATAAGTAGAACTCCCTGAAAGACTGCTTCTGTGTGAACATTACCTCGTCAGTTTCGTGTGAAGTAAATGTGTGAGTTTGAACAACCGACACGCAAAATAGGGTTAGGCCCATGGAACTATTGCACGTTTGTTTTGAGGAGGTGAAAGATGCTATTGCAAAGGCCAAAGTGGTGCTATAAACTGCCACTCGAGCCACTGAGCGAGGGGACCCACACTGTTCTCTTAATTAAAGTGCAGCACTGGGTTACAAAAACTGGAGCTTCACTGCGTCTGGATTTGTGTATTAAGACTCGTCACCAAAGGCTTCTAGAATGGATGAGTGCATGAATGTCCGTATTGCGTTAGCAGGAATTCAGTCCGCCATTCCACAAAGCACATTTAAGCCCATTTGTTGAAAGGAAAGCCGTAGACCCTTCAAAAACGTGTAACTCATTGATGTATTTTCAAATGCGTCTTCAGGAAACAAAAAAAATGAACAAAGGCAGGGTTAATCAAGTTCATTTGATATGTTGATTGTCCCAGTAAGACATATCTGTGAATATATAGACTTACTAAAAGACTGTTGCTTGCCCCTCATTGCCTGTGGTCCCTTGTGCAGTCTAACCCTGAAATGTGGGGCCTCCACAGGTAGAATAGCACTGTGTTTGTGCGGTTACATTTGAAAATTTCTCCAAAGAACCCATGAGTGTAACCCATGCTGTTTTGTAATTGTGCAGCCAGGGGGAAAACTTCTTGACGTCATTCATCTGTCAATGTAAGCACATTGTAGGAACATCTTCTGAAAAGAAAGTGTACATGTGGACTAATGAAAAAATGTCGTATCACAGAAATCGTAAACGCCTCAAAATATTTCAAATGAGGAGGGTGAAGTGTCGACTGTATAGCTTTCGAAGTGTCGTCAACTTCGCAGTGGCGGACATTGATGATTAAGAGTGTTTTTAAAGCCTGTGGTCACTCGTGATCATTCAGTTGTATCTTAATCTGTGTCAGACTCGAACCCGCCAGTACCCTTTTAAAAGCATTCAGTTTTGGTGGTGTCAGCAGTGCTGAAGCTGCTCTGATAGCAGGTGCTATTGAACACGCGTGACTGGGTTACTATACGAGGCTCAAACTCCACACACAACCCCCACCCCACCCCCGAGAGAACTCAATATAGCAAACTGCACAGTTCAAACATCTACATATATTCATACCATTTATGTTCCTTTTTTAGAAAGTGCACTCAGTAAACTTTTTTACTGCAACGATATCTATAAGGCCCAGCACCTGTGATGGATTAAGAAATGGCTAGACAGTCTTTAAATAGATTTATTTCAAGGCCTCTCTAGCTTTTTACCCAACAAATCAATACATATTAGTGGCATTAAGTCTTTCAGTGGCCAAAACTAATTTTCAGATGACTCTCTGACATCAGTGATGCACATTTGTTTTACTGTCTATGACCCTCTAATCATAACATGAACAAATATAAATGTTGTACAGAGAGAATTTTAGGGAGGCCATGGAGGCCTCAGGCTGTCCTCTAGGCGTCCCTCTGTGTACTCGGCTTGCCTTCCTGATGTCTGTTTCAGTCTCTATTTTCTACATCACCATGCAATGCCTGTTCCAATGACTACAGCACCGCTGTAATGCTCTTTGTATAAAATAACTCATAACTTCAGCTAAGGCCAGTTCCTATCTCCATGACCTCATTCAAAAAACTGCCATGTATCACCATTTCTTTTTTCTTTCTTCCTCAATCAACCAAAATCACTCCAGTGAAGTATTACAGTTGTACAGTTCCATTAATTATACAGACTATTAATGTTGCTGGTCTATGGTTGCTCTGCTGTACCTTTTTATGACATTATTTTTTACATGTTAGACAATATATTGTGACTCTGTCCTATGCAAATATGAGAATTAACAAGAATTTGTCAAATAATGTATGTTGTCTTAACTTGTATGCATGAAATAGTGAAGTTTACATTTGAAAATAAATTCATAAATAAGCAGCTTTATGGTGGTAATGTGTGTGAGTCATTCTTTATCCTCACTGGATATAATGGGTAACGCGTTACTTGAACCCTGCTGCATAAAATTGATGAAACCATGCCATTAACATAGACGTCATGTAGATGTCATGCTATCATGGACTGTCATGACAGGTTATGTCCATTAATTTAACAATGCCATGTTATCATTGTTGGTAATTACCATGGCAGAAGCTGGAGTGTTTGATCACAAGCTAATTTAAATTCATGACATCAAACATTATCTACTTATCACGGATTGCATATCTATTGTTATTCGTAATGGTAACATGACGTTGTTACATTATTGGACATAATGTGTCATGGCAACTCAGGCCAGCAATCTACTCTTGACAGGCTAATGGCATGGCTATGTCAGTATTCTGCAGCAGGATTTATACCCTATAAAGTTATTATTCCTGCACTTCTGTACTTCCTATAAATGTGTCTGTGTTCTAGGAGGAGCCTTTAATTGGACTCGAACCTTTATGTCATGTGTAGAATCTTTAAACGTTTGAAAGGATCTTTACATTCACAGGTGGTTGTTTAAAGAACCATGAATGGATTTTTTAAAGGATTTTTTTCTAAGGCTCCACTCAAGACAACTCTATCATTTGTTTGTAAGATTGTAGAGATCAGAGCTCTCAAATAGGTTTAGCTTGCATTGAGCAATATACAAAACAATTATGAAACTTTTTAATTAAACTAGCAAGCTTTAGCAATGGCAGAATTTCCCACTTGTGGGACTAATAAAGGTTTATCTTATCTTAGAAAGCCAAATATTCCCCATGCCACTCATTTAACTAAGCCTTTCGACCATACTATGACAGCCAGTGGCTTTAGCAGCAGCTGAGCGGGCTCTACTGAAAAAAAGAAAACCAATGAAAGTTGTGTAAAAGATTATCATGCTTGCTAGGGCAGCGTGTGTACAGGAAGTACACCTTGTTCCTGAGTGACTGCACCCATGCAAATATTTACTGTAACTGATGCTGTTTTGGTTTCTTATTATGGAATTAGCACAACTGTGAATGTCAAGAAGAAGGTTTGAGCAGTATATGATAATGCAGTAAATTGATTGTGGTGCATGTGTGAAATGGCCTTTTGCCAGCTGTGCACACGTGTACATTTCTCCAGTCTGGAGCCAAGACCACATATAAAACGTGAGATACAAAGGCTATCCCAGTAGTAGCCTACATCGGCAAGGTTGCCCTATTCATCTGTTATGTAAGTAAAATGGCATCAGAGTACGCAGCCACCCACCAGTCGTTCTGTCCTTGTTCTGCTCGTCTCCATCACTTTCGAGCTGAACAGGAAGGAAGAAGGTGCTAAAAATATTCTGAGAGAAGGCTGGTGTGTTCCTTACTCAATCTGCCCACCTCCTGTCTTTCTGTCTGTCCACTCTGCCACCACTGCCAGAGAGCTGCACTGTGTGTGTGTGTGTGTGTGTGTGTGTGTGTGTGTGTGTGTGTGTGTGTGTGTGTGTGTGTGTGTGTGTGTG
>JBBJLS010000128.1:9473593-9486502 GCA_037577275.1 Bryconaethiops microstoma
CTTTGTTTCTCATCATATAAGTGTGGACAGCCAGATCCAGTTTAAATTCTCTGTGAGAGGCAGGATTTTTAGAGCTATGGTGTTTTAAGCATGCACTGTACATCAGACAGTCTATGTACCTCTGAGGGCAAGATGCCTGAGGCTGAAACTTGTGAAACACAGCCAAACTGCAGCCCATTTCTAAACAGCACCTACTGCAAATAGCCCCTGTTCGCAGGTTCTCTTGACATCCAGAAGACAAAGCCAACTACTTTTTGACTTGTGAAATAGTCTACCACAAAAAATCATCACACATTTGCTTATTGCGTCGTTATGTAATGTGAAATTAACAGTAAATGCGGTTTCTGTATGACATTATTATTATCAAAACAAATAATGTTCAAATGTGCGCATTCAATTTTATTTCTTAATTGCTGTCATATAGCTTTAAACAGACTTGTGCATGTGGTTTATATACATGACACTGTATGACAGTTTCATGTATATAAATATACTTTTTACACTGTGTAATTTAATTTCATCCAAACTATTGTTTTAGTGCTCTCAGTGAGAGAAAAAGGCATTTTTGCGTTTGTAGTGGAAGCCTTTTCTCTATAGCGTGACCTGACTGTCCCCTGACCCAGCTCACGAGTGAAGTATGTGGTGTGGAATGAGAGCTGTACAATAGAGCTCAATCTATGTGGTCTGTACTCCAACAGAGCCCATTAAAGCAAAAACTCTGTCACGAGACCCCTGCAGTAACGCTCAGCCCATCCCACACATGCAAGCATTCCACACACACACACACCCCACACACACGCACTCTCTCTCTCCACCAACGACCAACACAATAGAGGTCTTCTGGCTCATATAGCTTACTGTACCCAAGGAAACACATACACTTTCTCACACATACACACACTCACGGTGGGCACATGATGTGTGCACATGATGGCCTTATCCTTTCCCAGTTTTCTTTCTAACAAAACTGTATTGCTAAGAGGCAAATGATTAAATCACACCATAAGCGTATGATTAGAGAGTCTCTGTGCAAGGTCTGTCTTAGATGGACAATGTTGATCTGTCTTAGATGGCTGATTGGTAGTCTTTTCAGTACTGTACATAATGGCTTTAAGCAAGATGGCTGCTCTATGACCTTCTCAAAAGCCTAAATGAAAAAAAGTAAACATATTGTAAAATACAGGGGGTCCTTGAGTTACAACAGTCTCGAAATACGATGTTTCGAGTTTACAACGCTCACTTCCACTCCTACTCCAATTACACCGTTAGCCTCGTACTTACGGACTATGTGGGCGAACTAGTTTGGTTGCGTGGCAGAAGAATATGCAGTAAAGCGGTGTATGAGTGAGGGAGTTTTCCTTTTCCTTTTTCTGTGGCTTAGTTCCGTTTTTATAATTTTACAACTGTGTTATGATTGGTTGGTGACTAGGGTGTGTTTCATCAAAAATTCGGGTTACATCACTGTCGAAGGAACGGATCTGTGGCATAACTCAAAGACCCCCAGTATTCTATTTTCTTTGTGAAGTATTAAAACCATATTGAAGTTCATACAGGCTTATGTAGATCAAATCTGTACACTTTATCTTGAATCTTAAATTGACCTGTTCATGGTTCTTTTATAGCAAAACTTTGAAAAATTTGATAGAATGTTGAAAAAATCCTATTAAATGAGAACCTGTAGTGCATAAGTCATTTTTGTTTTTGTCAAAATACCTACATTTATGATGTAATAACCTCCATGTGAAAGGTCATACTGTTAGACCAGGTGTAATTAAATGTAGTTTTTGTGCAATGTTGACATGAGCACAACGGCAAATTTGACACTGTCATTTCCAACTTGCCTAGTGTCAATATGACACAACATAGTGCAGCTCAGAAATGTAGAATTTAAACTGAAAACATTATTTGGCCATTACCAATTAACATTTCCCTGCACAGAGATTTAGGTATTATGACAAAACATTTTGTTTCAAATTCTCTTCGGTTTTAATGAAATTTTGTCATTAACTGTAAAGCTTGTGCAATGTCATGATTGCGGCAAAAAAGAAAGAACACATTTGTTCGTCAGTTTTGAAAAACACAGAGTAGTACCTAACAGAGAAGTGAAATCATTTTTTTTTAATGGAAAAATCATTACAATATTGTAACTACACTGAATTTGGCTCAGGCTTATTTTCACCCGTTCATTAATCTGTGTCCTTTAACTGTGAATCTTGAGCTGTGATATTACAAACACATCAGTCAGTGTCTTTGTTTAAATTTGTCCTGAAATGTGATGTCATTGTTACAGTTGGTCACGCACATCCTTATCAGTGTTGGTTTGTATTACTCATGTATTGGCCCCAAGAAGTCTACGCTGATATATTTGTTGTTGTATGGAAAAGACTGTGTACTTAAAGCTCTTACAAAACCCTTAATGAGTAAGCCATGATGGTCAGGTTGCTCAGTGTTAAGCTGATTATGATAATGATGAGTGAGTAATTTGCTATCTCTTCTGAACCCTGGAGTAGAACACTATTAAATCTCTAGAGTGCTGTTCCATGGACTGTAGCAGCAGACTATGAAACCATAATTCAGTAATGTTGTTGCATTCAGTAATGTTGGTGTGTGATTTTTGTAATTCAGACACTTTAGGGAGAGCATCTCATTTCAAATTATATGTGTGAACGTAAATCTGTGGAATACACTACAGCTCCTGCTATTATAGCTCCTGTACATGAATACAAGCAGAGTGAAAATGTGCTAATAATGAATGGAAGCTAGCAGCCACCAGTTAGCGTGATGCTCTTTGCATAATGTTATGCTAGGCCTTCATTTTTATTCATTGTTGGCTTTTTTTTTAATGAAATTTTTTTAAGAACAAAAGCCGCATTGTGCAAAAGCAAGGGTGCTTTTTATGCCGAATAAATATATATTACTGTACTGCCTGACCAGGCCATGCGCATTTTGGTCTTAAGCACGCTATGGACATACGCCGCAAGGCAAATGTGGGACATGTGATGGTCAAGGCAGCTGTTTAGTCCTGCATATCTGCCTGTGTCTGTATGTCCTGAGCACACTTGGAGTGACAGCTGAATGGTTATGGTCTGAAAAGCATAGACTTTTAACACTGCTATATATGCTGGAGTCTATTTTCACTGCACAGGATCAATTATATGAGCAAGAAGACTCTAATCAGACTCCTAAGCAGTCTAATTTTGGCTCTTATATGGACTGAAACCATAGCTTGAGGCACAGCTCAAATTACAGGACACTGAAGGTAACGACACACATAAGAAAACACACACGCAACATGCGAGCACACACATCCCACTCACTGGTATTTGCCCTCTCACTCAAACTCATTCACACTACCATACTTGCATACAATAAAAAGAATGCACAGACACCTATGTTAACAATAAACTAATCTTGTTTTGCTCTTTTCTCTTTTCCTCCTACAATTTATGTCGGTACCTAATGTGCAAATTAATAATTTAAAGTAGTGTAAAACTGTCAAATTAATACAAAATCATATTTTACAATTCTAAGACAGTGTGAGTCCATGATCTTGTCACATAGAAAGGAGGAAGAGGAAAGGGGTTGGGGGAAGGAGACACGGTGGGTGGCGCAGCCGAATCTTGGGAAGAAAACACAAGAAGCAGAGGACATCCTTGGCCAGGAGAGACACACACACTCAGCATGAGACCGTGCCGGGTTATCCGGGCTTACGACACACACCCAGCAGCAGTGGCCATCGTCACTCCACTGGAGGATTGAAGTACTTGGAGAGGCCTTGCCCAGGCTTACACAGTGGCTAAAGCACTAATGACACTGTCAGGCCCAAAAGGCTTGCGGTGCCTGGAGTGGCACAGGAATCTCAGCCCGTCTTCTAGTACACACTGACACACACTAAACTTCAGAGCTACAAAACACTGGCACATCAAGTGGTGTTAGTACATTTGCTGTTATATGCAGTGAGACAGTACATCTTTGACACATTAGTCTTGTATTGTCAATGTGGAAATGCTTTTATGATCTCTATTCCAATTTCCATTATTAATCCTTCTGTTGTATGCAAAAGTTTGAACACCTCAGGTCAAATTACATGTTTTGTTGATTTTCTAAATGAAAATAAGTACGCATTTTTTGCAAATATGGCATTTTCTGCAAAATCTTGTGCACAATTTCCATGTACTTGCTGATTTTAATATATCTATATAATAATTCTGTAGAGGGTGCGTACTTATTTTCTCTTAGAAAACCAATACATATCATTTGACCATGTCATCTGCATACTTTAAATCCGTAACTTGTAAATAGAGGTGTAAATATGCACCTAAAAGCCAATTCAATTGCACTGATTTTGGAATGTTAGAATTGAATTTAAGAAAAATAAATAATCATATTCAATAAGGCGTGTGCTTATTTTTTGGACAAAAAATATTTTGGACTCTTTTCAAATGGAAAGATCAAAAAAGCTTTGGACCGTGTATTGTTATTCGTCAATATTTACATTGTAATTTTTACTGTGTAAGTCGTTTCTCCAGGTAGATTTGTATATTTAGCATATTTCTAAAAATTACACCAACAATCACATTGAATCAGTTAAATCTGATAACCAATAGAGTTTCCAATAGAATTGTAATCAGACCAAATTCAGTGTCAGAGCCTTATACCCCCACATTATTACATCATTAACAGTCAATTTTGAATTACAGTCAATTACAAAAAAAAAAAAAACACAGGCCTTAAATACATTGTTTTGAACTGTGAGCCTTACATCAATATTTTTAACACAATACCTGAGGATATCAAACATGGCCTTTTCTTAGGGCAATCTTAGGTGGATCTGTCTATGAGACAATGTTATGGCAGTGCTTATGGGTTACAGAATGTATGATAAGGAAACAACACACCATGGTGAAACCAATGTGTAACCAATAATGACAAAAGACGTAGACAGGGTTCCATTTGCTTTTCACTGTTCCAGTGTAAAAAGGTTTGTATTCCATTATCTTGTTATTGTATGACCATTGTATAAAGGAGCAGCTTTATTTTACATAAGCTCACCGCTTGCTAGCATGATTGTAATATTTTGCAGAATGCTGCTAGCACAAATGGCACTGTACTTCATCAGAGACAGTCTATAGAAGACAGGTGTAATGGAATGCAAACCCACGTACACAGAGGCCTTGTTAGCATGAGCTTTGCAAAAATACAGTATTAATTCCACATTACCATTCAGCACACTTTGATTTGCCACAAATGAAATGTTTCAGACACAATCGTCTTACAGGGCAGACTGAATCACACTCAGATCTGCACACAGGACAATGTAATATGGCTGAAATTATGGATGCATAGTTAAAAAAGAGGGTGTCAGGGTCTTTACCAAACTTATTGCTTTTAAAAAATTCCCATGCTTAGCAGTGCATGTCCCTCCTGTGTTTAATTATTTGCAATGCACAGCAGAAAGACGTTATTTGATATTGAGAATTCAAAGAGCTATGCTGTGAAGTATTGCATTCAAATGACCTCTGAATGGAGTTTTCCTTCAGCTTTGGGTTAGCTGAGAAGAGTCTGACATATGCTTTCCCACCTCTTTCAGCTAGTACAAGGAGTTTTATATTACAGACTGAGCAAAATGCGCAGACATGAGCTTTTACTCTAGAACAAGTAAAAGATTCAAATTCAACCAGACAAAATGCAAACTGACAAAGAAACGACAGCACAATCTCTGGCCAAAGCTGTAAACTGATTCTGGTTGTACCTTTTTTCTCTTAAAGTAAGAGTCCCGGAGTCCTTTTGCTATTGACAGAAAGGTAACAAGAATGCAGGGAGACCATTCTTTATATTAGAGTAGGAAACTGTTATACCAGTATTTTTTTTACTACTCGCAGGGCGCAGAGGATGATGGTGTCACTGTTGTTCTTCACTGGGGCCTTCTTTGCACACGTGTATGTGTGTTTATATGTATATGTGTGTATTTGTGGGTGGGGGCTATCCTGGGCGGTGCACTTTGCCCTCACGTTCCCTGCGTTTCAGCTCCTCTCTATAACAATAGGAGCAGTAGTTCTCGGTCTCGGGGCGCCCATAGAAGGAACAGTTCTCTCTTTTGCAGCGTTTCTGCTGGAAGCAGTACATGGGACAGGTCCCGCTCCGGCCCTTGACCCTGTCATGCCCAAGCCAGGCATGAGGCGCCGGATCTTCATCAGCAAACTCCAAACAGTCTTGGATGTCGCCAGCATCAAAGCCATTGGTGTAGGTGTGGGACTTGTGCTCGCCGGGCATATTGTATGGCAGGGAATCTCCAGTGTTGACAGCACGGACCCCAGACATGCGGGCTGGGCTATAGCTTTGGGAAGACAGCGAGCGATTCTGCTGGGGATAAGTGGCGCAGGTCTTCAGCATCCCTATTGCTGGCTTGTAGGGCTCATCCTGGTAGCTGGATGATTGTGTATTCATGTCCCGCAGATGGATGACGCTATGCCTCTGGATGGGTGGGGTATGGCTATAGTGGGCTGACACTGGGACAGGCCCAGATCTTTTAGCACCATTGCTGGGGGAGGAGAAGGGGACAGGCGACATAGAGGAGGCTGTTGTGACTGACGTGGGGGCAGGACTTGGGATGGGGATGGGAGAGGCAGCGAGGGTTGGACTGTTTCTGCCCTGGCTCTTCAGTTGAGGGATATGTCTGGGATGCAAGACCGGCGAGCAACTCTCAGGGGGAGAGCTGTCTGAGCCTTCTCTCTGGAAGACACTCTCTTGTTCGGGTTTCTTCAAGGCCACCCCATTGGTCTGGGGCTTCTTCTCAGCCTCAGCCTTCCTCTTCTGCTCCTGCTCAGCACTGAAGCGTTCTTGCGCGCTGTTTAAGTAGTAACTGATCATTTCCTCATGGAACTGGTGCCGGTGGCTGGTCAAGAGGAGGCCAGCAAAGATGAACTTGCGCTCACCCTGCATGGCTGCACGCAAGATGTTCAGGCTCAGCTTGACGTCCGTGCTGTACTTCCAGTTGTCCAGCATCCGGTCACCTGGGTTTTTGCCAGAACCTGGCTGTCTCTCGCCAGGTGAGCTGCCCGGAGCTCTGTCCGTAGGAGAGGGACTGGTCGCTTTCTCTGAGGAGGACGTGCTGGCAGACTGGCCTGACTCCTCTTTACTTCCTTTACGTGTTTTGGAGTCCTTCTTTTTGGGCTTCTGCTCACCATTCTCCATGGTACGTCCATTCGTTGAGCCTGACTTGCTGATTTTGCCATGCACCAGGCCACCCAGGCCACCCATGTTTTTCTTCAGCTTAATGCCCAAAGTCTTGCTGAAGCTGCCTAGCTTGTTGGCCACAGAGTCAGCACGAGCTTTGTCTTTGTCCTTGCGCTGCTTGTCCTTGTCTTTCTCCTTGCTGGACTTGCCGTTGTTGACGTTGGAGTTACTGCAGACAGATTCACGGTCTGAGTCCATAGATTCAGCTAGAGACTGAACATCTTCACCTGCTGAAGCGGTGGGTGATTCGGGCTGAGCAAGAGGAGCCTATAGGGCGTAAAACAATCCACACACATTAACGTTCCTGCGACAGAACGTGCTTCACCTACTCAAGTTGAGCAGGCCAAAAATGTGGAGTATGTTAGACTGAGGAAATTAAGTCACACTCACCCTTGTCTCCGATGGTATTCGAATCCATGTTACATTCATATAACTGTGCAGAAGGTTTAGCTTAGCCTCCAATGAGAGGATAAGACTAAAAAGATGAAAGAGAAATAGTGAGACACTGAACACATTGTCACGATGCACATTTAATAAATATAGCTCTAAATCTGACTGGAGACATGATGAGTTACATTTGATGAATAATCTGAACACAAATTATTTCTTGGTCATATTTCCTGTTTTCTCCCCTGAGTCAGCAAGTGGACAGGGAAATTCCAACATAAGTGAAGATTAATGACTACTCACCTAGTAATGGAACAGAAATCAAAGTAAATTTATCAGTAATATACCAGTTCATGTAATGTGACAAGTTACAAAAAATAACCACACTCATACTATTTCTTGCGTTTAATTCGATTTTTTACAGTATAGCACTTGGTAAAAAACACATTCAAATGTCACATTATACTTTAGACACAGTGAGGGCAAATTCAGCACTTGCTCACAGGGTTATATAACTGGGAACCTCTACTATGGTGATGTATGTGCTCTTCTCACTGCACTGGGACACTGGCGCCCAGATTTAGTCCAACTAAATCCCTCACATGGGATAACATGGACAGAAAGGCCCCCATTAGACCTTCCCCCTCCCTTCAACCTCCCTGAGTACCGCAGACTGAATAGGCTGACCAACAGAGCCCATAAGCCCCTGTGAGGGGGGTGGGCTAGAGAGATGGGAGAGACTGAAGAGTCTTACTTGGCCAGCTTGGCGTTGTCGTTGTCATCCCTCCCCCACTCCCAGTCTCTACCCGGATCCACTGCAAAGTGCAGCGCTAGCAGCTTGTGCTCGGAATCTGTCAGAGGAATGACGGCTGGAACGGAAAAGTGAAAGAACAAAAGTTTAACAAAAGAGACTACAAGCAGTAATGCAACAAACACAGCCCCACCCTTTTCAGTAGTTACAGACACTCTTTATAAAGACCAGAACAGACACAAAAACAGAGTGACTGTTTTTAACACCAGATCTAGCACTGAAGCCATGAGTAAAATAATATTTGTGGTTAAATCTCAGATTAACGGCCACATTATCCCTGTACATCCTTTAAAAACCCTTCAGCAAGCCCGTCATACTGGAACGTCCTGATCGCTCTCACTCTAGCAACATTGACTGAAGGGTTTTTCTTTTCCTCTGTGTTAGAAGGGATATGAAATGCATGGAAACAGTTTTGAAAATGCTGTTGTGCAGAAATAAGCCTTTTTCATGCCACCTCCACTTCTCAGGCAGGAAGAGCATTTCAGCATTCATCAGTGAGAACACAAGCCAGACTAAAGCAGTGTTTTCAAACTTCGTTTGGGCAGGGCACCGTTTCCAACAGTTAAACGATGTGTTTAGCCTCTCTCCCTCCACCCTGCTAACTCATTCCCTCATTTTCTCCCCATTCCTTGCTGCTTTTCTGCACCACTTCCATGTAAATTGTAATACAGAGGGTGAAAAATATGCAAGAGATAAAAAAAAAAGACAAGAGAAGAGCCCTTCCACCCCTGCTGTCCTTTCATACACACATACACACATATTGATAGAACATACAGTCTCTTCTTCTCACAGTATCTCTGTCATTTGCCAAGTGAGTGTTTGGCCAGTTTCATTTTGTACCAGTGATGACTGAACACACACTGCTTCACTCTGACTCATCTGAACTCTAGGGGTGTAATCTTACATTTGGTGAAGGAAAGGTGAAAGACAGAGAAAGTAAATATTAAAAAGGATTTAAATGGCATTTTCATGCTGTATTCTTAATCTTTCAATCACCTCAAAACTTGTCCCGCACCCTTTAATTCAGTACTGGTTATCAGAGGTGGGACGTTTAACCTAAACACACACACAAGTGTTGTTACTTCTGGCAATGACTATAGTAGAGCAACAAAAGCAGAAAGGGTAGAAACATTTCAGGAGTTGCTTTCCCTTCAGAACGGAAATGTAACTTACGAAATCAATATCACCAAATATGTATATAAAGCTCTTTAGGCCTTGTACTCTTTCTGGAATCCTAAAATTAAATTCTAAAGCTACAAAGTGAGACATATACACTTAAAGCTGTCCAGGAGCTGAACCAACAGAACAAAATCAATTAAAATGAAAAAAAGGAATTAGTAAGTTAATGGCTAGAGTGGTCTGGAGTAAAAAATTATATTAATTTCCTCAGAAACACTTCTAGAAGAGTATGAAGTTAAATGGGTTGTGGAGCAACAGTGTTCTCTAAAGGGATGGAGCGCCATCTAATATGTTTGGGAGTGGAGTTTATAATCTAGAACTAATAATCCATCATAAGAACTTGAACGGGGTTTTGGAAATTGGAGGTGCTAAGGTGACATCAGTTGCTAAATTTAAACCAATCTTTAAAATAATTTTAGTGCAATATTGTGTTTTATTTTGTATTTTTTCAGGTTAAGTTAATTGTGTATTTTCATTACAGACATTTAAATAATTTATCTTGCCATCTTTGGCCGACTATGCCGCTAAAACACGATTATGTGTTACAGAGTGAGAGTGTATTCAGGACTGTAGACTATTCTGTGCCACAATGTGACCTAATGTCCTTTAAAAAAACATCTAGTGTAATAATGCAATAATAAATTAGATGTTTTTTTATGTCTCCTGTATGGTGTATATTTGAATATTCAGTTTCAGGATTGGACTAGGACTGTGACAATATTGATTACCATGCAACATAACAATTTGATTGGATGCTGCTCAGCTCATCAAATCAATTGTGCCCCTGTTGTAGAATGCAATCAGATGTTCACAGCAATGTTGCAGCATCAAGTAGAAAGCCTTCCCAGAAAAGTGAGAGCTCTTACAGCAGTAAAAGGAGATCAAACCCCCATTTACTACCCTTGATTTCAGAAGAAATGTCGGATGATGTCTACAAGTAGAAATAAAAGTATTATTACTTGAAAACTTCCACCGAAGAACAAAAATCCAGCAAAACTGAACTTGTAACCAAACAATTTAAAAGTTGCTACCCACCATAAATAATGTTCTCCAGATTGCGATGCTAATATGTATATGTATATATATATATATATATATATATATAGTGGTATAGCTTTCACCTTAGAGCTAATCATTAACTTGTGGAACAGCAAGGATGAAGAGTAACGGGCCAGTGTAGAACCAGTAGGTCTTTATTAGCTGTGCTAATGTAAGGCAACACTTCATTAACCCCAAAAATATCTTTTTGCAGACTAGACCAATAAGCCAAGTCCAGTGGTGTATTTGATTCAGATCATCTCTGCTATCTTTGAGCCGTGCCGTGAAGTGAAAAAAATAACTCTGAGTCCACGGTTCTGCAGTGACTGCGCCAAGTGGCGATAATCCAGGACAAGAGAGTGAGCCAAAGGAAAGCAGAGGAATGGACACTGAGTACTAGAGTGTGCAGGAGGAGCTCCCAATACGGAGCACGCACAGTACACAATAACACACACAAACAAAGCACACAGACATGTGAAAACAAGCATGGGAGAGAAACTAAAATTTTCCAACAAAGGCTCACATACAGTCATGTTCAAAGGCACTTTGTCTCACGGGTACACACACTCACACACAAGCATGCACACGGTTCCCACCAGGGTCAGATAGTGGACATCGGGACTTGTAATGCAGGGTCGTGTCCCCAATCCTCCTTGGGCCAACACACACACATGAACACACCGGTATGTGCACACACTGTGTCTCAGATTGTACCGTTGTTCCCCTTTGGGCCCACTCCAGAACCAAACACCACCCCTGCCAATTCTGCTGCGGGGGACTCCAGTGCACCGTACTGTATTTACTTTCCCGCTGGCTGCTACAGCGAAGTGTCCTCGGCTAACCCGACCCGGGCGCATACGGGCTGTGACATCATCAACCTAGTCGCACACATGGAAACAAAACCTGCTCTACTGAATTGATGGGGACAGAGAGAAGGGACAATAGGAAGCGATTTCGACATATATGACAGCAAGCAAGAGAGGAAGAGAAGAAAAAGAAGCAAAGCAAGAGAGAGGATAGTGATAGCGTATGAGTATAGGAATGTTTGAGTGTGTGACAGAGACAGAGAGACAGAGAGAAAAGAGAAATTGGGAGAGAGAAAGAAAGAGAGTGCAAGGAAGAGAGAACATTGAGCACAGTATGTGATAATTAGTTTTCAATGAACAAAAAGCGGGAAAGAGAGAGAGAGAGAGAAGTAATGGGAACTTCTTAAAAGAAAAAATACTCAGACTAAATGGGACATCTATCCCAGACAGAGATTAAGGTTGGACTACAAAGAACTGTAAACAGAGATTCTCTATTGAATGGAAAATACAGTCCAGGACTAGACGAATTCCTGTCTGGAAAATTGTCCCACTGTATATAGTAATTACCATTAATTAGATCAATGATAGGACATAAGGGAGAGAAGCAAACACAGAAAGACAGATAAGTTCAGAGCGAGCGAGAGAAAGAGAGAGAGAGAAAGAGAGAGAGAGAGTAAATAAGATAGTACTGCGCAAAAGTCTTGAACCACCATTCATTTTTTTATATTTCGCTTTGCCTTACCTTGTTGGTGCAAAAATACTATTCTATGTCTGTTAAACTGTCATGTTTGGCTGGTGAACAAGGATGCAGATACACCTGCGGGAGTGACTAGTAGTTTTATTTAGAAAAGTGGGATATCAGAAACAAAAGAGACACTACCTTTGGCACAATAATACAATTTCCACATTCAAATCCAACTGATACAATCCCGCACAAAACCCTGTGAATCAGGCAGATGTAGTCCAGCACACCTGAATGTCACAAAGTAAGTGGCCCTCACTGCCTTCGAGAGGGAGAGCATGACCCAGGCATAACAAGGTGAAGCTCAGGTCTGAGAGAGATACATAAAAATCCACACACTCACACCACCAAACATGCCGACATGATGGAGAGCGAACATTGATTTCCAGGTGGAGCTTGGCTTAGGTAGAGAAAGGGATACAAGTTACAGGTGTAAATAATTAGGGTTAAAGGAGAAACCAAAGACAGGATGAGAAGCCCAGGCTCAGTATTCCATAGATCAAAATGGCTGGGGGTGTGGCATAGGACACAAACTTGACACAAACAGTCTTATCTTTGGCATATTGAGTGGATTAAACTGCAACAAATGTTTTACTGTGAGAAGCTGCAAATTGCCTAAAAATACAGGTGTTGCAACCACTCAGCATTCAGCACCACCAGTATACTGATCACCGCCTGATCATCTGGAATCATCTGCACCTGTTTCTTCA
>JBBJLS010000128.1:9508452-9521799 GCA_037577275.1 Bryconaethiops microstoma
CACACACACACACACACACACACACACACACACACAAACACACACACACACACACACACACACACACACACACATACCACATACACACAGGCCTGCTCTCTCCTCCTACAGCTGCGTTCTTATCTTAGAGACAGAAAGAGCTTCTAGGCAGGTCAGAACTAACTCTTATTATAGCCCTTAAACTCTCACACTACTCCACTGCAGGGAGGAACCTCTCCTCATCTCAATAAAGATGAGACCCAGCAGTAAAGTCCAGATAAACTTGGTTAGAAAGTACAGTAGTACTTAGGTAATTTGATGATCGTTTTAATCTACTGATTTTTAAAAAGACTTTTATTCAAATAAGCAAAGATTTAAAAAGGGCACGTAATAAAAAATGAACAATAACAAACGATTCCTAAACACTTTTCTAAAAAAAATTTTTAATTTTTTTTTTAATGGGGCAGAAAATGTATATAAATAAGTCTGCCCATCAGTCTTTGTGTCTTACAGTAGGAAATTTTAAAATAAGCATTACTATCATGCAAACTGACAATCACTGCCAATTTATCAGTTAGGTAAATTTGAAGGAACTAATGTTTTTTTGAAATAATTAAATTGATTAGGGAAGTAAGGAAATGTGAGACATTTTTTGAAGTATGACAAGCACCCTTGTGATGACTGTTCAGGGCAGTCACGTTTGATTGGCTCCTGTCACTCAAAGAGCAACTTATTTATCTCGCTTTACTTGATGTCCTGTTTTTAGAGAGCTAACTCTAATCGTGACAGCCTCAGTGTGATATATACTAGCGTCGACGTGTGCACACGTGTGCCTCTGTAGGTGAGACAGAGTGTGAGTTAGTAAGAAAACTGACAGTCTGACTTCCCCTTGCCCCACATCCAATTACGCAGCCTAGTCCAATACCCTGTAAGTGTCATGTTGTGCGTGCTCGGGGAGTGAGGCGAGGCGCAGACGCAAGTTCCCTTTTGTGGGTTTTATTACAAACACAGATTTTACATACAGAAAACAAAGAGGCATGGGGGCCTTAAACGCATACATAAGACTGAGGACCAGCAACTGAATCCACAACTCTTGGAACTTAAATACAAAACATAGTCAGAAATAAACCAATCCTTTAACACAACCACTTAAACTAAACAAACACCAGCTGTCACCAATATTAATACAAATATTAAAATAAGAGTCCCACATGCAAACACACAATAGCGGCCTCTACCGGCCGCTGGCCAAGACATGACAGTAAGAAGGAAACACCCTCTATTCGTTTAGATAAAACCCCTTCCAGTGTAATCCTCACATCAATCAATGTAAATCATATTCCCTTTATAGATTTCTGTATGCTTTCGCCAGCCAAAATTTTAAAAAAGAGAATTTAGAGTTTAATCGAATGACCATTCAGCACCTCTAATACATGCACTTTGCAGCTCACTGAGCATTATGGGCTAAAATCAATGGCCAGCAGCTTGGAGACCAGACAGCACTCTTAACAGTCTAACAGCTCCTCCGCCTGCCCTTCACACTGGCCTTTGTAGGAAATACCACAAAGTGTAATCTGCTAAACAAATAGTAAACAATCCAAAAATGAAAAAGTCCTTAATTTGGATAATTTTACTAGTGTTGTGGAACTTTTTTCAATCAGAAGAAAAAAATATCCTGCTACTATATGGAGTACAATACAGAACTGATTTGTAGTTTGAGCCCTTGTTGATAAGAAGCAGGAAAGATGACCATTAGAGGTCAAACACCCTACGGCACCTCACTGTCTGTGTACCTTCTAATGAATCAGGCCAGCTGAAATACTTTCCCAATCCCTCCGGTGAGACCTTTCTTTAGTAATTAACCTTTGCATTTCTCATTTATCAACTTATTAAGCTTCACCTAATTATCTGCAAGCGTCGTAATTCAAAGGGAGAGATGAAAATTACATGTATAGTCAATAGTGGATTTATACTGTATTATTTATACTGTATTAATTGTCACAAATAAAGCCAATCATGGTATGAATCACATGTTTGCATAATCAGTTTATCTTCATTTGTATCTACATACTAAAACAATATACTCAAGTGAAAGGCAGCTATGTTTGCTATGAGAAAGCTGCAGTACTTCTGGATTCCCCTAGAGGGAAACACTGCACATCTCATATATGGTGACGCCATTTCTCAGAAACACCCCTCTGAAGACACCCTGAAGCTGTGGTCCTCAGGGACCTCCAAATGGTCCACATTTTCCCTGTATGTTCCTGAGGCAAAATGTTAACCATAAAGGGATCCCTATGCACCAGTCTGAGAACCACTAACTTTAAGGAATATATGTGGTTTATATATTGGTAGTGCAGTATTCTCACAAATTTTGAATAACACTTTAATATGCAAATAAGCATTTTTGTGTATATTATATTCTAAGGCGTCATCTTCCACACTGAAAGAGAACAGTGGATAACCCTCACTCCAAATATCCCCCACAGGCTAAGAGCACAAAGGTTCAGTGCAAATATCTGTGGACCTTCCAGCACACTTTTACCACTTCTCTTAGAGCGTGAGCCAAAGCAACAGAGTGTACAAACTCAGGACAGAGTGTTTGAGGTGTGAACGTAACAGGAACATTATGGCTCTGAGAATATGTAGGCTCAGCCAGCAGGGGGAGAGACAGTGCTGTGATGATTCTGCTAGAGTGACACACCAGTGACCAATGCAGCTGACACCCAGGCATGTACCCTTCCACTGCTACAGCCTGTCAGACCTGCTACTGACCCAGGAATCCCCTGTTTTCCATCCAAGATACCAGACTGCTTTTTTAATGATTGAGCCCAGGGTAAGTATGGGTCTGAGATGATTAGTGCAAGGGAGGCTGCTACTTGCTATTCTAGGATCACAGTCTCAGAACGGTTCCTCTCACTGCATGAAGCTTCTAACAGTACATTCTGGAAAGACTGGAGTGTCATATAGTCATATTGAAAGGCACCTAAAATCAGGTTTTGAATAAAGTGGCTACATCAAAGAAAAACAAAAGTAAAAATAGATTTTGCCCTAAAAATAATTGATCAGTCAAAACAAGCTTGGTGCTTGAAGTTTGCTTTAGTTTTTCACTGGAGATGTGTATCTGTCCAACATAAAAAAAAAAAGTTTATCCCTCAGTTTATAGCTGCTTTTGGACATGCTTTTATCTGTAAACACATGCACAAGTATGCTCCAATGAAACAGCAGCAGCCACGTTGAGGCCCGATTTTTGACCACACTGTTGTCCATTTCATAGGTAACAGTATAGAATAGTTAAAAAAAACACATAAGCAAGTCTGCCTTAGATTTCTTAACAAAGTGACAAAGGGTGTGATTATTTAAGCAAACATAAGAGGGTTATGTTTGCAGACATAACCATTTTTACATGTTATGTACATCAGCACTAGTGCAAAACTAAAGGAACAAATTGCAGACACCAATTACGTTCTGGCTGATCAGCTACATTTAAGGTAACCGTGTACATTTGATTTTTCACAAAGCTATCCCTTTAAGTGTAGCCCCTGATGCTTGGCAACACACACCGACTGAACAGCAATAACAACATCTATTCAACTCAGAGTGAGCTCTGGAAGTCTAATCAAGACTGATTATGCTCAAGTCAAACCTCCAATCGACATGACAGCTACAGAGAAGGACGCCACCCTCTTTGGGTGACCTTGAGATCAGGGCAAGGAGAAATGAAGCGAGGCTAGTCTTCACTCGGCACTCCTGATGGGGGATCTGGGATGCAGTCAGCTCTGAAAAAGCATACATCTGCAGCCAGCCACCCCTTGCACACCCACAGAGCCATCTTCAGCCCTCAGCATGAGCATACTGCTCTTGCACCACACCAGTTATCCACTCACCAGAACCAAATGCGTGTTACATAAATACCATGAGTTATGTGAATGCGTGTGTGTGTGTTTGTGGTGTGTGTGTGTGTGTGTGTGTGTGTGTGTGTGTAGGATAAGATACTGAATATAGCTGGTGGGTCTGGCCCAGAGGTAAACCTTTGTGCTTCCTGCCAGTCTTTGGTTAATAAGCTCAGTCTACGCACTCTCCTCATCTAACTCACTCTCATCCCCCCACCCCCACCTCTGATTCTGCTCTTCAGAAAGTTCCCCTGTGCTTCGGTATCTCTCTGCTCTCTGACTCGTGCATAAGCAATGGTAGAGAAGATGCCAAAATCATTTTATATGCCCCTTTTTGTGTTATTTATACTCCCTATCGGGCAGACTTCAGTTAGTGTTCTTGATAATAATACTTCGGCTTTCTGACTAGTTGGAGGCAGTTCAGCCCTCATTGGTCCTGTTGGGCACAACAGATTGCATAACGAACCTATGGGAAATGAACATCATTTTATCTCAAACATAACTGTGCAGCCCAATAAAATCCAAAGCAAAAATGAAGTGAATTAATCTCTTAGCCCTCTCCAGGGCCACGACCAGGTCCGGGCTGTTGGGACGGCCACAAACATTTTTAATAGTCTCAGATCTTTTCTGGTAGTAAAACAAAAATCATGTTCAGTATGTCTTTTATAGATACATAAATAAACTATGAGCTGTTGCTGCACCCCAAAATTAAATACATTCTCAGAGCTATTAATGGGTTCAGTCCCTGATGTTGGTAGGCTTTGCATGATCACTAAAACAATGGATTATGGCAAGCTATCAGAAAAACTGCCAAATTCAACCACTCTCTGTTAATGGGTTTGTTTATCTACTTGGTCTACTTAATGTTAGATAAAAAGAGGGAATTGAGCGGTTCCAAAGATAAGTGTGTAATCTGTAACGTGTTTGTCAGCAGAAAGACGCATTTTGTTTGCCTTTTTTTAAGCACAGAGACCCTCACACAGACATTAAGGAAAGACTAGTGGCTGCTTTGGCAAAGGAGGCGAAATTCGTTGATTTCACAGATACAGATTATCACAACATTTTCAAGCGATTGATAGCTAGCTGTGTCAGACAACCAACAAGTCAACAAGCTATCAGGATGCTTCAGGGGGAAGTGCAGTTCTGACAGAGAACTATGGATTTATATAATTTTGCTATATAATGTTATTAACTGTTACTTAAGTGTCAAAACGGCATTCCTGTTGAAGAAAGTGTTGATGGTTGACCTAATAACCATCTCCGTCTGCGAGACATAACATTCACATGTTAGGGATTCTGTGTAGAACACTGCAGTTAAAAGGAAAACTAGGCTCAGCCACTGATGCTGGTAGATTTCAGTCACAATCCTGGCCTTTTCTGTCGCTCAGTATGTTGTTACTGTGGCTATTCATTTACAGTCTTATGCGATTGCTGCAAACCTGTTCAGCCACCTCCTAGCGTGATGTTATAGCCTTATCATTCATGTGTTTGATTTGTTCAGAAGGAGAGCTTGTTGTATTCACTGTGAAATGTCGACAGTGAGGCTCATTAAAATCCCATTAAACAAATTGCTAATCCCGAATCATAAACAGTGGCAGGCACAGCAGAATGCCCCCTGTCTCTCCGCTTTAACAGTCCCCACACAGTAGGGTGTGGGAGGGGAAGACTCTCAGTGCTGATCTCTGGTCAGCTCTCTGATCATGGTTACGGTCAGGATTTCTCTTTCAGAGACTGGCCCTAGATCAGTATAAAGAGTGACCTCATCTTGATGAGTTTAACGGTAGCATCCATTAACATTCAGGCTCCAGAGAGGGCTTTTAAAGCACTCCATCCGAGAGACAGTTAAGAAGAAGTGTGCCACATGGAAAATAGCTGGCTAAGGAACTTCCCTCTGCTGTACATGCTGTACATACTGCTCTGTCCTTATTCAGCACAATGTCTGAGATTCCTAGAGAACACACCTTTCAGAATTCAGTCTATAAGCAAAACTCAAATTGCAATGGCAGCAAGTGACCGAGCTGGTTTTGCCCCTGGATAGTTGTACATAACCTGAATCGTCAATCAGCTACTCTACGCAAAATCAATAATCTCATTATGTACACAATAGTATAATATATATTTATGGCCATGGCAACGGAATAAATAAAAGATGTGATCAGTTTGCAGTTACACTTTGCTTGCATGCAAAGTGTATTAAAAATCAGCACAACCCCAATAAGTGTCAGATTCAAAGTATTGATAATAGACAGGAAGTCCAATAAAAAGAGACGCGCTGTAATCCTGGAGGCTGTTTCGAGTGCTGGGCTGTAAACTGGCCTGATCTGGCCTTGTTGTGGCAGGTAAGGACAGTGCTAGCAGCTAGCCAGCTGCACTTCCAGCCCTGAGAGGGGATTCGGCTGAAGCAGGTGTTTATCCTCAAATTCACTCGCAAAAGGTTTTCAGACTATAAGAACACTGCTGGAACATTAAGAAAACACTGTGAGAAAAATGGGAGGTTATATCTAAATAGACAAGAGAGGACAGCTCTGCACAGTGTCTTCGATAGACCGGAGGTTAATATTTTAAATTTGACTACATTTTTTCAGTCCATACAGAAACTAAGCTGCAAAAACAGTCCATTCAGATCTGACTGATTCATGATGACACATATCTATGAAATGTTAAATTTGCCTGTTCAGCCAACAACACTTCAGTTCCATCTATTCATAGAGGAGTAGTGTTTAGGCCTGGTCAGCTTTTAATGAGGCTTGGTACAGGGCAGGCAATCAGACCATAACTCATTTACATATTATCAGTCTAAAAGGCACAGTAACTAACATAGTCATGTTTAATGCTGAATAATAAAGAGAGGTTAAAACATGTAAACATGATTTATGACTAAAGAAAATGTGCTAGATATGGGCCCTTTAATAGTGCTGAGCAGTAATGCTGGCAAATTACGCTCATAAAAATGTGACGTCCGATTATTTGAAAATGCCTAGCAAATACTTATTAGAAACCACTTTAAAATGCACAGTTAGATATAACGAATAGATCAATTAGGGATCAGAAAAGGTTGTGACTGAGGTTGAAGTTATGTGAGAGAATATCATGTGGACCTCTCTCTCTTTCTTTCTCTCTCTCTCACTCTCAAGTGGACACAAAGGTCTCCCAGGGGAGCGTTCTTGTAAAGCTGCCACACATAGCCCTAAATCAGCTCCACCGGCCAGTATGGTGGGCTCTTCCGGTTGCCAATTAGAACACAACCCCACCACATTCCTCCACTGGACCTGGCTGAGGACCAAAAACAAAAAAAAGCTCCTCCAGGCATCTGCCAATCAGACCAGCAGAGCCATTGGCCAACATACTCAACACCATAAAGCAATACAAACTGCTCACATGTGAACTAAATCTTCGTCTTCAGAGCTAATTCAGAATTAAAGAAACAATTCAGTAAAATCAGTTACAAGCACAATTTTCACCTAAGCCTAAATGTAGCAGACTGTGCAACACATGCTTGGTTTCTGGTGTTTGCTTTGTATTGCACTACAGCTACAAGACTAATGCTAACAAGTAACAGAAGCTGACCGTTGTGCATTGTGTGTAACCTGGAATTTTGGGAGAGTTTTAATTTTTCCCAACTTTCTCCTCAATTTAGCCACGTATAGATTCATGCACTAACCACAATTTCCCTAATAATGCAATACCTAGCATTTGCTTCCTTAGAGTAATGTGTAACAGGACATGCAAAGCCAGAAACCGCATAATGACGTCTACTTTACTTAACACCTCAATATATTTTTAAGCCAACATGTATGATGATTTAGTCATGCGGTTTATAGGGTGCTATCTGGTGGGAAATGAATAAGGTTGCATAAGACTACTTCTCAGCTATATTAGATAGACAGCTCCAGTGCAAAAACTACACAAACACCAAGACGTCTTGGCTGATGGACTATATTTGGGATACATATTCAATAAGTATGATTTTCAGCCATCTATACCTTTAAGCAATAAGAAACCCTCTAAAATAAGTACTAGCTTAAAGGCTGTTCATTTTCTTACTTTTAATTTCATTTATTACAAATGGGGCAAACAGCTGAGGGCCAAACTTTCACAAAGCTACTGTATAAAGAAGGAAAACAGCCTGGTGAAAAATGTGACTCAGACTGCTGCAAAATAGACAACATGTCTTTATGAACCCTTCCAATTATTTTATCAGGAAAAAAAAAAAATCTTGCTCTTCTACTTTTACCCACCACCCTGGCTCTCTGGTGCCTGTGACCACCCTAGCTCTTCTATTTTCAAAACAGCTTAAAAACCTGTGCCAGCAGCTTGGTTAAATCCAGCAAAATGCTACAAAAATGCAAGCAGTATATGTTACAAAATTCACACAGACACGCTTGAACACATAGACACAAGGATGATTGAAAACATCGATACTGGACGATGATGCAAGTTGTGAGTTTTAAGACATCTGGCTTGCCCTGTCCACAATGGCAAAAGACTGGAAACCCGTCACACAGAGACCTGAACAGCGTGGAGTCACAGCACAGTACTGCATCCCAGTCCACTGAAGCTGAGCACAGCACTCAGAGCAAAGCAATCCATCACTTCATTGCACCACATCGCATGGCTCATTACTGCTAACTTAGCCAAAGGAGGCTATCTTCCACAGGCATAGTCCAGGTCTGATACGGCACATATTTATGGAACATATAACACTACACTTATCACTGCTTTGATTACATTTAGAGGCCACATAGAAAGTGCACAGACAATATTACAAGGAGACTGTAGACAATATTACAAGGAGACTGTAAAGCAATAAGCCTGCATCTCAGACAATGTTATCTTATGACTGTATAGTGATGCCAGTGTAATGGTTGTTATATTGGTGTAATAGCAGTATAGCCTGCTCAGCCAGATGAGTGAACTGGTTTAGAGTGAGTGGATAGATTTAATTACCCTCCAGCAGGTCTCGTGCCAGACCCGGTTCTGCCCCCGTGGACCGAACAAAGTCTGACAGGACCGCGTCCATGTCCAGAGTCATGTGATCATGTGGCTGTGCTGCCCAGCCCACAGCAGTGGCCTTTGTGGTAGCCAGAGCGTCACGCTCTCATCTAGAAGAAAACAAAAAGAGAAAAGAGGCAGAGAGAGGGAGAGAGAGAAAAAGGTAAGAAAAAAGAGAAATGGACAAAAGACAAATTCCTGTTAGCTCAAGCTTTTGTCTTCATGTCAAGCCTGAATCCTTTCTCACATACATTGGAGACTGGGTAATTATGGGCCTGGAGTCTCTGATGCATCTAAAAAGAATGCCTCGGGAGCGATATCAGAGCAGCTGACAGTAACTCTGAAGATGACTAACTGAAAAACAAAAGCTTGTTGATTACAAAGTAAGGATTGCTATATTTCAGTTCTTTCAGGCAACAACATATAGCCACTTGCTCTGTTCCGTTTGTTCCTGACAAGAATATGGTTGATAGGATGAACACATGCATACACGCACACACATTTGTGTTTATACCTTGTCAAGATGTGGGGTCATATTAGAGGTGTAACATTTAACTAAATTCACAGATCAGTTGAAATGATATAGTGGTGTCTTGTTGTACTTTAATGGATGCAGCAAAATACTGCCTGCCTGATAATGCACCTTAAAACATTGTCTTTGTCTGCTACTGAGATTAAAAGCCATTTTATTTCTTGCATTTTGAGATATTTGTGTAAATGCTGAGGGACTGCCCTAAACTTTAAAATGTGGTTCTGGAAACAAACTCTGGGACAAACAAGAAATATGCTAATATGTTCCTAAACTAATGAATAAGCAGTAACTTAATGATCTATTTGATTTCTCAATTTTGACATTAACAGTTCTGTCTGATTTTATGGTGTAAAAACATTTTATCTTGTAAAACATACAGATGATATGTTTACCCATTTGAAATTCCAGCCCATTAAAGAGCAGATACTGTTACTTATTGTGGCTTTGGCTAATAAGAGTACTGGTAATATGTAAGTGTGTTTTATGTGTTGACTCAGTTGAACTTCAGGTTAAAAAAGGCTGATAAAAATTGACCACATACATTTGGAACTGCCATAAAAATTTATAACTGATGCATTCCTAGTACTTTCTGTTCAAGTAGCAAGTAGACTGAGCAAGTAGACTGTGCTATTAAACATAGGCAATCAATAAGAAATTTGAAAAAATTGAAGAAAGACCACCATAAGTGGTCATTGTGGCTGCTGGTGGCCAAGGAGTTGCTCTGTGATCAGAAGGTCATGGGTTTGACTTCCAAGACTGCTAGTGTCATCACTGAGGTACACTTGAGCAAGGTACCATCCCCACACACTGCTCACCGGACAGCCCACTGCTTCACTTGGTGAATGAGTTAAATGTACAGAATGAATTTCACGATAGAATTTTCTTAGCTGGACAAAATGCCTCTTAATCTCTCCAAGCCGGACCCCCACTGTAAAATGCTAATAACAGCATTGTATTGGCCTCCAATTTACACAGGAGATTTATTTCACTATGTTACTGAGATTTTATTACCATTTTGCATAGCTGAGCCCTATTTAGCAAGACCTTGTATGACACAATTACAAGCAATCCCATTGTAAATGTCTGCTGCTTATTGTTCCTGAAAGGGTGTTTCTGTTCTCTATCTATGGTCATCAAACCTGCCCTATTTTTACACACTTTAACCTGTATCTTTACAATGTCAGGACCATATTTAACATGAAAACATACAAACACACACACGCACACGTGCGCACGCACACACACACCCACACACACACACACACACACACACACCTCCCAGTACAGACAGAGTGTGCATGAGTCAGAAAGCTGGACAGTAGGCAGGATGATGTGATGTTCCAGTCTGCACCCACTGCAGATGGGACCAATACTTTCTATCACCACCCCCTCCACCAACAATCCTCACTCTGTGCAAGTGCCCACTCTGCCTGGACACTTACTCTGGGGCCCTGTATTTGTCTCTGGTCAAATGCCACACAGATGAGGTCAGCACAGCCCAGATCAAGCTGTCCTGGGCACAGTGGCAACACCTACGGGTACACTACAATAACAGAGACCTTTGTGCATGCCCTTGTGTGCGTGTGTGCGAGTGTGTTTGTGTCAGCCGGGTGGCTGGCTGGCCGCTTCCGCATTGCTTATGGAGCGTGACATAAGAATGAAAAGAATGTGAGACACACTGCCCACAGAAAAGAAACAGTTCCACAGACAAATGCACACACAAGGTTGTTTTAATACAAAGTCAGGGCGTGAGCTCTTTAATATGTCCCATATATACAGTCGTAAATGAAATTATTCATACCCCTGGCGAATTTTGACGTAGTTACTTTTATTCAACAAGCAAGTTTCTTCTTGACTGGAAATGACACAGGCGTCTCCCAGAAAATAATAAGATAATGTACAAGAGGCATCATTGTGGAAAAAAAATATTTCTCAGCTTGGACGTTCCAAAAAGTGGAATGTCCAACATTAGTCATACCTTTTGCAAACTGTCATAGTCTATGGGAAAATACCAGTGGAGACATGCAAAAAGATCATCAGCAATTATAGGAAGCGTTTGATTGCTGTAATAGCCAAAAAAGGCTTTTCTATTGATTACTGAGAAGGGTATGAATAATATTGGACATGCCACTTTTTGTTCAAATGTAAATAAAAGCTGAGAAATATTTTTTTCCACCTCTTGTAAATCGTCGTATTATCTTCTGGGAGATGCCTGTGTCATTTCCAATCAAGAAGAAACTTGCTTGTAACTAAGCCACTGAGTTAACCTCAGTGACACAAATAAAATGCTTTTGACCTTTCAGTTTAAATAATAAAACATGGCATTTTGTTTTTGCCCTGAAAACAAACACACACTCTTGGTACGTGTAACCATGATAACCATTACTCAAAAGTAATGAATCCCCTAAGAGAAACCATAGGACATAAACTGTGACCTCTGGGGCACCTGCGGCCTGTTCCAGCCTCTACACAGTATGACGTTACAGATGTTCTCTTGTTAGGGCACATCACATAATCAGAGAGATAATCCTGCCAAACTGAAAGTAGATTGGAAAGAAGAAAAATGACCCAAGGGTAAAATGTAGCCAGACCTTTTAGCATAAGCATAACGCAGCTTATCAAATTTAGCAACAACCTAAAAGGCTAAAAGGTATGTGCCATACTCTCTCTGACAGGTCTTGCTTTCCTTGCCACAGTGAATGAAATAACAATTCTGTTTATAGACCAAAACCAGAGTACTCAAGTCAAAAAGGAACCGCTCACATGGCAGTAGGGAATGAGCAAGGAAGCGTCAGTGAGTTTGTGTGTGCATGTGCATGTGTGTGTGCCTTGGCACAGTAATAAAGTATCTGTGCTCAAGATGAAGAAACTTTTTCCCCCTCATCCTATGCATTATAAATCAGTAAGCTCTGCACTTTAACAGGAGTTTAGCTGACCCACTTATTGCAAACTGTTTGCATTGTGTTGCGTGTACAGAATCGAGGAGACCTCGCCATAAGTGAAAGAATTCAGAAAAGCACCCAAACTATTAATCAAAGGGCCCTGGCAATTCCATGCTCAAACCTCTAGGATAAACTCTGGGATTATTGTTGCCTCGAGTTCATCACAAATTCATGTTTTTAAGTAAGGAGGACGGCTATGTGCACATAAATATGTCAAAAGTCATGACCTGAAAATCCGTTGCAATTGCACAGTTCGAGCCAACTTTCCCTGCTGAGACGCAGTTCGTATGACTCACGGAACCTATTGTGCTCTATTGGAAGCTTACAGAGCGACCATGTCACAGACCAGAGCAACAGCTTGGAACATGTGCGATTCTTTTTCATTTAAATAATAAAAACATACTCATGGTTGTGAAAACACACTTAAATTTGACCCTAATGAAGCACATATGAGCTCAGCAGGCCCGTAGGCTGGAGAGTCATCTTCGACCTATGAAACAGCTCTTCAGTACAAAATTACCAACAGGGAGTATATATAACTTTACACAGTACTGTATGTCTCACTTCTGCTTACATTACAACATTAAAGGTTTTCACATTCCACTGATATTTACATATGTTTACATATCATTCCTGAACCATTCCACGCACATCCTATTTACACAGACAAGCCACTGCATTACGTAAACTTACCTTGTGTCTAAACTCACTATCGTTTACGATCGCAGACTGTAGTCTGTCTGTTTTTCGCCATCATTTGTTAGCCCCTTCATGGTCAGGACCCCCACAGGACCACCAGTGAGTAGGTTGCTTTTATTTGGGTGGTGGATCATTCTCAACACAGCAGTGACACTGACATTGACAGCAGTGGCACGTTTGTGTGAGTGTGTGTGTGTGTGTGTGTGTGTATGTGTATGTGTGTGTGTGTGTGTGTGTGTGTATGTAGAACTACCACATGTGGCTTACACACAGCAGCGCTACAGGCGTTTTACACATTGTGTACCCTTCC
>JBBJLS010000128.1:9522678-9554000 GCA_037577275.1 Bryconaethiops microstoma
TGTGTGTGTGTGTGTGTGTGTGTGTGTGTGTGTGTGTGTGTGTATGTGTATGTGTGTGTGTGTGTGTGTGTGTGTGTATGTAGAACTACCACATGTGGATTACACACAGCAGTGCTACAGGAGTTTTGAACATTGTGTCCACTTACTGTCCACTCTATTAGACATGTCTGACTGACCCCAATCCTGTCAGTGCAGAGAATGATCCACCACCCAAATAAAACTTGCTCAAAGATCACCTTGTGGGGGTCCTGACCAGTGATGAATGGGGTTAAGAAATGATGCAGAGAAACAGATGGACTATAGGCTGTAACTGCAAACTATAAAGCACGCTTGTACTAGCGCTGAAAAAATGGATAATTAGTGCAGATACAAAGCAGGTGCACCCAGTAAAGTGTCTTGATTGAGTATATAGCTATACATAATATTCATACTCATATACAAATACATGTACCAATAAGGTAAGTCCAAATGTACCCTCTATGTCATAGGTATACCCACTATGAATCACCCTGTATAACACAACTGTACATCACACACTATATCCAAAAGTATGTAGACACTAGTTCATTCTATGCTTCTTCTGAAATCAAAGGAATTAAAGGGTTATAGGGAGTTTGTCCACCTTCTGCTGCAGTGACAAGCTTTCTGTAAAGGCTTTATACTCAATGTTGGAACATTGCAGCAAGGATCTGAGTGTATTCAGCCACAGGAGCATTAGTGAAGTCTAGCACTGATGTTGGATGTTTAGTTCTGAATCACAAACTCCAACTCATCAGAAAGGGCTTGGGTTGAGTTCCATCACCATACTACATCTTCACAGCCTGTTGCTGGGGACTTTACACCCCTCTTGTTGACACTTGGCATTGGGCGTAATTAACAGTTTGTTCCAGACTGACAGTGCTTTCTTATACAGATTATACAAGCTGTGTGAGTGCAGCTGAACAACTGTGTCAACAATGGGTGCATTTCAAAGTGGCTGAACTCTTTAACTAGAAGACATGTCTGAATATATTTGGACATTAAGTGAACTTTATCTACTGTAATACCTACCATATATTTGGTGTTTTTTACTGATACCAACACCAAGAATAAATCCTTGGACAATAAAGGTTTCATTTTTCTTTTCTAAAAATGCTCTCCACCACGACAAATTAGTTAAGGAAAATCACAAATTGTAGACTTACTTTCTGTATTCTTACTGGGAGTTCTTCAGCAGCCATCTCACCAGTATAGTTACATCCAAGGGTTCACACATACATACACATATACACATTTATGTGCACACACACACACACACACACACACACACACACACACACACACACACACACACACACACACACACACACACACACTCCTCTCCTTTAATCCATTACTTTTATGAGAAGGAGGAGAGATCAGGAAGACTTGGGGTCACAGGCAGACCTAAGAGAGAGGGAGAGAGAGGGAGAGCAGGAGTGAGAGTCGTCTAAACAGATGGACGAGAGGACAGATCACACTTGAACCTTGTTGTCACATCAATCACAGTAATGGAGTCCGTAACGTCACTTTGTCTACATCCGTTATGCAACCATGACCCAATATTCCACTGACCTGCTGGAATCACGCCCCCTGCCCTTTGAGGATGCCGAGCTTCAGATGAAATGTGCCCATATAAAGACGGTAAAAGCATAAACCCCAGACCATCTGCAGTACGACTACTTTTCCAGTAACCCTGACGTTGGTACTCCAAGAGGGGAAAAAAGGCTCTCAGGATGTTGTTTACTGTAGCATTAGTGCTAAAGCTAAATATTACCTTTTCAGGGTCACTAATATCTCCAAACAGAGCAAGTGTTTTCGACACCACACTCCAACATAAGACTGTATTTAGGCTTACATCAGAGCTGAGAGTGTGGAGAATGCAGATAGATCGAGACTGATGATAAATGGGAGGAGCTCAGCTACCATGAACGATGTAGCTGCAGATTTGACATTCTTGTGTCCAAAATCAGATTTAAAAACTCATTATGTAGAACACCCAGTGCTGGACTTCACATCTGATGTGGGAGGAACAGTCACTTTCCTTAGTGATATTGACAACTGGGTGGATGGAAACATGCATGACAATAAATGAATTCAGATGACTAAATGTTACAGCCCATGACTAAACAGTTGAATTACACTCTTGTTTTTTACTTTTATAAAAACTAGTATAATTTGTCTGCTCAGTTGATCCTTTGCCAGCTGTGTGTTGTATCATCATTTCAGGCTCGAATCTGGATGACATTTATGTCTGGAGCCTGTTGCTGTTTTCTCTCAACATAAGAAGTACCAAAATGCCAGTGAAGTAGGCCATCATGAATCTGAGAAATCAACACAAAACATAACTCTCACAACCAAAAGCATTAAGCATGTTCAAATCAACAGCTTGGTACATGCTTCAGGCGCAAGAGCAAAGACACACTGGTTTAGCATAGCGAACTACCTGGCAGACCATGGATTTCCACAACAGTGAATAAGCTTTATTAACATGATAATGAATGTGTACCAGAGTGATGAAATGAGATGAGGACAATGTGGAAAAAGGACCTAATGATGCTAACGATCCAAACTACAGAGTCAAAAATAATAAAAATGTCTCTGTCCTTTTATGGACTGCACTACATTTGCATTTGCATCAAATGCTAAAAATGTTTCCAGTTTATGAACTGGATTGGTATCAAATATTATGAATGCTATCAGTAGATGATTAATATTCAGTCAATTTATGAAGAATTTTAGGGCTACTACAATGACTGTCCATTCTTATTTAATAATGATGAGAAATACATTCATTTCAGGAAAACATAGTAAATGCATCTTCATCATATCATCATGTGCAAAGACCTTATGAGAAATGTTCTTCTTTGGCAAGGGGCTTCTCTGTTCTCTGTAGGTTGTACCTTGCTAGAAAAGAGGAATATGTGCTAGATCAATCTTAGCCAACTCCAGTCCCAGAGACCCCACAGCTCCATAATTAGATTTTAAACAAGCCTTTTAATTATTTAAAATTCGCAAAAGAATTTGCTGCCAATAACTCTTAGTATCAATCTTATCTAACAACAACTGGCCCTTGTTCCTGAACAGATCAAAACAGAATGCAGGATGTACAGTGCCCTCCATAATTACTGGCACCCTTACTACAGATGATTGAAAAGGTTTTAAAAAATCAATTCATCAGTTACCTTAAAATAGAAAAAATCGATCCTTTATGTAGGGTAAGTTTAGCATGAGAGCATGAGCTACCGCTGGTGAACAAAAAATGTAAAACAAAATCACATATGTCAATTATTGGCACCCCAAGAAATTTGAATTGAGGTTCCAATTCACAGAGTTCCTGTTTCCCTGGGGTATAAAGTGAGGTGACACAGATCCAAAATCCCTTAGTCATCCGTCACCATGGTAGAGATTCAAGAACAGTCCAGTGCAATGAGGCAAAAGTGTACTGGCTTGCACAAATCAGCTAGTGAAACTGAAAATAGCTGTCAACAGTTACGGTAATCAAGGCTATTTTGTCAGCACTCACAGTGGGGAGGATGATCAGAGAAGTAAAAAAAAAAAACTTGGGGTCACCATGTCTCCAAATCCACCATAAGACATTATCTGCCAACAAACAGTTTAGAAGGCATGCCTGTGTAAAGTACCTAATAGCAAGTGTTACATTTGGTGAAGGATCTGTGATGCTGTGATGCTGTTTCTCCTCTAAAGGCCCTGGCATTTTTGTTCACATACATGGCATTATGGATTCCAGGAAGCACCACCAGATTATAAATGAAAAATCAAGCTGCCTTTGCCAAGAAGCTAAAACTTGGTCATGGTTGGATCTTCCAGCAGGACAAAATCACAGCACAAAATCCACTCAAATACGGTTACATGAACACAAAATCAAGCTCTTGCCATGGCAATCCCAATCCCCTGATCTAAATCCAACTGAAAACTTGTGGTTTGAATTTCAGAAGAGGGTGCGCAAGAGAAGACTCAGGACTCTGCAAGATCTGGAGAGATTTCTGCAATAATTTTACTGTGTTCTCAGGTCTTAGAAAACATTACAAGAGAAGACTCTTCTGTTGACAAAATGGTCTGTGCAAAATGCTAAATGAGAAGGTGCCGATAATTATTTTACAGGATAAAACTTATTTTGTGGCTTTTTTCTTGCAGTAATAAGCTCATGAGGAATTTATATCCCTTGATAAACATCAAGGGGAACATTTCTTCAGCCATAAAAAATCATTCCAGAGAGCCCTGTAAGGATAAGCTTAGACGTGTCAAAGACGTGCTTTTAGGAATACACCAGCATGACCTCAGAGGGGTTTACCACAGGAAGGACTCAAATGACAGAGAGGCAAGGTTACTTTCTGTTTAAAAGTATGTGAAAAGTTTGTTGAATACTGGAACAAAATCTTGTGGACAGAGTGATGAAAAGAGATAAGGACTATGTGGGGAAAGGAACTATTAATAATCCGAATCATGCAATGTATCTATGAAACAAGATAGCATGAGCATGTAAGGCTGATGGTCACAGAAGGATCTCATCTGTTCACATTGAACCAACCGATGAGCCTTACTTGCAATTCAAACACAGCAACATTTTCTAGCTGCCTGAGAGCCAATGTCATAGCCTTGCGAAGAGTCGACCAAAATATCCCTCACTGCCATGCATAATTCACAGCTAAACTATAAGAGCGCTCACATGCATGCCATGCATTTCAGCCAGTAATTCCATTGCAGGCTCTGAAAAGTCATTTAAGAGGGGATCTGTCTGTTTTGTACAGCTGATACAACCAGGATGTAAATGGACAGGACTTGTTCATTTAATTTTTAAGTGTATCTACAACTGAAACCATTGTATATACACATATGTGTATCTACACATCCTCTACAAAGAACACAATTCTGCACATTTGAATGAAAAATGAACTGTACTGCTTATTTGATGAATTTAACATACTGAAAAAAAAAATAAAGCGGGGACTGTGCAAAACGTATGTATATTTCATCTAATATATTTCATCTCTTATTTTTTCCGATATGGAAAATGAAAATGTGATACCTTGTCAAGCATCATAAATCAGGGGATCATCACAAGGGAAAGCCACATCTAGAGAACATTCAGCCGTTTGGATGAGACTGGCCTTGAGTGTCTTTTCAAATAAAAAAAGAGATGAATTAAGACGAGGAGGGTATCTTTGGCTGGGTAAAACACCTTCAGTGTAAAGTGGTTCACGTTTTATAACAAGCAGAGACTGCTCTTGTTATGGCATATTAGCTAAGATGGGCATAAGACAGTTACGAAGTACAGTCCTGAAGGTTTCTGTGAGGAAAATGTAAAAAACAGAATAGGCTAAAAATTTGACGATCAGTTTTTTCCCATTTTATCATAATTTGTAAGGAGGGAAGAGCTAAGAATGAGTAGTACTGACCGCTGAAGTAATAAAAATCCCGAGCGTGCTCTGGAAAGTCTGGCTATCTGTTTGGATTACCTACTATCTCCCAAGTGTTCCAACCATCTCTGCACCCATGAAATCTGGTTCAACACGTAGTAACAACTTTGCTTTTTGATTTCTCAGGGCATTCACTACTGTTTCTTCACTGCATTCCATATCAGCATAATGCATTTACTGGCCCATTGATCAATTTACCTGTTCATTCTCTGATGTGCTTGCTGATATGCCACAACTTACTCTAAGGGTTTCGTACAAGATCCAGAAAGGTTTACTGTCAAGGCTAGTCGGAATTTAACGTTCAGAAGAAATGTGAAAATGCATTTAACTTTTCAGAGTATGCCCTGTTCAACAAACAGAAGTGGAAAAAAAAACAGAATGCAAGAAACTGAAATCCTCTTACATTCGCCAGAAACACTCTTAATGTTTTATATTGTCATTCTCTGAAGTGTATTGACTTGTACAATAATGTGCTTGAAAGGACTCAAAGTATGGTAAATAAACCAGTGGAGAGGCTTCTCTTGAAGCGTGAGGAATTTGAAGGATGGGCAGAACATGAAAAACAAAAAAATGTCTCAAATAATGATTTCGCTTGAGGACTTTAATGAGAATGCCAGGTTGGAGAATTTGACCATGTGCTTGTATGTGACATATGCAATATATCCAGAGTTAGTCCGTTTCTCAGTGTTTGTCTGTGTTGTTGATGCAGGTATAGCACTGGCTTCCAATTCTGGGATTAAACATAAGATTTTACTTTTATTATTTACTTCATTTGGTTTTGGTGAGAATAAGATGCTGGTGAAAGCCAGAGCATATCTTTAAGCTCAAAAAAGTGCAAAACAGACAAAAGCATGCCAAGGTTCAAAAGCAAGCCCATGTTCCAGTGACCTGCATACAGAGAGGACTACAGATCTCCGAGCATAGAGCAAAGACAGTAAACCAACAGGGAAAAAGAGAGAGCGAAAGCCTCTACTACTGTAGGCTGGACAAACAGAGAGATAGAGAGAGAAAGAGAGAGAGAGAGACAGAGACAGAGATAGCCTTATGCCTCACCTCGCCGGAGCTCGCTGCCCACTGCCACTTTCCACAGGATATGAAACCCAGGGCTCTTCCACACCACAGAGTGTCAACAAAAAATTAACATCATCCTCTACATGGCAGACAGAACACTTGTCAGGCACTGATTCATCACATTTGCCTATTTTCTAGCTGATGACCAACATTTCCACAGCTAAAATTAAAATTTGAGCGACCTTCATAGTTCCATTCTGAAGCGAAGAGGTTTATTTTGAGAATGTGAGATGTCTGGCAGTGGTGGAAAAATGTGCTATCACACTAAAGCAGAATGGAAAGCATGAGAGTAATGACAACCAATAGCTTGCAATGCACAACAATTTTTACATTACGAATTTAAGAATAATGAAAAGTAAAAAACGGGAAAACTATAAGACAAAAAGTAGTAATAGTAGTATTGTAAATCCAAATGATTTACAGATGTAAAGCAAAATATTCTGCCAATCATATGATAGAGATCACTATTTAATCTGATAAGATTAACCCATTCTGTCCATGTCTGAAATTTTACATTTGATTTGGCCCAAATGTTCTCTGAGCTTGTGCACAAATCTGAAGAAATGCTTAAAATCCAACCAAATGAGTTTTTCCCCTACATAATTGATCATATTAAACATAGTCTTTTTGGCACAAGATCATAACAAAACAACTTCAAAATATGATTATGAATAAAAGTATGAAGAAGAAATCTAATGCTTAGAACATCAAATGGTTATCATTAATCCTGTTACATTTTCTTATCAAAACATTATTCCTTTTGACTGATCATAACATGCTGTGATATTTTTCACTTGTCATACCAGTTGTTTGGCTTAAAGATAGAAATAAATAAAACTACTGGGCAATATGCTGTTTTATGTATAAATTAGACTAATACTTGATATTAAATGAAAAACTAACCCTTCACTGAAAGGCAGCTTAATGAGCCTTTCATGGCCACTGACATAAACATAAAATTTAAAAGAGGCTTATTCCAGTAACACACATTTGTGCTTATATGCTCAGGTTTGTGTGTGTGCCCTCCATAATTCATCCTTTCCTTGTTCCACAGGTACTCTTGTGTAACATATGCCAGCACACACACATTCCTGCACTGAGAGGGCCTCTAACATGTGTGTGACATTCTCAGTGATTACCTCATAGCACTGTGCAGATCCTGGGAGCTGCGGCAGCAGGACTACAAGCCCCAGAGAAGTGTGGGATTCCAGCCCAATGGAAATGTGTGTGGTACGGAAAACAGCATGCAAAGTCACCCATGCATGTTTTACAATATGCATCAGTATGCTGTTAACATAGAGCCAAGATTAGGTTTCTCTAACAGCATCCTCAGCTTCATATCCTAGTAATTAATCCTGGTAATTAATGCAGCAATCCTGTGCATGTCCTGCAAATTCTTAACTTCAGTCTGAATACATAACCATTTATATCATTTTCTGAAATTATTTGTAGCCTAAATAAAATAAAATACAAAAATGTGCACCATGATAACTTCCCTCATACTTCCTTGCCTCTCTGTTCCTCCTAACCTTCTTGAACACTTTGGAGGTATTTAAAGGGGCCTTTTTTGAGCAATTGTTTCTACTACATTTTTACTACTCCTAACCGCATAAAAGCTCTAAATACCATAATTTACTACAATGTTATGGAATTTTCGTCATATTTGCACAATTAAAGAAGACTTCTAAGCATCTCTGACCCACTTCTTGCCTCGCTCCCTGCCTATAATCCAGCTCATGTGTCCCCCTCTCCCTTGACCATCTTATTCTTTTCTTTGTTTTTTGATGCATCTCATACAATAAATTCAAAACATCAATTTAACCATAATCATAGACTTAACATCATCCTTACTTTCCAAGGGTATTAGCAATTGGACCATATGAGAGATATTATCAGATTTAGGTAGATAGGACAAATACTTATACTAAAAGAAAACCTGATATTTTGCAATTGATGTCTCTTTTAGTGGCTCCGTTAAAAGAAGAGATAAAGAAAAATCTGTGCTAAATAAATTAAAAGTCATACCATTACCTCTTCAGCTTAATAGGACATGACTGACAGGGGCCTTTGCTGTGGAGCTACAGTATTACTAAAACTGATGAATATAAATTTTCTATTTGCAGCATTTATTACATCAGAAAAACAATATTTTGTTTTGTTGCCAAATAATTAATATTCAATATATAGCCAAGTTACAATTACTGGAGAAGTTGAAATCTCCCTGGAAATGACACATATGCTTTAATCACTACTAGGAAAATGTCAGTAAACACTCCTACTAATCCTCTATTTCACTGACTCATGCTTAAAGGAGGCAGTGACAAACAAACTATTGACCTCGGAATGGTCTTTTTAATTTCAGTTTGTGGTCAACAAAACAACCAAGCCACTAACATAGAATGCAAGGTAAACAACGGCCTGTGATCGTTTACAGGTATGACTTAGTCACTCATACTGTGAGATCATTTGCTGTTTTATTTAGTTAATTTTTGTTATTTAGGCAAGTTTCAGTACAAGGTCTCAGTTTGTGTGTGTAGAGTTTGGCTGGGCTGATGGTCGAAATGTTATTCTCGACTCTCAGGCCCATGAGCCCCAGGCAGAAAGACAGCAAGTCGAAACATAGTTACTTTTGAAACACAGTCAAGAAGTTTGGAAGCTCTATAAATCTTTATGCATTTTTGCTCTGCTAAAGGGCCTAGAACTGTCTTTTTGCAAACGTAAGGTTTCTAGTTAGGGGTGGAACAACGATCGAGTTTCACGTTTAATACCATGTAATAAAACCAGACTCAAAGTATAAGGAAACGGCCATCTGTGACTGTTCTAATGCGTTATAAAGCATGTCATGTGGCTGACAGCTAAGTTTTTGCTGACTTAACCATAATGTATGTGGCGCAGAGGTAAAAGCGTGGGAGGGCCGAACTGGGTGTGTAACGTGCATGCACAGCATCATCTCCTTTACAAACATTCCCCACGTACAAACACTCCTCACATACCCCCTAGCACTCACTCCTGCCCCCACCAGCCTATGCCCAATCAATATTCATGAGCTAAAAGGCCAGGCAGGTAGTAAGTAAAGTCTATAGCTGAATATGGTAGGTGATAGAGGATCAGGGTTAAAACGACTGGACAGGTCAGAGAAGCCGCTGCCTGTCTGACGACACTCCCCACTAGAACATTTTAATCATGGTTATGCTCAGAAGGACATGGCCTGGTTTGTATTCAGCAGTGCACCTTAAGAGGAAGTGGATCTGTGTCACCACACACACACACACACACACACACACCTGTCTGTAGTGACTTAGTAGGCCCTGTGTTGTTAGTTATTGTCCTACATAAAGGCACTCCCAGTGGAGGGCACTGCTGCAGTCTTAAACCACTAAGCACTCAGAAAACACACTAAAATCAAATGACCATTTAAAATGTTATAGCATTCTGGGCAAGGGGTAGTTCTAGCACCATAGAAGGAAGGGGGGGGGGGTGGGTTGATGACTTGGATGTGTTTCTACCCAAGTTGTTCTAGTGGATTCACAATTACTTACACTTTGCATTTGAGTTTTGCTCTATCAGCTGAAAAGAAGCAGAGAAACTTCAAGCTAGTAAGATATCTCAAAGTCTTAACTGAAGCTAATGCTAATGTGGGCTTGTCTGAGGGATGGGCTGTCTTTACCCTCTTTAGCAGAGTATTACATGATTGGAAATGCCAAGAAAAATTCAAACGTTTTAAATGTTTTCAAAAATGATGCAGAATGCAGTGATAAGATTCTTTAGGTATTCACTATGCTACTTCAAAATAGAATATGAATATGAAATACTTTTAAACTGGGGCAAATTTGCTGTTTCTGGGGCTCCAATCAAAATCTGGAGGCTCCAGTCAAGGTCATTTGATTTTCATGTAATACACAGTATTTACTTTGTGCGTCTTACTGCAGTCAGAGCTGAGCCATCCTGGGTTTGCCTCAGCGAAAGCCTAGATTATGTCCTAAATGTTGGTCAGTCAATGTTTCTGGCTAAAGCAAAGCTAACTGCAGTGACTGTGAATCTCAAGGCAAACAGTCACAGCTTCAGTCAAACGTGCAGCTTTTTGTCAGATAACCTCGTAACTGGCCAGCACCTCCTTCTTATCAGACTTTTTCTGGACTTTTCTTACTTTTGTCTGGTGTCACTAGAATATAACCATTTTGGGTTTACAATTCAGCGCTAAATGAATAAGTAAATAAATCAGTCAAATGCTTACCTCCCCATGCATTTGGTTTGTGTGTTGGTAAAGTCCACCACTGTACAGTTATGAAATAAGCCATGAAGATGTCGAAATGTTAATTGCTGATAGGAACTGGCAACCCGTAGCTGATCATAAGAACTTAATTCAGGCATACACTAATCAGCCCAAGGTATACTCCAATTATATTTACAATAGAATGAGAAAAGATGCGAGAGGAGAGGTTCTCATATGTTCTTTGCTCGGAAACAGGTCAAACAAGCTAGTTAAACAGAACTCTCATTTGTCAAGAGGGTGTGTTCATGTGCTGTGTACACTAAGAGAGACAGAGTACAAGCTAGAGAGAAAGTGTAAGTAACCAGGAGATAATACTGGTCATCTTTAATACTGAATATGTACATCAGAGCACTTGGTAATAACAAGGGCATTATTAAACAGGAACCATCTCCATGCAAATATGATGCTCTTAACGAGCAGCCCAGGCTTCCTTAAAAGCACATAACAGTCTCATAAAATAGTGAGGCACTGAAGACGGCTGCTGTTGTCACTCGTGCAGTCCTGTGACATCAATCCCTATTTAGACTGACAGCATGGTAAACAGTCTCACAACTCTGCACCAGGGAGATGAATGGCTGCTTCTTAAGGGCGTGATTTCACATCATGTGAGGAAACTGAGGAAAGTGTTGCTGACGAACCATCTGCTATCAACCTCACTCCCAGAAAAACCAAATCTGTAGCTATGGAACTGTACGGAGCTGAAGTCTAGACACTTCTTTGGAATGTAACTTTCATTTCCAACAGACCCCATGCCTTGAGCACAGTGAATAAAGAATTTGCCTTGCAAATGCACTGTATATTTGAGAACAAGACTGCAGACCTGTAACGGATCTTTTTGCTGGAGGTGCTTTTGAGATGTCTTATTTAGATTTTTCTATTAAAAGAATGATATCCTTAAACCATAGATGTTTAACCAGTGCTTCTTTTTTTCTAGAAGATCAAAAATTCATCCTTGTTGCTGATTCTATGCATAGACAAACACAGACATGGTCATCTTCTCCCATTAGACTTGAGAGGAATTCTGTTGATTTGAACCTTTTCCTTAGAATTGCGTCATTAGAAAATGAACAAAGTCATTCATATTATTTCAATGTTAACTGCTACACTAAAGAAAAACTATAATGGTGGTGATAAACCAAAAAAAGGGTTCAATTTCCATTTTCATTTTGCAGGTGTGCTCATACACAAATATAACAATAAGAGATATTAGAGTAAAACTGGAGGATGTCAACTGCAAACCACTCACCAGAGCATTTAGTCTGCTGAACTGGTACTAAATTTACTTTGAGGGACAGACTAAAGGCTTGTGCTGATGGACATCTAAACAGCCGAGGTCTCAAAGGAAGCCTTTTTAATGTTCCATCTCCCAAAGGAAATAATCTAATAACAAGGAAAAGTCACAGCTGTAATGAGTTCTGGATACAATTTCACTGCAAAAGTGCAAGTCAACCTGACTGGTTGTGTGCACCAAGCATGAAAGCAGAGAGCAGAAATCCCCATCTATGTTTTTTGAGGGTTTGTCAAGGAACTGGTGAATAATTGTAAAGGATATTAACCTTTTTTTCTCACAGTGCATGCATTCTCTTCATGATTGCTGAGATAAACTACACCATCATGAAGCTGTAACATGAAGTTGTACAATGAAGCTGTAACAGCGAGTATACATACAGTTACAGATCAAGGGTTAATTAATGATTCAGTCACATTTAAAATAATAAAGCACAATACATCTTGAAAAAAGAGACATTTAAACATCAGTAAGGTGGGATGAACACTTCTGGAATGTTATAGGTCAAAAATAGCTAGTACAGTTATAATACATGTTAATAAAATGTAATTTGGATTCAATTTATCTTCTATCCATTTATCTTAACTAATGGAAGAATGCAAAGATACAATATAAAACATAAAAAGTACAATAAGAATTAACAGCGTTATCCTTCTCTGTGTCTGTTTGATCATAAGATCCCAACTTCTGGTAAATAAAAGTGAAAAGCTATCTGGTCTGGTTTAAGATATTCTATTTTAGTGAAGTTTTACACAGCTTGCAGTTAAATTGCCTTCATCTCATGTAGTATTTCCTCACCAATTCAGTGCATAAGTACTGAAACAAACAAAAAAAACCCCCAGAAACAGCAAATCTACTCTCCAGTAAAAGAATACAATGAAATACAATACAGTAGAGGATGCCAAGGTGCCAGTTTCGCAATAATTTGGCTTCCAGAGAAACCAGGGAACCATTCTGTACAGAGTATAGCAACCATTATTAATGATTAATAATATTATAAGGTAGCCCTGTTAGTAATTAGCAATTAACTAAATCTGGATCACAATATTTATATTTATCCCAACAGTTCTGCAGAGTAAATGCACATTATTGTCCAAGCTGGGGCACGTTGTTGAAACTTCAGGACAGCCTTCAGTTTGGACAACCTTAAAAGCATTACCTCTGATAGAATCTTTGCATTATATTAAAGTCTTCTGAACTTTAAAAAGGTTCTTCACTCTCACATCTTATTGATAAAAATGATTTATTAAAGAACCATCAATTGAAAGGTTCTATATGGAAGTTTTAAAGAGAGCATTGGAGTAAATGCTCTCTCTTCCATCTTTTGACAGTAGTACTTTCATTTCTTTGGAAAAAATCAGGCACTGGGTTACAAAAGGTTAAAGCTTCTACGACCACAGCCTCATGGGGTCCATCACACTAATGGGATCAGTACGGCATGGCCACTGATTCTGCACCTGCCCAGGGTTTTGCAGTGTAATAATGGTTGATGACCCAGCTGCACAATGCAGACTTGCAATATGTTGACTCGCTCAAAACAAACGCAATGTGTTCACTTTTTCCCCAGAACAGATGGTGTTTTGTTGGTGAAATTTGATACTGTAAGCTATTTATGCTTTTTTTTGGGGGGGGGAGGGGGGAATTAATCAGAAACAATATATAAACAACATTTTTTGTTTGTTTACATTCAACATATGTAGCTGTTCGCTGTTCAACGACACAACACATTAAACACAGTTCACAATCACAAACCAAAGACCAACTTCTCGGCTATCCTAACGTAATGAATCATGTTATTTTGCAGTGTCGGATCTTTTGATAGGGGAGCCAGGGCTGTGTGATAGCTGATAAGAAGGTGGGCAGAGTCGCACTGGGCACTGATTTGAGGGCCAAACGGATGCCAAGCACACCAGATGGAACAGGCGTTATGCTGCACCACACCCCTCCACCAAGCTCACACCAGTGCCAACATTTCAAACGAATTCAAACACACAGCCTAATGAAGGTTATGACATAATGACTCAATTTGTTAATGTTTGACTGAATTTTGCAAACTTTTATTACCTGGAATGAAAATGTCAAACGAATCACATTTGAACACTAGATTATGCTGGTTCCATTGTTGCTTGTAAACACACAAAATAAAGTTAAAAGATACTTTATTTCACACAGTAAATAGTAAAATTAAAAGTGTTGCAGTATCACAAAATTGTGCTAATTCCTACAAAACGAATCTTTAAAATATTTACAACAATTCCCTCTGGTATCAACCAAAAGCTCTCACTTTCGATTTGTGCAGTGGCATCTGAATAAACGACAATTCATGCAATATTAAGGCAAACCATGAATAAGGCATTTCACCCCTGTGCCACTCTATGGGAGAAACTCTCTGGGCTGTAAAAAGTACAGCTAATGTGTAAATGCAATGTGCAAGGTAGGCTAACACCTCCATACAGTATTTAATTTAATGCATTTAATGCAAAGCAGAATGACCATCTTCACTGTGCCTTAACAGTGAACTGAACTTTGCATGCTCTGCCCACGAAAGCAGGGGCATTTGTATTGGGACCCACTCTAAACTATAGGAGGAACAGCCCACCCTCTTTGCTTGTCAATCATAGGGGCAGAACAGTCTCAATTAGAATGGAAAACTGCATCTTTTGTGACTAAATACGTAGTTTGCACTCAGTCAAAGCTCTCTAGTCAGACGCAATTCAAAATTTCGTACAAACGTTCTGACATGGATGCTGTGTACTAATTTTTATTTATTTATTTTTTAATTTCACAAGCATCTGAAAAAAATTATTTGCGAAAAAAATTACACGCCAATCACTTTTTTGCGTCATCCCTTCATGTTTGTTAGATAATGCAAGTTCACAAAACAAGACATTATTAATTGCATAATGTCCTGTTTATTTGAAATACAATGTAACTGTTGTGTTGACTCCTGACACATTAGCGTTTAAGTTAGCACCTTAAACGCTAACTTAATGCGTTTGACTTAATGCTCTAGTGTGTGTTGCTGGTGGATTACAATTGTTTCTTGCATGACATGAGTGTAAGCATTAGTCTGGCAGCTGTGTGGCTGCTAAATAAAGTTAAGTTTGAAAGAACAGAAGTTGCAAGAAACACATGGAAATGTATTAAAATGATATATTGGAATGTATATTATTGGAAGTTTGGGAGAAGGATCGTGAATGAAGCTCCTGCTCCCAAACTTATGTTATTATATACGTTCCAATCTAACATTTTAATACACTTCCATCGTTACAATGCATTTCCTGAGACAAAGGTTTAATGAGCCCCCACCACCTCATCTCGTTGTTCCTTAGCCCTGTCTGTCCTGTGTGTTCATTTAAAAAGGGGTCTGGCCTTCTAGTTCAGGATAAAATCTCTGAGTTCTCTTCCCTTTCAACCCTGTAATTAGAGCACAGTCTGAACTCTCAGAACATGGACAGAAAAACATTACTGGTAAATACCTGGGTATGCCCGTGTGTACCTACCAATGACTCTGTACTGAGAACCGTTGCCATACAGTCCTATGGAAACTGCAAGTGTTTAAAAGAAAGACACTGGGGCCCTGTGAGAAATGGGAAGTGTCTGTACTGTATTTGGATGTTAACGAAACATATTACATACTTACATGTTGCCTGTTCTCCTGTGATTATATAGGGCAGGTGACCCAGTAATACATTGATATTACTGGGTCACATGTCCTCATAAATTTAGTCGATTGACACCCCTGCACCAAAGTAACTGATGTGAGCTTGGACAAACTTTACACCATGTTGGCAAAAATCCCATTGTGAACCAACTGATTGTACTCGGGATACGTAAACTATTTATGTCAGACCGCTAATGGACTGCAGAATGGAAACCATGACTTTCGCCACCATGCTAAAGTTAGCTCCATTACATGGCAATAAAAGCCATAACTGATCCTAACACAGTGACCTGCATTGTGTTAGAGTAGGATTTATGTCCTGTAAAATGTGTCCTTGCTGTAAAATGAACTGTGGGGGTGAGCACAGATGTCAATTACATTGGAAGGTTAGAGACTTGAAATGTGCAATTACATAATTTCATAATCACAGTTTTAAATGATGATTTTGGACAGTCTGATGTTGAGCTGAGACTGAGCGCACTGGGGCTTTTATTGTAATCGCATCACCAACCTCACTGTATCGCCACCTTATTTATTCGCACACTTTCCGAGCAGACTTCGTACAAACAGTGAGTCAGACAGTGGCATGTGTTCGTGCATGTGTGCTTTCATGTTATGTGGACAGTGAGAGAGAGAGAGAGAGGGAGAGAGTACGAGAAAGTGTTCTGTAGTAAACTGAACCCGATAGAGCGTGTGGTCTGAATGCTCATGCTCGTCACATGACAGATGAGGAAAGAGGCTTAGTCAGTACATCCTCCCTGGAATGATCTCTCTGAAAAAAAGGATGAATGCTAGGTTTGAAAAACAAGCATTTTTCCGTTATGATACTTTCATAAAAGATCATCTCTGGCGCAATGAGTAATTTAACATTTCAACATGTCATTGAAGTCAGTTGTTGAAATCACAATTTTCCCATTAGAAATAGATGTAAAAATGACATCAGCCCTCATAAAACACGCCACCACAGATCTCATTATGTAATGGACATTATGAAAATACCGCCACTGCAGATGAAAAATGCATATCCTGTGCAAAAAAATCGTAATGGTTGATCTTTATATCTTCATGTCCTGATACACAAAAATGCCCACATAAAAACAAAAGCCAAAGCCCTTTCATCTTGGTTTGTCCCAGAACAAAGTGTTCTGATTGAGGACAGCTGAACTGAATCACTTCATGTACTGACCAACCCACGGCTGCTTAAAGCTGGAAGATAAGATGGGTGAGACCTTGGATTTGCTTAATTCAATAGGGAACACCAACACTGGTATCCTAATACAAACACGAATACTTTCAAAAGCCTTCTCATGCAAGAAAAAGGTGTAATATTTTAAATTTCTTCAGCGAAAATCAAAAGACCATATATATATATATATATATATTTATTTTTTTATTTATTTATTTTTTTTTTATTAGGCTCGTTTTAACCCTTAAACATAAACACGAACATGAAACATCTGTTAGCCTGTCATAGCTTCCCTGGTTTGTCTCTGTTTTTTGCTTCTGTTTTCCTAGTCCCATGTGTTTTTGTTATTGCTCTGGTTTGTGTATGTGTCAATGAGTTATGAATAATAACTGTAACATTTTGGTACAGGTGCAGCAGCTGCATTTAAATACAGAACGAGTGCACCCACCTGCCACACTCACCACATTAAATATCGACACAGATTGGTCACAGCCAAATTATAAATTAGGCCACTTCCGATCACACATCTGGAATGATTCCAATCGTGTTTCACTAGTGAACATTACCTTAACATTACAGCCTTTTTAGAATTAATGTCACATTCAATTTAATGAAAAATGAAGATTGATTCTGAAAAAAGAAACACATGCTGTTTGAATCAAACAGACAGCAGGCTGCAGTCGGGGAAGAATAATGTCGGGGTGTCGGGGAAGAATAAAACCCCTCAGACTTCCAAAAACTTTGTGGGACAAGGAAAAAGCATGCTTAACTTTTAATTAATTCATTCATTTTCTGTTACCGCTTAATCCTCACTAGGGTCACGTGTACCTGGAGACTATCCCGGGGCCAACGGGTATGTTTCTGAAATTTTTATGTCAAATCATTTTTTACATTTTGGATCTATTGGTCCAAACACTGTAAAAAAAAAATTGCACAATGTAATCATAGGCTGATGCTTTCAAATTACATAAAAATAAGTAAATAAACAACTAAGCAAGGCATTAACGATTATTTGAGATTACCCTAATGTATTCAAAACCTTTTCTGATTGCAAAAAAACTGCACTCAACCTGCTGATGGAACCACATTTGAGGTCTGAGCGATTGGCCACAGAGGAAAATGTTTGAATGCCTGTTCATATGAGGAACGCCTGAGGACAGTAAAAATACACAATTTTCAGACAAAGATTAAACTATTAATTATTGCCTTAACAATGATCCATGGAAAAGTGGCCCTTTGCAGCCAAAAATAATTATGCTCGCTAAGAACATACAGGCTAGTACCTTCAGTGCTACAAAATTCATTTGCAATTTTATTTAAATTTGATTTGATTGTTGATATTGCATGTGTGAAAAATTATGATACAAAGCAGTAATCGTATACTACATAGACTGGTTTGGCTCATAAATATACACATTTTCTTGTACAAGACAATCTTAGTGATCTTATAAAACAGCTGAGCTGTAATCAACACAGAAACAGATAATAATCTATTTATGATCACTGACAGTCTTTCTGATAATGAGAAGATAATGAGATCTGTAGCTTTAAATTTTGATAAACCTTCTTTAACTGTCTTTTTTCTGACGGCTTATTGAAATTGTTGCAACCTTACAATTACTCACCCCAATTGCATTCAAATAAAAATGAGACAGCAAATGAGAAGCTAATGGGACAGAATCGAGTTTGATAAAACAGCAAAGACAAGAGGGGAACTTCCGCTTTTTAAAGGCCCCTGCTTGAGAGAAGGCAGATTCAATGACTGAATTTCAATGCAGTGTGAAAAAAGCACTGCCTATTCAGTCTAGGAATCAATCACTCACTCCCCATCTCTCCTCCTATGGTCACAATGGCAAGTCTGTGCTGGTGTGTATGTGTATTTCTGTGTGCGTGTGTGTGTGCGCGTGTGTGTGTGTGTGTGTGTGTGTGCGTATGTGTGTGCGCGTATGCTCACGCGCATGCGTGCACATTGGGATTGATGCAAAGAGCCGGAAGGCAGCAGTGGGAAGAGGATACATTAAGGGTCTGTCTCTCTTATCCTTGTAAAAGACCTACATGATATACTGCAGCACAGTGCAAGAACATCATTCCTGGGCTGCAGCTTAACATCAAGATACAAAGGAATAGTCATTAACCTGAATGAATCAGCTTCACTCACCATATGATTGTCAAAAAATAGTTATTTCTATGATTGTCTAAAATAGTTATTTCTAAATCCTAGCACATATCCGTTAGAAAAAAAATTACACTAATTCGGAAGAATCTATTTGTGAACTACAAACACAACACTAAAGACAGTTTGGGGAAGAAAAGTCCTTAGTTAAACATTAGTTTGTAAAGAAAACACCAATATTCACACCTGTTTTTTTTTCTTAAAACAAGGCACTTTATTAGGGTTAAACGCTTCCCAGCTCCGTTCGTTTTTTCTTATTAGCATAATGGTCCCAGCCATTAGGGGGCCCCGCAAGCATGACTGCAAACTGAACAATAGTAAAGCTGGAAATTAGGCTTGAGTTGGAAAACATGCTGAAGTTTTTTTCCTTTCTGATTACCCATACAGTTACACAGAATTGTGTTGTGCAGTCATGTCATGTCATGTTATGTCTTGCATATTATCCTTAGTGAACTAGCCTATGCTCTCTTTAATTAGCCTTACGTCTAGAGGATATGCAGCATAAAAACAGGTATCACAAGTCAAATCGCAAATAAGAACAACAAAATCTTGAAAAAGGCTCTAAAGCTGACCAGACTTTAATTTAGAAAACCAATAGGCAATGTGTTACGGTAGCACTGACCAGCCAGCCTATAAGTGAGTAATGATTCAGCTCACATTATTCTAATTAGGCCAAGGTTGTTTTGTTCTGATGTACATTAGTGTTACATTTTCTTGTGTATGTCCAAAGGAGGTAAGGCTGACAATATTTCATATGTATGTATGAACATATTGTGGACATTGTCAGTACCAAAAACATGTTTCATTACAAAGAGAGCAGAATCAGCATTGTTTAAGTTGATATAGTGTGGTGCAATATATAAAACCGGTTCTTCTTTTTATCCATTTAAAATAAATACTGTGATCATTTTCACTGCCGCCTTCTACTTGACATTTCTCATGTCCTGGTGCATTGATAGACACCTCAACAGAGCTAGCCTGGTGCCCCGGAATGGCTGCATAGCTCTGCTACTGCTAATACTGCCAAATATCATCTAACCAGCAGCAGTGGACCAGGCTTAATATAAAGTACAAGAGGGCATACAACTTTCCCATGGGAGGAGGGCATATTTGTATCTTTTCATAACTTAACTGTTCAAAGTACAATATCAAAAGAAAAGGCCTAGAGTTAAGGCAGCATTTATGGATTCAATACAACATAAAATGTATATATACAATGGAATATGGTATAATTGTGTTCCCTAAGGAAATGGACTGAAGATGTATCCTTAAAGGTACCACTAAAGTAACAGCTTTTGTACCAAGAAAGGTTCATTTTTTTTCTAACAGGGAACAAGGGGTCCAATAAAGTTGTTAGGGGATGCAGTTAACACTCCCCTGCCACCCTCATGGGTTCCAGTGGCCCACCTGCACTGCCACTATAAAGGTAGTAACTTCTGTCTAAATAGATTTTTAACGGCCTAGGCAGCTGGTAGCCTAGTGGTTAGGGTGTTCACCCTGTGATCAGAAAGTCATGGGTTTGATTCCCAAAACTACTAAGCACCTCTGAGGTACCCTGAGTAAGATACCATCCCCACACTCTGCTCCCTGGGTGCTGTGTTCCTGGCTGCCCGCTGCTTCACAAGGAGATTGGGATAAATGCAGAGGAAGAATTTCATGCTGTTCACATATGACAGAATGGTCACTTTCACTATGGGCCTGATATTTTCTGTCAACTTTATGCCATTTTATGCCAGAAGATTATAATGTGTCTGCGTGTTGGTGCCAGCAGACACCAGTCAGGCGCACCTCAGTGTTTTTGTGTTTGCTGGGCCAGCTGATCCCTGGGCTTTCTGACAGCTCTCGTTCCATCTCTCTGCTGCTGCAGAGCTGCACGCGGCACCAGACACGTTCACCAGCTCCGTCTCAGCCTGGCACACACTCCGACAGACGCACGCACCAACGTTTTCCAGTTGAAGCAAAAAAGTAGTGATTTAGATGCAATATGCTGCAGGATCACAGACATGGCAGTCTCCAGCTCCTCTGGCTTCACTAGCTTACATTTTGATCTGCTACGACCTCAATACACAACAAAATCAGCAGGAGCCAAACTACTGCTAAAACAGATTTCACCCCATATTTCATATAGGAAGGAAATGGTTATGCTGCATGAAATGTCAAAAGTGTTTCATATTGAGGGTACGAATTCTGACATTTAATGTGCTCCCAAAACTGCTAGTGGCCCCACTGAGGTACCTTGAGCAAGGTACCGTCCCCACACACTGCTCCCCGGGCGTTATGCTACTGGTTGCCTGCTGCTTCATTTGGTGAATAGGTTAAATGCAGAGGAAGAATTTCACACTGTTCACACTGTGTGCTGTGGTGTGTTCGCGTATGACAGGATAGTCACTTTACTCTTATTACTAAATAATACGATGGATCTACAGTTATTTGATTTTGAATAAATAAATGAGTATACAGTGAGGGTCCATAAAAGTGCATGGTTATTTTGCAAGCTGGCATTTTTTCATAATTATATGGCCAAAATATTTAGGAACTTTCTGGAATACCCCATGTGCTTACTGTAAATTCGCTGAGATCTTGTGATAGAGAAAAGAAAACTATTCCATTTTTTAAAACATCAACATCTGTCCATTGTAGTGAGTGGACTTGCTAGCTATGTTTGATTAATTTCCATTACATTAGCAAACATACATTATGTGAACAACAGAAGATGCTACCTGCAGTGTTATCCACCAACTGCAGTGATTAGGCAAACCTCAGACTTTATCTGACTTTACACTTAAGAGTCCTAGGCTGTAGCAGTTCGGCTGGCTGACAAAATGCAAATCCAAATGCAAATAAAGCTCCGCTAGGAGTGCAAAAGTTGCTTTTACACACCCCTAGATCAGGCTTGATCACTACTCTGACTGGACAAATGCTTCTGACATCACACTGCACCTAACAGCAACTGCAAAGGCTGAGACAGCATTGTGGATCAACTCGGCAGTATTGTCCCAGCTCCTTCTTGACACATTTGCTGTGTTACTTTAAGCAGTGAAAGGCCCTGGCACCCCGACCACTAAAGAACTAAATAAAAGAGCTTTCTTAAAGTATAGATGCCAGGGTCTTCACTACTAAGGGCCTCTGTGTAGAGGCGACAAGAGCTACACTACCTAAGTGGTAGAGGGTATAAACGGTGAGGAATATTCGCTGCTGGCCACTGAGTCATTGAACAAAGCTCTGATCAAATTCGTCCCCAGTAAAGAGGCCCAAGCTCTCTGCTGATTAGTAGAGGAACAGACTGAGACGACTAGCCTTTGAACTCAGCAGTGGGGCAAAGCAACAGTGCCAGAACCTAGGACTCTTTCTCTCCATCTCCCACTGTCTCTTTCTCTCTTGCTCCTGCCCTACTTCCAAGCAGCTCTCCTCCTCAAAAGGAAACCAGTCCGCACAAGCTCCTCCCTCAGTGCCACAACTATACTGAAATGGCTATGATTAGCTACTGAAGATTAGCACCTCTCCAAGTACTAATGTTAGTATATAATGTACAATATACATTATATTGTACTGTAATACAATATAATGTATATTGTACATTATATAAGTTGTGTTACAGTATGGCATAATGTATAATGTGTAATAGTATAATGTTATATTTTCCTGTCCAAAACAAGCAGTACACAGAAACAATAAACATGTAGGCATTTTGAATAATCCTATAGCAAATGATAAGCCCCAGTAATTACAACTAAGCATTCTTCTTTATCTTAAACCCCAACCAGGAACAAACAAAACAGCACCATGGCTACAGGGCTATTTGTAAGTTTGCTGAGGTACATATTCCAGTTTGAGGCAGGATTCCATAAGCTTGTTACCAAAACACATAGATACATCCCTCCCCTCACCTCCCTCACTCCCCTGAGCTGTTTCAGCATTTGCTGTCAAGAGATTAGGTCTAAATGGAAAATGGAGCATGCACTGATAATGTTTAGCGGTCTGCCATAAACCTACAACAGGCCATCTAATTAAATATTGTCTTATTTAAAACCCAAGACTATTTGGAAGAGAGAACCTCAGGTTCCTGGAGGATTAGAATGAAACTTGTGTCTCTCTTACTTTCTAAAAGACAGGACTGAACCGACTGTTGTTCATTTGTCTTGTGGACATAAACGCTCACCTTCCTTCTCTGTCCTCGTGTCTCATCTAGCGACACAAGCTTGAAAGGATGTTTCATGTGGGAAAGGTCATTTCTAGAAGTAGCTTATCACTGACAAAAATCAAAATAAGGGCTCTGTGTTTGAAGACAGAGGTCGTGTGCTTGTCTGATAAAGCCTGGGCTGTTTCACTCAAACAGATAGCACCACCTGACCTTTCTTTTGGCCAGCACGACAATCCATTTCCAAGAATGATGGCATGAATATTGTTGACCTGAATATTGCAGATTCAGGTTAGTCAACAGATCACTACTGGCGTGTAGAAAAGCTGCACAGAAAATGACAGTTTATGGGCTTCACTGGTTAAACAAGCACAGAGATACTGCAATGCAGGTGGTCTTATAAATAAGAACCCTATTCTCAGCTAATATGATTTTGCTCCTACAGCACTGAGACTAAACCAAAATATCCAAGGTATTTCCACATCAGGGGTCCCCTACTCCAGCTCTAGAGGGCCGATGTCCAGCATAGTTGACAGACTTCTTGTCTCAAACACAACGCCAGGTTTAGTGAGTGTGTTTGAAGAGATTAACACCAAAACCCTAAAGGACCAGAGCTGGGTGCCCCATTTCCACTTAAAATGAGAATAGAGTTTACAAAGGAGAGGCATATTCCCACATTCTATACCCTACAGTGAACAAAGAACTGGAAGTGAAACATGAAGATCCATGCTGACTGACATCCTGAGCTTCACTGTTAAGGAAACATCAAAACTTCAGAGGACGCAATCTCTCAACACTAGGCATGACACAGCTCTTCTCTCTCAAACTTCTTTTATTACCTCACAGAAGTTGTAACTGTTGCTGGTAATAGCAAAATCATGTCACCCCGCCCATGCATGCTGAAGTTTTAAGGAGTGTTTAAACCCTGTACTGCCTTTTGAATGAGCCGCAATACAGGACAGCCAATCAGAAGAGAAATCATGTATCAGTAACAAAATCAGTTTAATTTAAGGGGATAAACAGACATTGGTCTGGTTGAATTAATTATTACATCATGGTAAAAATGCATATTGCTGCGATTTCACCATAGTAGAGAACAACACAACAATAAAAATTAACAGATATGCTGTGTAACACTAGAAGAGGACATATTTGAGTGTCATTTTAATTAGATAAAAGTTTATTTTGCAAAAAAAATCCCATCCCTGTCAATAGAGAATACACAGAATCTAAAACAAACATAAAGGTAATGTATTTTATATCTGTGTAATTAATTGTGTTTTAAAAAATATACTAGTACAACAAAAATAACAAAACATGTCTAAGAGCTCTAAACTACAGGTTGAAAGTCCAAAATGAAAAACATACTACTGAATTTGCTTATTTGGCCTTTGTAATTAAAGGACCTAATGCATTTGCAAGATTGTGAACCAACAGATGCATTATATGGTAATTCAAAGCTCCAGATGAATCCAATTGAGCCTCATTTACAATTGCCCAGACAACACGAGAGACTCTGGGTCGGTACTGACCTCAGAAATGCACAAGGAGTCGTCTAGATTCTCCACTCTGCCAGGACCCCCCGTTCTCTCTCATGCAGAGTGTTTTCATCAGACCTTACAGAGATGAGAAATGTAGCAGGAGTGTGTGGAGAGAATGAATGAATGACCTCCACATTGTTGCATGAATGACTTTAATTTAACACTTGATGAGCACTGTACAGAGGACGGCATTAGAAGAAACAGGGGACTGGGATCTATCAGAGGAAGGCAATGAATACTCTGGATCACTGAGGAGCAACATCATTTGTTGACATGGAAAATTTCCTCTTCTTCTTTATGTTTATTGAATTGCTATTGCATTATATTTCTACTAATAAAAGAGATTCTCCATATCTAATTATCAAAGCTATTGTTGTACTTCCTGAGTACATGGGAAAAGGCCTTTGCATACGTACCTAAGACCAGCTATTTTTGATTTTTGTGTCCAGTTTATAGAAGATTGGTCTTTGATGCATGTTATTACCTTGTGGCTGCCACTGTGGAAGTTGGCACGGAAACTGAGGCCTTTCCATTTTGAATGACAGGTATGCAAAAGTGCTGCATGTTTCTGTTGCTGTCAGACTGCAATCAGACCAGCTTAGCCATGTGATTTCACAGTCTCCTACACTGAAAAGTATTCAGCTGGAAACAGCTCTTGCTGAGTTGGGTCTAAAAGTGGCAGTTGTTATTAATACAGATAATTATCCAGCCTAACCCAGACAGCATAATAGTTCTTCAACAAAAAGCATGAGCAAAATATATAAGTATGGCCAGGTGACATAAAATAGAGCTTTGGTTATATGGAAAAGAATCTCATCCTTACTATTAAGTATGGTTGAGGATATGTCATGTTTAGGGTTGTTTTTCCTCAAAAAGTCCTGTTGTGATAAATGGAATCATGGAGATGTTAAATGAAAATATAGCAGCCATTGGCACAAAGCTAACACTGGGTTGCGAATGGATCTTCCAGCAAGACAGTGGTCCAAAGCAGCCATGTCTAAATCCTTGCAAACATGGCTCAGTGATTACAGAATCAAGCTCCTGACATGGACGTCCCAGCCCTGTACCCCACTGAAAACCCGTGGGACAAACTGAAAAGAAAAGTTTAAAGGAGAAGACCTAGAACCCTGAAGGATTGAGGAGTGCTGTCAATTTACTTGTTCTGTATTCTCCAAACTCATTTGTGGACTTTCATTACCAGACTATTTTAACTGTTGTATTAGTCAGGGCCTACTGAGCACACAGACAATAAGAAATGAAACAAACTAGGGCATACCACTGAATGTGAAAGATCTCAGATTAAACATTGGTTAAAAATAGCATATGATTAGACCTTCGGGTGGAGGAAATCGAAAAAGAGAAGGTAGGAGGGAGTGGATGAGGGGAAGGAGAAGGCCAGACATATCCTCCCTCACAGGAAGAGCAGGGCAATGTCACATGTCTCATCCAGACACCAGAGCAGAAGTGACATAGTGCAAATTCAATCTGGAGAGGGTGGGGTGTATTGGCACGAACACACCCACACAGAACACGTTCACACACACACACACACACACACACACACAAACACACAGACACACACACACACACACACACACAAACACACAGACACACACACACACACAAACACACACACAAACAGACACACACACACACACACAGACACACACATACTCACACATGCACACAGCTGTGGGCAGCAGTGACATCGTTGCAGTCTCACAGCTCCAGGATGGGTGGTGGGAAGAGAAAAATGACGGCTCAGACAGCTTAAAAGGAGAGTTAGCTCAGCAGACACCTCATCTCCTAACCAGAGTGTGTTTGTTTGCCCATCAACATGCTCTGGAGCTGTTGTAGTCAATGCTATGGCTACAAATGCAACAAGCGCCAATGAAAACTGAGCATGAAGAACTTAATAACCACTGAGAAGGTAAACTACAACACTGAAAACAGAGATGTAGTTAATGACCTTAATTCAAATATGTTCCCCATTTCCACATGAAAAAATCTATAAAGTCAACATAATTTTTCCAAAAGTAAGTAAACTGGCTATGATTTATGCTTGTGAAAATTCTGGAGTTTTTTTTGCATATTTTGTGTGGCCAAGTAATCTACCACATTTTTTAGGAAAAAACACTAGTGGACCGTCAGAAATTGTATGATAAATAAATGGACTAAGGAGATGGGCCCTATTGCTGGAACTCTAGTTTTTGGCCAGGAGTTCAAAAGAGCACAAATGTTGTTGCTCTCATTAGTGCCTCTTTCTGATTCAATTCTGTTTGATGTCAGCCAGTTCTAAGCATCCTTCAAGGCACTTGTACAACAGTGGGCTGTCAATGCTGTCCTTCAAATGCATTCAACTGCCCTACAATGCCATTTTTATATAAAATGTTTCCCCAGGAAGTTGCGGTTTAGAGTTTGTGGCCTCAGTCGTTTGCGGATTTTTTCTTAGAACCGAACGAATAATTGTTCGCAGAAACCTCCACAAATTCGCAGAAACCACAAATATCCTCCACATTTTTTGCTTTTTTCATGGCAATATATAATTTTTCATGCATTTTAGTGCTAAATTATTTGTAACATAAATATTAACGTAAATTTAGCTAAATTTCCATATAAAATATAACTGTATACATGTTTTATTGTCGAAGGAAAACAAAGCAACTGTATATTGGCTGCTGCCTTGTGACGCATCTCAGGCAGATGCAGCATAACAGTTTCCTGCATGAAGCTATCTCGAGTGTTTCGCTGAGTGTTCTTGTGTTTTTCGTTTTGTTCTTCTTAAAGCCTTGTTACTTGTTTTTATTACTGTAAATTAAATTCAATTATTACTGTATTTACCTGCTTATACCAAAGAAAACGCCTGTGCATGAATTACAGTGCAGTCTATACAGAGGTAACATCAGTATTTACATTCTAACACTGCTGGAGTTCTGCTGGAGTAAACTGTACAGTACGAATACGGGTTTACCTTTACATTTTCTTTCAGGGTAACGTATTAAGCTAAGTTTAAAATGAACTTAGGGTTTGCACTATAAAAAAAACCACATCACAAATTCACGGTTTTTCACAATTCACAGGTGCTCTGGGAACGTCATTTCGAGGATCTACTGGATTATGGTATATATTGTGAACAATTCAGGTACTGTCTACATTGTCACAATGTTTCATGAAAACAACAGTCCAACGGAAATGCTAAAAAAATTGCATAGAATTACGATCATATATGGCTGCCATCTAAAACCCCTGCACTACAGTTGAATGCCAAATAGACAATAATTCAACAAGGTAATAATTCAATCTGCAACATGAGCTTACTATCAACCATTCTAATGCTTTGAACTTTAATTATCTTCATACAGGTGACCACATGCTCTGATCTAAGACACTGTGAAACCCAAACCTGAATCCAAAACCAAAAAGATATAACCGGTTTCAGGTCAGTAATAGTATGCAACACACACTACCACTGTACACAATTTTACTCAGCAATGTGTCTTGCTCAAGTCCCAGAAAAACCTGGGTCCATGCTTGCAAAAGTTCTGCGGAAGCCTCTGGAGTTTCAGTTTTCCAAACCCTCACAACAGGGACTACCCTCTCTGTCTGTCAGCTGCTCTATCCCCAAGAAGCTGCTGTCTGTGTGGCGCTTTGTGCTTGTCCCCAGGACCACAGAGACTCAAACATCTTTACCAATTGCGTCAAGACTGACCTGACATCTATCACATCCTGTACCTGTCTTAGAGTAGGAACCCTGCCAGGCCATGGCCAAAAGCTCCTGTTTGCAGATCGGTCTCAGAGCTGTCTCTTAGATTCTACAGTCCGCAATGAGGTTCTCTTCAGGCCATCAGCCACCACCGACTTGTTCCCTGATATCTGTGACTCAGTCCAGTGGGAACACATTCACCTTTCAAGGACATCTGCTGTAGCAACCTGACCAGACAAGTTTAACCTTTACAGGGCAGCGTACTCAAAGGATGTGGGGCCTACAATGCATTCTTAGCTTGTCATTACTGCTATAAGATAAAGTCCAACAAGTTACAGGTTCTTCTGTTTGTTTTTTGGGTGTTTCTCACCCTGGCTGATTAAGAGAGAGTTTTTTCAAGCGAATACTTTTCAGTTTCAAGGGAAGTTGCTTTGACACCTATCCCTTCCGCAATTCTAACAGCAGCCATTAAAAAAAGAACTACACAAGTTCACCAGGTCCGTGTAACACTGTGATGTCTACACACACATGAAATCTGAGAAATCTCATAAGCCCAGAGCAGTCTAGGAAGGGCTTCTTTCCAGTTCATATATAATATGACCTGATTGTGGAGAATCTTCTTCTGCGGTCCTCTCTGAAATGAGTGTTAGCACCTCAGCCTCAGACTTTAGAATGACCTAGATCAGCAGAGATAAGGTGAGTGCTTGGGTGAGTGGGTGGGTGGGAGTGAAGCAGAGTGTGTAGAGCTTGTAGTCAACAGGTTTTTATGCTGAAATCATAAAGTCATGTAGTTCACATTCTCCTCAAAGCACACTGATGGGTTTGATATTGTGATTGGACATTTGAGAAGATGGTCTCTCTTATTTAAATGTATTATCCCATCTTTATTTATGTACACACATATACACACACGTGTACACACGCACACGTCCACTTACACACACATACACAAACACACGCATACGCACACTCACACAAACACATATGCATACATATAGGCACACGCACACACTTATATGCACACACTGATATACACATACAGATCCGTAGTTTTCACTTGGATCTCTTCTTTGTCTTTCCCCATTTTCTCTCTCTCTATTGGCTCCTTTCCTTTTCTCTTTATGTTCACTTGTATCTCTTTCTCAAATATCAAATAACAACAGTTCAAATAACAAGAGAGGAATATACTGTTAAAGCCCCACTTGCCAAATCAAAGGTGTCTGGTGCATCATGGCACCCAGTTTTACATTCTGCTTGCTGAGATGCCAAACACGAAAGGTTTAAAAAAAGAAAAAAAGGAATTGAAATAACCCGTATTGTATTTGCAAGCTCTGCGACTGAAATACATGGATGTATAATATGTAAAATTGTCACAATACTTTAATTCAAATACCTTAAAACAGCTGTACAGTTGCATGCAAAGGTTTGGGGACTTCTGTTCAAACTACACATTTAACTGAATTACATTGCCACGTCTGCATTGAGAAAACATAAACATGACATATTTCTGCACATTTTAATGCAGTTATTACTCACTTGCTGAACCTAATATTTGGAAAAAAAATAAAACACATAACATGAGCATATGTTTTATATGAATGCAATCACAGCCAGCTAACAGAAGACCCATAAAGTGCATATGCTCCATAAACCTGAAAGTCTACATCATCACCCTCTTCCCTCAAACACTTGGCTAACTACCTATTTCAAATTGTGTGTATTACATGTGTATCAAATTGGAATAAATTCTAATTGACCATAATTTGTGTGATTGTGTAGGTAATGTGAACATGAACAATACTAATTTCTCAGCCCTGTAAGCCACAGTAGGGAGGATCATACTGCCTTACTGAAGACTGAAAAACACATTTTTCTCTGATTTGCTCACACTGCATTTTATGACCCACACTACATTTTATGTTAATTGCAAGTAATGAAGCAACCTTTCTATTGTGACTAACTTGTAACTCTATAATTCTAATGACACAGTAATATTCAGAGGAAAAATATACTGGTTGACTCAAGTTCAGTCTGTTGCATATCCTGAAATTCACACCTCCTGCCTGAGTCTGATATTTTCATGGAGCGATAACAAAATTCTTGATGACTGATCAAGAATTTTTTTAGCAACATGACATACTTTTGTCCATTTGTATATAACACAATGTCATGCAGTGTCAGAAACAATATAATCAGGTGCATTATAGATTACTCACCTCTTTAAGGCTTGAGGTAAGTGTGTTATGCAGGGTCAGCTTGTTGACTTGTAGAAAGTGCAAAACTATTTAATTCAATTCAATTTTTTTATATAGTGGTTTTTACAACCAATTTTGTCACAAAGCAGCTTAACAGAATCCAGGTCTTAGTGAGTAAGCTAAAGGCGAAAGAGACAAGGCAAAACTCCCTAATGCTGGAGTAAGAAACCTCACGAAAAACTCAAAAGGGGAACACATCCTCCTCTGGTCAGCCCAGAGAGAGAGAATGATTAACTAACAATAGAAGTGCAGAGCTGAGGGGTATGATAGACATGAGAGAGCCCTTTGACACTGGTGACGACCCCATTCCACCATCAACAAACCTGAGTGACTGCTCTATTTGACACCTTTGAAGTCACTCAGCACCAGCCCCACTCCTATCTGTGGTCACACAGTGGACTCAGTCATCAATAAAGGCCTCTCTGATACTTCTGTAAATGTTTTAGGTGTGGCTCTAGCAGATCATCACTGTGTTTTCTTGTCTCCAGACAGAACCAGGACAGAACCAGCCTTTTTAATCAGCTTGTTCAACCTGTTGGCATCAGCTGTCTTCACCCCACTGCCCCAGCAC
>JBBJLS010000128.1:9561467-9574943 GCA_037577275.1 Bryconaethiops microstoma
GAGAGTGATTTTGTGCAAAGAACTTCATGAACATGTTTTGTATAGCCCATAGACCTATTATAACTAAAGTGAGTTTTAAATCAGATTTGGAACCACCTACGAATGTGACTCCAATCTTCTGGAAAAAATCAGGTTTCCTGAGGTTTTTCTGTTCAAACAACAGGAAGTGTGTACTGTTCAAGAAAGATATGCTGAAAAATCAGATTTGAGCTGCCTGTGTGAATAAGACCTTAGAGCTACAAAGTACTGACAGCTGTAAAGCATGATAGCTGCTTTACACTCAATAATTATGTACAATTAACAAAACGATAATCCGGTACTCCCAATTAGGTATTAGGTATTTCACAATGTGAAGAATAAGGGTTTCCAGGATCAGTTTTAGGGGCCACTGTTGTACTCTCCTGTCAAAATGTTCTCGATACTCACGCAATATTTCGAATGAAATTTGAATGATGAAAAACTATGACTATTGTGGCACAATTCACTAATGAAACTAGTGCTGGGAGGTGGAAGGGTAAACCCTATAAACAAGGCAGTTACAACGTGATTGTCACATTGCAATTTGTCACGTTTTTGCATTGCGATATCACAAATTTTCGATGCATTGTAACAACCATTCACCACATAATGTGAAGGTTCTACACCACTATAGGTTTGCCACAGAACTGCAGGCTCAAGCCTATTTACTGTTTTAAAGCAGCAGGCATATGTGTCTCAGCATCCTCCAGGCCAAGCCTAACATATAGAATTACCGACAGAGCTCATGCGCTGCAAAATGGGACTTGTCACATATGATGACCTCTTTTCATGGTAAAAATGATTTTGTACAAAACCAACACAGCTCACAAAAAACAAAGTAGGATTTCTTCTTGATTTCGTAAAAGTCATTGCAATGCTGACCCATGACGAGTGTCACATATTGCATTGTAATGCTTAAGGATGTGGTTTGGCTAGGAGACAGCTGGTTAAATATGGTCTTTTATTCACATAAACACAAATAATTCTATAATCAAAAGTGGCAAGGCTGTAGTTGGGCATTCTGACATATGTTTATTTATTTATTTAATTAATGATTTATCTGACTGTCATAAGCTAACGATCGTTAAATGTCTGCACACTGAGCAGACATGGTGATCTCAACGTAATGTATGAGAGCATTACATGTCAAAACCAGGTTCAGGTGAACGGCGAAACCTGTCAGCATCATTTCAAATAATATGGCCTACATACAGATTAGGGCCAGAGCTCTCATTCAGGTTTGACCTACCACTGCTTATATAAGACGATACTGTTCCACAGGGCTGTAGGACTTGACAGAAGGAATAAATAAAAAACATGTTGGATGGAAGTCATTGTGGAACAGCAAAGCATGCCTATATTGCAACTGGGAAAATAACCAGTGAACACTGGGCTTCTGCAAAGTCGACCTGAACGTTGCCCCGTGCTTCCATGATTCAGAGCTATCCAGCTCCTGACAGTCACTTCACAGGTAGACAGCCTTGACTGAGCTGCGTGTTAAAGGGAGCTGGAGCACACAGATGAGGAAGACGGACACGCTGAAATCTTAAAGCTCAGCTGCTGCTCTAGAGGAGTAGGTTGATGAAAACACGGTACCGTCGTCTCGTTGGTACGTGCGCTGCGAAATGTAGGCTCCTCTTTCAGGCGTGCCACGCCACACCACATCACGATGCCCCACGATGCCACATGTCTGCAGACAAAGAGATTTGTACTCGGCTCTTCTCAGCTCAAGCTCCGATGCTCTGCTGTAGCTGCTGCTGCTGCTCTCCACTGATGCGCTAGAAAGACGCCCTCACCACCTACCTCACCTACCTCACCGCCAGAGCCCAGCAGAGTCCACCACACAGCAGGCCACTCCACCCAGACACGCTTGAGGTGAATACAGACCACCACACATCATGTTTAAAGCCAATATATATATTAAACACCCGTCAGGTGCACCTGCACCAGGATCACGCAGCGATTCCAACAGCTGGCCGGGAGAATGTGAGATGAGGATGGCCCCGAAAAGAAGCAGGAGCTTACCTTATGTCAGTCATCCGCTATTCCTCACACAGAGAAGCCCCTTCTCCACCAAACAAACCGGTCCCTTCCCAAACAGAGGCTTTAAAACCAGATGACAACACAAGCTCCCCGTCTGGCCGTCTCTCTCGCTCTTCTCATCCTCATGCCATTCAACGATGCAGCACAGACTCGAGACCACGCCCACACCAGCCTCATTGTCCCATGACGTCAGGGAGGAGCGTCAGATAACCCCGCCCCTTCTGAGAGACGACTGCCTCACCTGCTCTCTTCTCTCACTCTCTTTTCTCTTCATTCTCTCCATTCTCTCTCTTCTTTCTCACTCTCCTCTTTCTTTGTCTCGTCTTTCTCCTCTCTTTTCTCTACTCTCCGCTCCCTATTCTCTTCTCTGTCCCTCTCTTTCTCGTCTCTCTCCTCTGTCTTTTTTCTCTCTCTCTTTTCTTTCTGTCTCTGTCTTGTCTCTCTCCTCTCTCTCTCTGTTACTCTCTTCTCTCTACTTGTTTCTTTCTCTCTCTTCTCTCTCTTTTACATGCCTTCAAAACAGAGAGAATCACTTGTATTCACGAGTTTAGATCCCGATTATGCTACATTTCTAAAATATGTGGTGCAGCAATGACTTGCAACTGTTGCACATTTTGCTGTCAACATGAAATCATATCATGGCATGTCCAGAAATCCACTTTAAAACAAATTTGTATCCACCAAAGAATGTGGCTTCAATCCTTCTGGAAAAGTCAGATTTCCTGAGGTTTTTCTGTTCAACCAACAGGAAGTGTGTCCTGCTCAAGTTAGATACGCTGAAAAATCTGATTTAAGCTGCCTGTGTGAACAAGACCTTATTGACAACAAGACAAGTATTGACAGCTGTAAAGCATAATAGCTGCTTTACGCTCAATACTTATGTACAGTAAACAAAAAGACGATCTGGTAATCACAACATTTAATCTTTCTTCTCTCTCTTTGGCTTTTCCACACAAGCATGATAAGGCTGGGTGAGAAGCAGGAAAAAACTAGGAAACCACTCGCATTCATGAGTTTAGATCCTGATCATGCCACAGTTCAACAATGTATGCAAAGTAAAAAATAGGTAACCTAAATGTCTCCATGTTTATGCTACAATTTGTGGTGCAGCAATGACTTAACTGTAGCACATTTTGCTGTCAACATGAAATACAGTTTGACAAAATAGTGTCATGTCCAGGAATCTAATTTCAGATTTGAAAACACCTGTGAATGTTTCTTCAATCCTATTTGAAAAAAAACTGATGTATTTTTGTCAACTTTACCTCACAAGCACGTAAGGTGGGGGAAGGCTAGGTTTTTTTTGGTTTTTTTTTTAGTCTGAGCTGACATTAATGTGAGCTGCTAAAACACTCTGACCGCTAACAAGGCCCTGAGACCACCGGAGTAACATTGGTCCAGCCCACCTGTCAATCACCTCCAGCCAGAGGGGGCGCTACAAACAACAGGCTGATCTGAGACGACACATAGCTGTTACCAGCACAACAAAACAACCTGCAGGATCTGCAGCAGACCACCCCATACAGACATGTCCGAATATACATACTGTTTTATATGTAGAAATGTTACAGCATCAGGTTTAATAAATTCACATGTTTTCAGTGTGTGTTGAATAAGTCATTTTCACCTTTCCCTTTTGATAAATAATGGAAATGGGAATGAAAATTGACATGACATGCATATATATGTTTGCATGTAGGATGTGAAAAGATTGGGGGTATAAAGGCTCTCGCTGGGAAGCCTGCCTTGTTCATACATGGAGGGAAAACAGAGAGGCTTACACTCTCACCCCCTCTGCTGTTCAGGGCCTGCAGTAAGTCTCTAACAGTTACTTGACATTTGTTAAAAAATAAGTGATATTTCAATGGATAAAGGTAAGTATTATGGTTAATGGTACCTATAATAAAAGTTAGTACATAACATTACATTAGATTACAGTAGATGCATGTAATGACATGTACCAGGCTTTTGTTGATGGTACTGGTTGTTTATAGACTTTGGTGTTCAGATAATGCAGCTGAATAAAATATCACGCTTATAGACTCCATAATGCATTGCCACACATCCACAATGCACACTTTTGTATCTGTTTTTTGATGCATCATCCCACCCCTATACTTTAAACATCTATGGAGATCATTTGTTTGTATTGTTTGTTATTTGGGACTAATTGAATGGCTCATACTGTAAAGTCCCATTGACCACTAAAAAGATCAAACACAACTTGCTGTTCAGAAATTAACACATTATATTTCAATTATTAAATGAGTCATATAAATTAATAGTTAGATGCATAATTATGTAATTTTAAAAAATATCAATCTATGATTCATAATGTAACTCCTAATTATGAAACACCAGAGTATAGGCTACATTTTTATAATTATTTATTAATCTGTAGTTCCCATTTATTTCTTAGCACGGCTGTGCCCTTTTTGTAGGAGTCTCAGCACCACGTGAAAAGGGGTAAAAATGAAATATGGAGCTAGCTGTATTCATTTTTTTTACCTCCTATAAAAAACCTGCTACTGGTACTGAATATGAATGTATGACTGCATGAGTGTATAAACGTAGTCCACTGAGAGGGAATGGAGGGTGGGCAGAGTAGTGGGACGGTTGGGGAAGAGCAGAGCTGGAATGAGGAAGGATTTTTTTCTGTTTTATGTATGGTTACCTTTACATTGAGTGTTTGTAGTTTATAACCAAAGTTGAAAACGGGGATTAATACAGAGATGACCCAAAAGTAAAGGGATCAACTGTGGGCTGGATGTACACTTGTGCTAACGGACAGACTGGGCTTTCATAACTAAGCAGAACTATGTTGTAAAAGTTATGCAAGTTAAATTAATCTCTCTTTTTCTCTCTCTCTTTCTCTCCCCCCTTATCTCTCTCTCTCTCTCTCTCTCTCTCTCTCTCTCTCTCTCTCTTTTCCCTTTTTTTCTCCCTCTCTCTCCCTCTCTCTGAATAGGATCAATTTGATTTCAGAATAAAGTAGAAACGCCTCTATAACTTTACAACAAAGACAGAGTAGATTATAGAGTTGCGTAACGCACAGACCTGGTTTAGATGTGCTGACCATAACATTTTACATTTAAAAAAGAATAGACCGCAGATCATTCTTTGAATGCGAAACCCTAGAATAGGTGGTTCCCTAAGCTCCACTGACCAATCCCCTTCTCAGCGAGTGGCCGAGCAGGTTGTGTGGTGGGCCGGAGCTGTGGTTGGCATGCTTGGCTGCAGTGACCCACTTTGCTGAAGTGGAAGTGAATGGGCTTTCTGTGAGCCGCCAGTGATCTTCAGAGAGCCGCGAACGATGAAGGCAGGACTGGCGCCTCTTTTATTATCCTGCTGTCTTTTTTCTGTCCGAGCGAAGCCCTCGTCCGTGTCCTGTCCCAGCGGCCAGTTCCCGTTAAAAAGCCAGTGTGTGCTCTGCCATCCCACCTGTGCCGAGTGTGAGGGTCACGAGCTGTTCCAGTGCACTGCCTGTGGTCTAGGTAAGAGACACAACATGACACTTTTCATCCACTAACAGGTGGTTCCATCAACAAACCCGTGGAAGCAGCAGCACGATGTGCTGCCCTTCATGCACACTGATATAACACGAGCTGCTTTTAGCTTCTTATCCTCTTGTTAAATTGTCGTATGTACATGGCAGTAGTGTAACTGTGTTCCAAAAAATGAATTTTATTTCAGTTTAGCTAAAAATGTTTAAAAATATTTCTTTACAAAGCAGTGGGTGAAGTAGCCTGCACGCACCCTCCAGTAAATGTATTACTACTCCTGTGAAGTGATCGTAAGTTACTATAAACGTCTTCCCAAAAAGTAACTAAAGTACTGAAGTAATACTTCAGTAACTGAAACTTGTTTTATTTATCTCTTGTTGGTGCACTTTTAGTTTAAAAACAAACATAAAGCTTAAAATTCACAGATGAGAGAAATCACAAATCAGTGCAACATTGTGTAACCAAAAAACCCCTAAATATTAATGACTATATTGCCTTTGTAAAATATGTATTACTATTTGAAAATATGAATCCGTCCTAATTTTACTTTAGTACATATCGCTGAGTAAATGGAACTAATTACTTCTCACCCTGTTTCACCCTTTCTCTTTCTGAGTGAGCTGTAGTTTGGGACATCTGTTCATCACAGAAGTAGTTTGGATTAAGCTAGTCTTACTCCTGATTGGCCATGCAAATCGTTATCAGAAATATCTTTTAAAATATCTCAGAAAGATGGAGATGGACCAGTTGGTTTTCCCCCGTCTCGTGACGTCGCATACTAAGAGTGGATTCTAAAACCAGATCACAATTATTACTTTGAGAAGCTTGAGGGTGTTTTGGGGTGTTTTCGGAGGGGGGGAGGGGTATTGGGGGCTGTTTGCTTTTTGAGTGCGGGGAACACTATTGTGTAGGTTCACAAAAGCAACCATTCCAAGGAGCTGCTGCCAGTACACTCTGCCCAGCTGCTGGGATGAAACAATGAAATGGCTCACATGGCCCTTCCCATTTTTCAAAGCAACAAAAGCAGCCTTACCTTAGAACAGAATTTGTTAAATGCCCTCAAAAAGGAGTCTGGATCAAGTGGATCAAAACTAGAAATATGACTTACATGCAGTATTATTATTGCTTAAACTTTTGGTGGAGTCACCACTGGCTGTGAAGGTTGTGATTTTTAGACGTTCCTAACATGATAGGAGCTGTTTTAGTTAGATACATTATCTGTCTTTGTACAATGTATTTCCTCTTCACCATTAAAAAAACAGTTAATACCAAACAGAAGGCCATTGTTATGCTGTGAGAAAGGCCCCCAGGGTATCTGACACTGATGCTTTAGTATGTGCTGTTGCTCTCCATGGCTGCCGTCACCTTTCCTTTGCCTTGGAGCCACTTTATGAAGTACAAAAATGTCAAAGAGTTAAAGCCCAAATTGTAGAACAACTTTTCATACACAGTGCTTTATAAGTTGTTTTGCTTTAAATATTTTGGTTTAAAGTTAGGCAAATATTAACTTAAGTTTGTCGGGTTCCTGAAAGTCTCAGGAGGGGAGAAGGGTGAAAAGATACATGGCTAAAGCTAACATGCAGTCAGATTACTAGCTCTCTTGGTTAAGATGGGTAAAAAGGTCTTCTCAAAAATCAGACCTTTAAAGACTTATATAATGGAAAAACGAAAATGCAAAAACAGCTCATTTTGAGTTCACTGATTTCAATTGACTGTTTTTCACAAAACCAACTCATCTACATACACTATATGGACAAAGTGTTAGGGCACCTGACCATTACACCAACAGGGACCAACAATGACATTACATTCAAATACATAGACTTTAACTTTATGGAGTGAGTCACTCCTTTGAAGCTGTAACAGCTTCCACTTTTCTTGGAAGTGTTTTCCACAAGATTTTGTTTCTGTGTGAATCTGTGCCCATTCATTCTGTAGAGCATTTATGAGGTCAGGATCTGATGTTAGACCCAGTTTTCTGGCTTGCAATCTCTGTTCGAGTTCATCTTAAAGGTGTTGGATGGGGTTGAGGCTCTGCACGGGGCAGTCAAGTTGTTACACACCAAACTCAAACTCATCCATGTCTTTATGGAGCTTGCTTTGTGCACTGGGGCACAGTCGGGCCGGGATAGAAAAGGTTCTTCCCCGAACTCTGTCCACAAAGTTGGAAGCATGGTGTTGTCCAAAATATTTTGGTATGGTTGCCCTTCACTGGAAGTAAGAAAGTTAGCCCAAACCCTGAAAAACAGGTGTCTCCCAATACTTTTAGTGTATATCCATATTCAATCTACATGAGTTTATCCTAGCCGATCACGATAAAGATTGCATAAAAAGCAAAGGGAATTAGCTGTGTATGAGGTTAAGTAGCCAAAGAGCAGTCTGAGTGCCTGTGCTGACCCTTGTCCACAGCTGAAAGCACCTACAATGGGCACGTGAGCCTCAAACCTGGACCATGGAGGAATTGAAATAGGTGTCTTGGCCTGATGAATCAATCAGTAGGGCTGGAACAAAAGCCACATCACTGCCTTATCATGGTATTAGGAGATACCAATGTGTAACTTGAAGAAGAAAATTATGTTTATTTAGTTAATAAAAAATGTAAAGGTAATTTTTTATCCTCAGTGTGAGATTGAGATAATTAACTGATTTTCTCAATCTCTCAATCTCTCAAAACCTGTAGTATTTAGAGAATTGTCACAATATTTTGTTTTACTTTAAAAATATACTCACACATCATTTTCAAAAATGGTTCTTTAATAACCTTCAACTGAAAGGTTCTTTGACAAACCAAAAGTGGTCTTCTATGGTACTTCTATGGTACTTCTAAGGAAGTCTGTTTGGTTACATTTGGACATGCTGACTGTAGTGCGGTGCCACTGGACACTGTCAAGATCATTTGACAATAACTGATTTAAAAAATCATTTAAGGTCCTTTTAATTGTGCTGTTTCGTTTAAAGTCATTTAAATTCACAGACTCATCTTCATATGACCTTTGTAGATACATTTATGCTTGGTTTCACTGAAGCAAATCTAGGGCTGTTCCAGTCAGGTCCATCCTCATGTCCAACTGTCAGATTGTGAAATTTGAATCATAATCAGATTCTTTAGTAAAAATGACTGTAGCAAATTGCAAGCTTGAAAAAAATAACTGCTCGTCTTTGCCTTTCAGAACGCTGCAACAACTGCTGTTCTTGTGACATTTTCATTCAGATTGACAGTGTGTAATTCTAAGGCTTTCTCGGCCGCCTCAGGATGTGCGCACTGCAGGTGGCTGTACATCCATCAAGTATGCAAAACAAGACCACACCACCAATGACTCTTCATCACTCTTGATTGCCCTTGTTTACTTTTCTTCCAGTCCTGCCAAACCCTGTCAGTCAGAGCACCCCCATTGCTGCTATTTAGAGAAAACTCCATGACTGACACAAGCAGATGACTGCATCTAATTTTGAAGGGTTATTAGTCTTTATTATTGTGCAATCGATTTAGGATGTATTGCACGTGTAGTATTATGTAATGGGTATTCACAGTTTCTGTTATGCGTGTGTGTTGCTCTGTGTGTTTAGGCTAGTGCTGCTTATTTCATTCCGCGAACTCTCTCACACTTGGCTATGACTGTTCTCACAGCACTGAGCCGTAACTCCTTTTAATGATCAGCTGTATTTGATCCTGTGTTGTAATTTCTTGATCCGCATACCCAGCAGGGTCCATGAAGGCTTGAAGGTGCTTAGGCTGTGGGAATACGTTGCCCTTTAACACTGATCTGGGACAGCCATCTTTTTGTTAGTCTTTTTGTAATAAAATCTGCAAAAAAAACTCAGACCAGTGTACAAGGACAACTTCTAGCAGCAGGCCTGTGTGGTGGAACAGGATCAAAAAGCAGTGGGCAATAAGAAACATATACCCACTTTTGTTGCTATTTTCAGATGACGATGGGAGGGAGCACTTCCTCTACCAGGGCCACTGTAGAGCACACTGTCCTCGGGAGTTCTACCCGGATCGAGTGCAGTACAGCTGCCGGCCCTGCATAGCCAACTGTGAAATTTGTGCAGACGACCACGTCTGTGCCAAGTGCAAGGAAGGATATAAGCTCCAGAGTGGGCTCTGCCTGACAGAGCTTTGTGGTGCAGGTATGTGTAGAGCGAATAGTGCTATGTGGTAGATCAGTTCCAAAAATTTGGAATCAGCGTTTTTAAAAATGTAAAACCAATTTTGGCGCAAATAAGTACGGGGTTTCAAGAAAAAAGTTAACCAATGAATCTAGAATGCCTCATATTTCAGACATGGTGGTCAAAACACAGAACAGATAACTTGCATAACTGAAAAAACATACAATATAATGATGATGATGATTATTATTTCTTGCTCTTCCCAAATTACTTGAAATATTAAATAAAAATGGTGTACTATGTAATATTTCATTAATATTATATCATTGTATGTATATAAGAAAAATGTTTGAGGTATGATGAATGATTATATAGTAGTATGCTGCAGCGGTTGCGTTTTTGTCATAAACATAAATGCTAAGAGCTGTTAAGTCACAGACGGTGTTTTTTGTTTTTTTTCATTAGTTGATTAAATAACACAATTTTGATGTTAAACCAGGGGCCTGTGTTAGTTTGCTTTGTTAGTTAGCTTTGTTAGTTAGCTTTGTAAAAGGCGTTATCTGTTCATATCAGGTATTAAGGTGCTTGATCAATCATTCCGCTACTTGTATTTCAGGCCAGGTTCAGGATCCAGACTCAGGAGAGTGCATTGACTGTGAGACTGGCTGCAAGACCTGCTCTGCTGGTAAATCTTATACCTCTCACGTTCAGGCTTTAACAATCCACTTTAGAAAAACTCTACTTGCCTTTGTAGCATAAATGTGACTAATGTTTTTAAACAGCTGGAGTATTTATGAACCACTCTATGTCAGAATTGCAAGATGGCTTACAATATTTATAAAGTATATGATTTTACATTGACAAAAGGTCCCTTATGTGACGTTTGTTTATTTTTTTATAACATTGTGATCAGGTATCATTCACAGTAATGGAATTAGTCGCCATATACATGTTCTAATAAAAAATACCCTCAGAGTGCAAGTAATAATTTTGAAAATGTTTTCTTATATTACTATAGTTTAAAGGTCATCTTGTGAATAGTGACACGAACTGTTCATACATACACACATATTGCTTTTAACCTTTTTAATAAATGCTTATACACGTGTCCTTATGTAGGAAGCCACTAAATAAGAACCGCTATTTCCATGTGGATAGTAGTAATTACTCTTTACTGTGATATTATTATATTAAATGGGCTAAATTATTATGTTGCTTGTTGTCCTGACGATTACTGTGTTTCTTGTACCAGATGACCCGGAGTACTGCAACAGCTGTACTGATGGCTACTTTCTGTGAGTTTACTTATTGCTTTTAATTTGCCTCTGAAAGACTTGTGCAAATACTTGTTTGGGTGTTTATGTAGTTTCTTGGTGCGGGCAGACTGTGTCCCTCAGGCAGTGTGAGGGGAACAGACCCGTGATTGTGTGCTTTCTCCCCTGTGTTGTGGCCTCTCGCTGTCGTGTGCATCAGGTTTCCCTGAGCTCACTGTCATGCCTGGTTACCTGAGATCCATCCCCTTCTATCCTTCAGTGTAAAGCTTTCACCCACCTCTTATGAGCTTTTTGGGTTTTTTTCTTTCACCTCTCTCCCTCGCTCATCGCACTCTTAAACTTTTTCTGGAGCTTAGGTTCATTGCCAGAGCGTTTGGGCGGCATCTTAGGGCCTTAAGAAGAACAAAACGAAAAATACGAGTACATGAGGACAGCAGCCAACATACGGTTGCTTTGTATTTTATTTAGCTGAACTTATATTTGAATGAATATTTATGTTATAAATCCTATTTTTCGTAACAATTTAGCAGAAAAATGCGTAAAAAATTATAAATTGCCTTGAAAAAAGTTAGGTTATTAAAATCAAATTCTGAACCGCGAATTAGCGGGGTTTTACTGTATCACTCTCCTTGACAAATATAAGATATTTTCATGCTACACCACATGTATCACGATAATTAGATTTTCTGAGCTATTTGAACAAGTTTGAACAGGCAAAAATGTAATTTGTCCAGTGTTCTAGAAGTACTGATGATACTCAGGAAAAAGTGTGTTGTGACTTAATTTATTGTGACAAGCTATTCAAATGAATGGATTCAGCTACTATATGAAATACCTATCGCTGATACATTGAGTGCTAAAACGCACAGAACCACACAACATGGAAACATGAAATCGCCAAAGAATAGTATTGCTAGTAGAAAAGTAGAAACAATGCTATAAGGAAGCCGCAAGTAAACCTAAGGCCGTCATGTTTAAAGCCAAACATTAGCCATAGGGGTTTAAAGTTCCCTAACGTACTGAACTAAGGAGCATTGACAACTAGTTTTGCTGGAATGAGCTGAACTAACATCCAACAAAATAAATAAGCTTTACTGCCCGGTCAGATGAAGAGCTCCCACACATTTCCTTTCTAAAAGTGATCTAAATTTTCAAGCTGTATGTTTAATAAAATTTGTGTATTCAGTGGAAATGGTAACAGCAACTTCCGCTAAAAGAGTACACTGTAATAAAAAAAATTTGCGAAAACTCTAAATATTTCCCTTTTTTTTTTTTTGAAAAGGGAAAACTTAACCTAGATTACATATGGCAGACAATCTTTTCCAGAGCAACTTCTAATCTCTCATGTTAAAGAGGTAACTAATGCTGCATTTGGAGTTTTGCCCAGGGACACTTACTGGTACATATGTGCTCCCCTGGATCCACAGTCTGCTGGAAGGAGGGCAAAGGTGTTACCCACTACGCTGTACAAACTATAGACTCAAGCTCAGAAGGTTAAATTTATCATCATTATTTCTGTTGAGCAAACACAGTGTCTCAAAAAGTATGTGATAAATAATTTTTTATGTGATAAAAAAGACACCGCTCGGTCTGATGAAGAGCTCCCAAACATTTCCTTTCTAAAAGTTATCCAAATTCTCCAGTTATGTGTTTAATAAAACATTATGTATTCACTGGATATTACAGTTGATTCTCTGCTCAAGAACTAAAAGTTCTTGAGCAGAGAATCAACTCCCAATGCTACATTAGTTACCTCTGTAACACAATTAGACTGTTCTGGGTAAGAATGTCTGCCAAATGCTGTAAATGTAGAGTTGGCTGAGCTTCCTCTTTAAAAATATTTTATTGTAATAATGTAATATTTGCTGGGTGAATAAACAAATCTTGGGTGGCTAAACACATTAACCTTAGTAAGCTTGACTACAAACTCAAAAATCCTTATGCAGCATATATTCAGTTTATTGCTTTATCTGTTGGTAGTAGAAACGTAGCACTGATAGACAAAATCCCAAATATCTATGTCTGTTTTTTCTCTCCTTCTCTCTCTGTGGTTTGGAGTTTTCAGTAATGAGTGTGCACTCAGAGATGAACTGAACCGGGACATGCTGCATGCTTTCATTGTGCTTGCTCTGTTGCTGTGGAGGCTTTGTCCACTGTCACACTAAAGTGGCTCGCTTAAAAGTAAGGTAACTAGTTGGAACAGAGACAAAATCTTTTTAGGGGCATACAGTTGTCTACCTGCTGTTGATTTTGACCTGTTTTGTGGTTTTATGCTGAAATTGTATGAGATGATAAATGCATAGGCTAATCCTAGCTAGAAGTGTAAGATACTAAGACTTAGTGCCATAGGCTAACAATGCTGGTGCACACTTTTCCTCAGCCAATGAACAGATGAGTGTTTGCACTGAGGGATTCCTTCCCGTCTCTGGTGTTCTCTGAATTTAGGACAGGGTGTGTGTGTGTGTGTGTGTGTTTGTGTGTGTTTGTGTGTGTGTGTGTGTGTGTGTGTGTGTGTGTGTGTGTGTGTG
>JBBJLS010000128.1:9575043-9614506 GCA_037577275.1 Bryconaethiops microstoma
AACATCCCGAGTGTCCGAAATTAACTAAACGTCGCCTCCCCTTGTTCACTAGTTAACCCCCCTATATAGCAAACACTGTGTAGTAACTGGGTGAGCGAGTAAACGAGTGCACTTTTCGAACACAGCTAAAGTTTACTAGTAAGAGGGACGTGTTCTCTCTGGATATGAGCCTCTGCTAAACGTCATAAATGTAAACATAGTTAAATAACACTGGCAACGTCTGTGACGCCATAACGAGCTGCTATAGCAACGTTTCAGGTCGTTTATGTACTTTTCATTAAAGGGTTTGAGGAAAGTAAAGCATACAAAAACACAAACACAATACTCCACACTACTGAATGCACTTCTAACGCCTGCGTACTATTCAAAGTGTTTAATGTGGCAGTATGTATTTCAGGACGTAGTACTGAAGATAAAATAGATATATTAAGAGTATTAGCAGCAAAGGTACATAGGATATCAAACTAGAGTCCAGATAATAATATTCACTACGAAACACAATGTATTTAAAATGTGCTTAACCCTATCTTAATTTACCTTTGAAAATACACCAAACTCCTTAATTTTTTTAAAGTGGTAATTTGTGAACCGATTTTACCTTAAAGTAGATTTAAGGCATGAGTGTGAAACCCCTAAATCTTAAACATAAGGCATTGATTTACTAGGTTCTATTATGTATGGGGCAAATTTGAAAAAGGGGAAAATTCAGTAGTTTGCCCCCGTAATCAGCCGTGACCTGTGCACTTTTCCCTTGAATTCTCTTTAAATTCCTTGAATAAATTAAGGTAATTTTAAGCGGGTTAAATTAATGGGTTTGGTTTCGTAGTGATTCCTGTAAATGAGAAACAGCAGCACCATCAAGCTTGATCAGAAACACAAAAATTATAAAACATCTGAAGACCTAATCTTTATTGCAGGTGATTAAATCTGTTATCAATTTTTCCACTATAAGAAGTGAGGGGGTGGGTGTAATATTTCAGCTTACTTTCATTTCACTGGAACTTGTTCAGTTTAATTTCTAACTAATAACACAACTAATAGGAAATTAAACGGAAAAGGTTCATGAGCTTCAGGTCATTAAAGTAAAAATAAAAGCAGCCATGCTGCCCTCTTGCGGAGACACTTTTAAAAGAAGTTCTGCGCATCGCAGGTTATTTACAGAAAACCACTTCAGATCCTTAATGCTAACACACTGTAACAGCTGCGGAAATTGCTATCCGTCTCCCAGTTAAAAAGAAAAACACGCATTTTGCTTCAAGGTGTAAGTTATTTTACCTGTACATGATGTTTCTCCTAAATGTGGTTTCACAGCCTCTACACATCAGTTTAAAAAAATAGTAAAATTTTTCTATCAATGAAAGTATAATCCTACACAATTGGACCTATTTTTTGGTTGTTTTGCACTGAGAACATTTGATTCTTTACATAGATGACCATTGGTTTGCCCCCCACATCTGAAAACAACTGTATTGGAAAATTCTCTCTAAAAAACAATTGTATTGGAAAATGTGGTAAAATAATCTGACCGCCAGCCCTGTTACTGTTTGTGTCTTTTTAAAATGTCTCTCAAGGTCAGTGCTCTACACATTTCTGTGTTTTTCCCTACTACAACACACCAAATCCAGCACATAATGAGCTTGGTAGTTTAGGAGCAGAATTTGGAGTAATAAATGAGAGAAATGACAAACATCTGCATGGGGAACCTCTAATCTATAGTTAAAACTTGGGTAGCAAATTCCCATTAATAAAAGTAAACTATATAAACCACCAGTCTACTGGTTTTTAACATATGGAATATTTTCCCACTTAAACTGCCCATCTAAACTCTGGTACCAAATAGCCTGTTACCAACCTATAGTTACATCACATATAGTATAGATTAGTATAGATAAATTGCCCTTAAAAAAACAACAACAAAAAAAACAGATAAAGTGTGATGAAACAGTATAGTCATATTTCCAAAAGACACTGGTTTTGTGCATGGAAGTTTACTTGCAAGAAAATAATATACAAGAGCCCCCCTCCCAAACCATTATGACAGCTGTGAGCAACAGAAGTCAACTGGTGAGATTCAGTACAATCTATGACTAAAACGTGCAGTAAACACATGGTTCGATCCATTTTCAGGTTTCCTCGTTTTCAGTGGACAGACAGGGAGAGGCTGACACTCAAGGCTTTCCTCACATATGATCCCTACAAAGTTTGCAGCAGTGAACAGTAACAGTTATGCTGTGAGATTTCACCAAACAAATGTAACACTTGACAGGACTGTCCAAAGCAAAAAAAAAAATATATATATATTAACATCTCTCCTTTAACACCATTTGAATATAAATATATTTAAATGTAATGTAGTTCAACATGCATCACCTATCTTAAACAGAGTGCCTTAAATATGAGCGAGAGACAACAGCAATTGTTGAAAAATGACAACACAAGGTTATAAAAATGCTTAAAGCACATCATTGAGATTTCAACCAATGTTTGGCACACTTACATAATAAAGTATAAAAGTTCCATCATGTAACAGGCAACAAAGTCTTGAAAGGCACTAACATTTCTCCAGCTGTGAGACAACAAAAAAAAGGGTATTCCTTATTTTTCATTCCCTCTCATTAGTCCTTCACTTTCACTCTGGCACTGCTGCGGTTCCCATCTCCACCTTGCCACGCATGTCTTGATCAATCCTACAAGACGACAAACATTACAACAGTTATAACAAACACAGAAGGTGAAACCAGCATTTAAAAGAGTTCTTAATATTTAGTCATTTAAAGCCATTAGCTTTGAATACAGCTCGGCAAAAGGGCAGGCATCAAGAAAAGTTGCCGTCAAAAAATTCTGATGCTTTAATTTTTTAACATTATTGCATTTAGAACAAAATGTACAATAAATGACTTAACATGGCAAAGATTAGCTTGATCAAAGGAGTTCAAAAAGTTCTTTTGATTAAAGTTGATTAAAGAGCTTTTGTAAACATTAAACAAGCAAAGACAAAATGAATCAAAACTTGAAATGACGCCCATTAGACGCCCGTAGACCCATTCACATACACAGCATTGTGGCTAATAGATGAAAAACCAGACTAACTTTCATTAAAATTCAATTTAGGGCTTACTAAAACAAGCTTCAGTTCAAGTGTGTTTAAGAGATACACCCAGGTAGAGATAATGCAGATGGGTGGGATATGTGCTCTCTTTCATGAAAAGAGTCCATTGTTGATCTTACTGCACAAAATACTGGCCTGCATACCTTTTGTCTGTTGGGAAGAATAACAGCTATACCCAGTAGGGGGCTGATAGGAGCCGGTTAAACATCCCCTGCCGGCACTACTACCTCTGACTTAGCAAGATCAACAATGAACATGGCAACAGCTGAGGTGACTATAATTCTATAACTGTTTATGGAGACAAAATGGCAGAAGCAAACGAAAGCAGTAGCTTGTCATGTAGGTTTTGTTGCCATTGTATAACGTGGAGGTCACATTCTCAAAGGATTTACTAAAGGCAGGATAAATGGGACAGTAAACATAGTTTAAAGCTAATATTAGACACCCTGAGACCTGTTCATACAACTAGGTATTCGTTGATCTTATTTTTTGGAAATATTTTTGGGACCTGGAACGATTTTGGTGCTCTGTGCGTGACTTCGGTTAAACCTGATATACCTGAAGTTGACTACAGAAGTATTCAAGTTATCCCAAGAATCATTAATTCTTCTTCCACGGCAAATGCTAGTTCAACTGGAAGTTCCACAAAGACAGCACAAATGGGTAAAAGTGCTGTGCAGGGCTGGGCAGGGTTGGACAGGGTGAGGCATGCAACTAGCTGTGAAGCATGCAATTCAGACAAACCCCTAATGTGACGGAAACAAAAATGCACCACTTGTGACTGATGTACTCCTATCTTTCCCTTTTTTAAAGAGAAAGCAGCTTAGCTATACATACCACTCAGTCTGCACCACAGCAGAAACAGCATCAGCATCCAAATCTGCAGATTTGGTTTTTTAAGCAAACCATTAGCAAGGAATTTTATGTTTGTCTTTGAGTCTGCCTCATATGGAGAAATGTGACACAACAATGCACAAAGCGAACAATTCTTAAATATTTAAGTTGACTTCTTTAGAGTTCCCTCTAAAAGTTGAGTTTTGTCACACTTGGTTCTATGATGCAACTTTTTTAGGTAAACCAAATCAATAGTTTGAATGACAACAGGGAAATATCACTATAAGAAGCAATGTTACATAAACTCAAAAAACAAAAAGTATGTATTGCACTGAAAAAGTGCTAATAAGAAGCATCTGCCAAAAACTGTACATGCAGTGAGCAATTAAAACAAGAAGAGTAAATGACCTTTCACAACAACAACTGACAGCGAGCACATTCTGATCCGGCAACAAACAAGACATGCGTGAGAATTTTTTAGTAATGTTTCTCGAAGCCAATTAACTGTTAGTTTTGTGCAGTACAAAAGAGACCTGGCAGAAGCCCTGGGGTGAATATACCGATACCTTTTACGTGTTTTCCTATTTTTTTCTTCATCAAACCTTAGAAGAAGGGCAGGAAAATTGGTTAAGGTATAAGATGAAGGTTTGACAGCCAAGAGCAGCCAATCACAGACAGACAGACAGACAGACAGACACTCACACACTCACACACTCACACACTCACACACTCACACACTCACACACTCACACACTCACACACTCACACACTCACACACAGTTTAAAAACGCATGGCACCTTAAGCACTTTTATAAAGACAGAATTCTTGTTAATACCATTTCAGAGATGCAAGGCTGATGAAGAGCCGACGCCTTCGGAAATGAAGAAATTCAAAAGCCATGGTAACCATTTCTCAGTTACAGTTGCTAAACTATACAGTGCCACTTCTTTTTGCATTTTTGCAAATTACACTAGGGTCAAAATTAAAAAGGGCCCCCCCACAGCTGATTCTCTGCATTTTGATGTAGTATACAAAATTCCAAACTAAACTCTGACAGATTGGATGTAGAAAAAAACATCAGACCTGTTATTAGCAAATGATGTGCTCAGACATGTTCCTGTTTATCTTTAACCTATTAATACTATACATAACTAAACAGAAAGACATAAAATAAAGTACCACTGTGCACAATAAAACCAGAGAAAGAACCTGTCTTAATCAGAGCAGGTTTGACTCTGAGACATAAAGTTGTGAGCATTAATTGCTGTAGCTTCCAAAATGGTTTTAAACCTGGACTTTGAATGTGTTCATTTCAGTCTAATGTTTATTCCTCTTACATCATTTATACGTACACTCTTGTATGTTTCGAGTCATTGCCTTGCTAAATGACTCAGCTCTACATCAGATACAAGCAGATCTCTTGTGCGGCTCCCTGACACTGCAGCAAACTAGCAAAAACCGGTATGTAGTTCCTTGAACGCAGCAGCTGGTTTTTTGCTTTTAATTAATCAGTCAGGTGATTTTCCGTCACAAACACTGAAGTCAGAAGGGGTAAACCTGCAAATCCCTTAAAGCTGTTCTAGAGTTTTTTTATTTCTATATGGACTATTATCATATGCTGCCAGAGCTCACTGCTGTCCCATATTTGCTCATTTAATAAATATGAATTCGGACCTTGCTTTGTAACTCTTTCAAAACAGTTGACAACTGACATTATTAACTGTTCTTAAAGCGTTGACATTTTTATGCTCTTCCAGAAACTAGAATTTGCACAAAAAAGGCTTGATTTATTTACGGCCCAGATGTATTTGGAAATAAAAATACAAAAATAGAGAAAAAAGGGGAAAATCAGACGAGGTCAAAAACATTTCAATGGCCCTGTAGCTACAACCACAAAAGAAATATGAATGGGAAGAACAGCAAAAGTCACTTACTGCTTGATGCATTCTGGTATTGACACGTATTCCATTGGAACAAGTTCAGCCAGTTCTATCAGGCTGAACACAAACTTAATTTTTTGGCTAAATTTGGAGCTGGAAGGGAAACAGGCAAAATTTTAAAATGGCATGAAGAAACAAAGTATGTTCCTAAAACACTGTTACACTACATGTGAGGAATGAGGATTTACCTTATAAAAGGTTTTGTGAGAGCGAGGAGAGTGCGAATGAACCAAGAAGGATGGACAATTATCAAAGATTTCAGATTCTTTCTTAACCTACAACAGAGAAGATGGGGACTTTCAGCAAAAAAATAAGTAAAAAAAAATACATAAATACAAATAATACACATGAATAATGTTGGATGTACCAATGTAGTCCACAGTCGACATTGAAATATGTGACTGTTACCTCTAAGGTACTTAATGAAAAAACATCCTTAATTAATTGAATCCTCATTCATTGAAATTCATTCAAAATTACTGTTGTAAGTACTGCTTGACTTTCCACAGTGTAAGAGGCAGTTAGAAACTACTCCTTGTCACAATGAGCTTGCATTACTCACCTCCGGTCTATCTGCTGATAGCACTTCCTGAGCCAACCTACACTGGGCATCTTGCGACGAGAGGTGGCACCATTCAGATAAACAATCATATAGTTTTCAGCCACCAGCAGTTCCAATGTGCCTATCACATACCTGAGAATGACAGATTCATTCATCATTCATGGGATCAAACCATTTGCCCCCAGTTTATAAGTTCAATAAGCCCTTTCACATGTTTGATAAGTAATACTTTAACCAAGCATGCTTACAAGGCAAAATGTTCTGAAACTTGTGGTGGGGGTCATCTAGTTCCTTTATAATTTGGACAGCTCAGCAAAATGTATAGCTTCATGAAATGTTCTTAACTGCAACAGCACAGCATATATTAAAAGCAAGTAGGCCTTGTGCAATCAAAGAGAACTCACTTGAAGAGATTGTCCATGATGTATCTGTAGTTTGGTTGATTGCTCTCAGGCATAAAGCAAACTGCAAAGACGATGATAGCATTCAGTCCATCCCCATAATAACCTGTGAAAGTAGAAGCCATGTCAGAGCATGCCTGCAGACAATCCTTGCTACACTTTTTTAATACAACAGCAACAGAAGAAGACAAACAATTCAGCTCCACTCTGTTATTTATTACACAAAGCCAAGACAGGGATCGACATGACTGGTAATTTTAAACATAATGCTAAATGGGCTTTGGACAACTAAAATAAAGCATAAGAAGAAGGAAAAAAAGGCAGAGAATAAGAAGAGAGCGGGAACAGACCATTTTTTCTCTCTCTCCCTGATTCATTAATTACTGCATGTTTATAAGGCTCCTCTCAGTGGTAAGGACATGCATAGAGGGACACAGTAGGAAAAGCAGCACATTTACTATTAGTAAACACATAATGAGTGTGTAAATGTCCTACGCTCATTTACATTAATATGCTAATAAGTCCAAAAATATCTTGACACCCATTCAGATTAGTGAATTCAGTTACTTTAAGGTGCACTCACCGCTGACAAAGGTGTTCAACTGTGCACACACAGCCTGTATAATTTTTACAGAAAAGTACAGGCAACAGAATGGGTCACTCTGGAGCGGCTGGACCTGAGCCTAATTCAATATGCCCAATGCCTAGCATTGGCTATACAGGGGTAACGTTCCCCATAGCAAGAGATAAAGCACAGTGAAATTTCTCTGGGGTGAGTTCAAGTGAACTTTTTGATCCAGGGTAACTAATCCAACATCAGTACCAGACCTTACTAATTCTCACAGCAGTGTTCTAGAGTAAAGTCTATACAGTGGAACAGAAGATGTTCCTCCAGCAATGGGAGGTGGGGTGTCCCTCCTATTAATATTAAGGGTATAACATTATATCATGATGTCGTAATGCAAAAATGTTACAAGGCACACTGGGGACAAGGGACATTAATGGCCTTCTTTGCCAAATAATCAACACTAATTAACTACATGCTCTGGTAGTCTTCCCGGGGCCTCCCAGTCAATGTACTGAATTGGCTGAAAGTGTGTCTTCAAATTTTTGTACATATATTATATGTGCTAAGATGTTCCCAATATTTTGTTATTAACCAGCACAAATTACACAGAGAAAGGTGTTGTGGGAATTTGACACTTCTGGATTGGACTGTACAATTACTTTGTCATTACTGACCTCCATGGCTGATGACTTTTTTGTAGGGCTCAATGGCTTTCATATCCACTCTATGTTCCTGTTCGCCGATGCGGAAGATCCTCCAGCGTCTGCCCTCGTCACGTTCATCAGAGGTGGAGTACTCCCTCACTGACTCCACACCTTTCTGCAGGAGGTCTGTGCTTTTGGGTTTTGGGAGATCATCTAAAGGGCAAGAATAAGGGTGTTAAGGTACTTTAATGTGTGTGTGCACATTCTCTTTCAGGCACAACAATGTGGTCTGGTTATGGCTGTACACGAATAACCAGGAACTATGTTTTCATAACCCTCAGGTGCCGTTGTGCCACCCAAGTTTAACTAGACACACCCTAATGCACGATTCAACCCCTCCCACATTAAAGACTATAATGCTCAGAGGACAAGCAGATGATACTGGACTATTCTGAGTCTAATCTAATGTTATGCAAACTCCAGTTCCACTGAACTGTAACTCGTTTGTCATGTTTTGTGTACAGCTTAACATCTGGAGGAGAGACACTCACCAAACATCAGTTACTTAAATCAAAAATCCCAAACGAACCAATATTCTTACCCTTTAAATTTAACATCCACATCATAATAGTGAAAGAATAGCATGGATTATGTTCCCATGCATACTGATATTCTCTTAATAAACTGTTTGCTTATTTATTCTGGAAACCCTTAAGGCCAGAGCATACCCAACAGACAAATAGTCTTTGAATAATCAAACAAAGGTATGTTGTACTCTGGTCTTTAGATTTAATCTATCATGTAATCCAATCACCTTCATTTGAATGAAAAAAAAATCTATATGAAGGGGTGCAGCATTTGGTAAACTATTCTGTAACTCATTACATACTGATTGTATACATTCTGAGGAAATCATACATGCAAACAGAAAAAAATAACTGAAGGTTAATTCCAGTATCTGCTGGTGACCATTCAATAAAATAAAAAGCAGTGTGAGACAATTAACTCTTCAGATTTGAATGTATTCAACAGATAAGATGGCATACAATTTTAACAGTATTAATTCCACTTTAAAGTAAAATTACACACCCAACAAAAATCCATATTCTATAGTGAATAAATCAGTGTATACCATGCATAAAATCTCCATACTATCTACATAAACTTAATCTTCACTGACAATGGTTGATTTAAATGATTCAAAGAAACTAATATCATGCAAAAATGAGAATTCGCTTCCATGATAATAACAACACAACAATGGTGAACTGAGATTTGAGATTAATTTCCACCACTGAAGCAATGTCGATGGACATGGCTTTAAAAGCAAAATAAAGAATAAGTGAAGTATAAGAAATCAACTTCACATGGTTTTGACACGAACAACTACCCAGGTAACCTTACCACAGAGCACAGACCAGAGGCCTGCTCCCAACCACTGAGAGGAAAGAATCCATCCAGGACAGAGAGAAGAAGGCAGCAGAGTGGAAACACAAAACAAGAATACTGTTTAACTATGCAGTATTGTGCACCGCCATTTGGGTGGGTGCAGGGACTTTTGAACAGGGTCTTAGAATAAGACCATATGAGGAACAGAACCCTAGTGTTAACACCAACTGGAAGAATGCATGGGCAACAGAGATAATTATAGCTGGATTAGACCTGACTATTTGCTAACTTGCTAAAATCAGTGGATTAACACTAAGAAACTCAGTAATTAACTCCAAGTGCAGAACCCTGAGACTACACACTTGCTAGGATGACCATCCATGCTCTCCCTTTCAACTCTTACCTTCCCATTCAAACTCGTTGCTGTTGTCTGAGGGTGTGTCCATGTCGTCCAGGTCTAGCTCTGTGCTTTCGTCCAGCTCGTCAGAGAGCACAGAGCCCTCACTGCGATCTAAGTTCAGACTGATGTCTGGGGCCAAGAGCCTTCTTTTGGTTCTTTTGCCACTATTCGATCCATATGACTCTGGAGCTGCAGAAGAAGCCAGCAAACACAGAATAAGGTCCACTGACAAGAACTGATGAGGCATGCAGACAGTAATAGAAATTTAAACGTATAGCTTTCTTGGAACAGTCATTCTTTATTCTGCACCTGGGGACCGACTGCCCTGCACAGTTTAAATTATTTCCTGCTTTAATAGACCTGATCCAGCTCCTCGACTGATCATCAAGTGTGTTGAAGCAGAGATAGTGGGTTCCCAGGAGAACAAATAACACAAGCATAGAAAATATTGGTTATGTAGCTATAGGTCATACCAGAATCTCCTTCTCCAGTGAAGAGATCTTCATCAAGGTGAATATCTTCTTCTTCAGGTAGAGGTCTTAAAAATAATAATAATAATAAAAGCCAAGATAATTTAAACTAAAAGTGGGAATATTAAAATTTACATATTTGAAGAAGATTTACGAAGTGGGACTTCATCAATATGAAAATGGTCACAGAGCTAAAAATTAAAAAAATGACTGCACCACCCAGTGTAATTTTAGACTATTCAAATTTAACAGACTACAAAATTTAAGGTTAAAGCTAAACATTACTTTAAATCACTGGCAACTGTGAACTGTTAAATATGTCCATTAGTTCTAAATAATCCATTTAAGCAGAAAGAAAATCTCACCAAATCTTAAACAATAGAAATATTTTAATACTAGTCCATTAAAAGACAAAACCACATCAGCCTAAGGTTCTCCAACAAAAAGATAACGCAATACTGAGATATATCGATACGTGATAATTATGAGGCTATAATATTCTTCCTCTTTCACAGTGTTCAAAAATATTCTACCTGTCAGTTTTTACTCTAGTATGGTATAAAGACGGCTGGGAATTTTTTGTTGGGTAATGCTGGGTTTTTGTGCACAGAGCCCAAAGAATAGCATACGAACCTAAGATCATTAAAACCCTCAGAAGTGCACTATTTTTTGGGCAAATGTTAAACAAGCAATTTCAAAGCAAAGCTAGTTGACTGGCTGACATATAAATCAGTGACAACTAGAAAATAACAGAAAACTAGAAAGAAGCATTTGAAAACATGGCTCTCTTCTAATAAGTGAATAATACATACAAACAATTCACACAATTTTTTCTCACTGCTTACAAGCACAAATTTGAAAAGGTTTTCATTATGGTTACTTACCTGGGAAAGTCCTCATCTTGCCACTCTTCTTTAAGCTCCACTCCTTCCATTCTCAGTCGAGCCTCTGTAGTGGCAACTGACTCCTGTTGCTCAAAACTGAAGTATAAAATACACGGTCACTTAATCAGTGAACTCGTCTTTGATGCACATCTAGTTACCTTTGAACTAGTGGGTGAGTATCTATCACTGCCCATGTTTTAGTAGGTGTTTCACTCACAACAAAATCCAGTACGCTTGTCGAGAATAGAGCCAAGACTGAGTCATTGCTGCTGCTCCACCTGAATCACAGTGTTGTGTTCAATCTGAACTTGCTCTAAAGTTGAGCTGGTGCTCTGTTGCCTAATGTGGCTCTTGAATTTAAGAGTTTCAGACTCTAAGAAGCTGAGCATTAGCACTTAGAATTTGCCATGCAAAAATGACTAAACGACACGCAGGCAAGTGCTAGCCTATTCATAATCTCTGGAATCTGTGTGGGCCTCTTTGATATAGTAATCCCAAATACCACTTTATACCAAGTCTTAAAGTAAATGTTGCATACAAGATACTGAAAATGAAAATACACCAAGGTGTTTTGCACGGTCAATGAAGAATGGAATGTCACAGGAAATCATTTTACACAGATCATCTTGACTTCAGTGCACTAGAAGTTCACGAACTCTAGGGCACAGAAAAACACTGTAGGCTGTTATTTCGAAACAGGGATCAGCCTTTCAGCGGATTAGTAGTTCTTTCTGGTTGGAATCAAAGTCATGGTACAGTCACAGTAGACTATTTGTAGGAGCGAACACTAACGTGAACATGACTGATGTAATACTAATGTAAACAATACACTGATGTCAGGAGGAGAAAACAAACTAAATGTTATTATTCATGCTTTCCTTTCCAGCAGAGCTTCAAGCACGGAGTCAAGGCAATCAACAAACTGTTTTAACAAGACCGCAAAGCGTGTATAGCATCAGAGCCTATAAACAGGCTGAGGTAAAACCGATAGTCAAATTTTGAATGCCTGAAGCTAACCTGATAAGGGTTGACAGATTCTCAGCTTCATGCTTGACTGCTGCAGAGCATCACTTTAGGATATTAAATTGTTTCTTTTATAACTTGATTAGGTAAAGCTAAGCAGATGTTAAGCCATCCAAGTTATTTAGATATTTGGCCATCTCAAAAGAGGTCATTCAGAAGTGAGCGCGGGGGGACAAACACTAGTTGACTGTCGTGCACAGCTAATTGCTATGCCATCAGTGTAGTGGTACTCCTGCTTGTCAAGGAGAACATTTGTAATCATTTATACTGTCTGTCCTGGAGGAGCTCTGAGAGCTGAGTAAGGCTAGTTAACAAGATCAACTATTTCAACAAGAGTGCAGAAATTAATGGGTATAACTGCAGATTTTGATACAAACTAAACTATTAAAATACAGTACCTCTGTAACTAAAAAGTATTAGGTTTGTGTTCAACCTAAAAAACAAAATATCCGTTCTGTCCTTCCAAGAAAGCAAGTGACGGCTTCACTGCTTGCCAAACAGACTGTTTACCTTTTTAGTGTCATCATGAGAGGACCCTGACTAGCTGACTTCCTGTTTTCTACCCACTGAGGAAGTCAAAAGTGGTGTCCTTAAGGGTGATTAAAGTGGACATGTAGTTAACATAAAGAAGACACCAAAACACAAATGTCTTCTGGATGACAGGCAGGGCATAAATCATAGCTGACCTGGCTGTCAGAGCACTAAAGGAAGACATTTGAGAAGCACCCAGGCTTGCATGACAAGGACACATTTTCACGCTACAGTGCTAATAATGGCGGCTGCAAAAATGACTTACTGTGCAGCAGCACCTGGGTGATCATGCAGTTTTACACATCTGTTTGCAGTATGGGATTCATGGGGAATTAGGCTTTTGCACTGTGTAAAGTGTAAGATGTAACATGTCCATTTATCAGATGTGAGCACACTACAGCACAGAGTGTAAACAACACGCAATTCTGTATTTGCATTTAACCTATTCACCAAGTGAAGCAGCGGGAACACAGAACCCGAGGGGCAGTGTGTGGAGACAGTACCTCGCTCAAGGGTACCTCAGTGGTAGCTGTCCTGGGATATGAACCCACAACCTTTTGATCGCAGGGGCAACTCCCTAACCAGTAGGCCACCACTGATACGTCTATATAAGACAAATATACAGTGTGCTTCATACTTAAAGGTGTCCTCCCTTCACTAGTCTATGTACACAAAGAATGTAAACTAACATGGAAAGAAATTAATATTACCTTCCATTAAACTCCACAGGTGAACTCTGTGCCTGGGGCTGTTTAGCTGGACTGGTGGTTTGGTTCCTCGTCCTCTCCCGATTTCCTCCACGGTGCTGGTCTGCAGTTTCCTGTGGAGGATCTCCTGTTTTGCTCGGCCTGTCTCGGGCTGCTCCGTCCCTGTTGTTCACTGACATTTCTTCATCGTTTCCCCGTTCAGCTGGAGACGAGTGGTGGCCTGTCTGCTTGTTTTCCAGCGTTTCAGATGTCCTGGGTGTGTCTGTTTCCAGACTGCTTTTGTTCATACCAGCCACACCACTTTGCGTCAAGCCTCCTTCACCCTCAGTCACATCGGTAGCCATGGGGGCTGGACAGTCAGTTTAAAAACGACTCGACTGCTAGCAAGCTGTAACAACAGTGAGAAAACTCCCAAACCAAAAAAGCAGCCAAACCCGGTCAAGTTTAACGAGGCTAGCAAAACAAAGTTAGCTAACCAGTCAGATGAGACCTTGGAGAAATAAGTTCTGCCCTACATCTGTTACACATCGACAGTGTACACCATTAACTCATCCAAAAACAAGGGCAAATGTCACATAGTTCGACAAATATACACTTTTAGTATATCTGCTGAGAGGTAGACCTCTTTGTGGCCCTGTAGTGCGTACTCTCCCTTTCCCTTCCTTCCTTCCTCCCTCTGCTCCACACTGAAAACAGTGACGCCAGACTCAGCTAGCCTGACAGGACCCGACCAGCAAAATAAACCCAAAAACGGCCTCCCGGAGACCCATACGGACAGAATTCAAACCACTAATACAGTCATTCTATATTGTCCAGCAGCTTAGAGCAGTTTCAGTTACTGCCAGGCGCAAAAGCCCCACAAAAACTCACGAAACAACATCGCCGGCTAACACAGCGACTGATCTCAGAGTTTCCCAGACTGACGAACACATCAGAGCGGCTCCCAGTCTGTCATCCGGGCACTTCAAAACAAAAGTCTCCCTCAGTCCAGAGTCCGAACATCAACACGACCAGTCTCAGAAAACTGAGGGATCTGTTTACTCCTCTACTCTTCTCTTTCTTTCTTTCTTTTTTCTCTCCGCCTTTCTTCTGTCTGTCTTTCTCGTTCTTTCTTTCCTGCTTTATTATTCTTTCATTCTTCCCCATTTTATTAGTCTTTCCTTATTTCTTTTTTTCTCTGTCTTTCTTTCTTATTGTCTGTCTTTCTGTTTCTTTCTTTCTTTCTTTTTCTCTCTTATTTTCTTTTTTTCTGTCTTTCTATTTTTCTTTCCTCCTTTATTATTCTTTCTTTCTTCTCTATTTTATTATTCTTTCCTTCTTTCTTTTTTGTCTGTATTTCTTGGGAAACCTGGTGGTCTGATGTTGAGGTTGACGACTCGATGACTTAGTGGGCTCCGTGTCATGGATAAATTTTTTTAAAAAATCACAAGATGAGAGTGCCTACATTCGAAAACACAGTCATGTTTCTGACTGTCAAAGTGAAACATGCCAAGGCAAGCCCCCCAGAACAGTCTGGTTTTATTATTTACCCTGGTGAGGAGTGTGAGTGATGGAAGCTGCTCCTCCAGACGCCCTGACGCTGAAGTACCAGGGTGAGGAGAACATCAATTAAACCTACACTATCCGGACAAAAGTATTGAGACGACTGACCATTACACCAACAGGGACTTCATTCGGTAGAGCATTTCTGAGGTCAGGCACTGATGTTGGATGAGATGGCTGGCCTGTCTCGATATTTTTTCCATTTTATCTCAAAGGTGTTGGATGGGGTTGAAGTCAACGCTCTGTGCGGGTCAGTCAAGTTCTTCCACACCAAACTGTGTCCACAAAGTTGAACAAAATGTCTTGGTCTTTTGGCGTGGTCCTAAATGTCTTGGTATGCTGAAGCATTAAGATCGCCCTTCACTGGAAGTAGGGGGCCCAGCTCAAACCCTGAAAAACAGGTGTGTCCCAATACTTTTGTCCAGGTAGTATAGGATATTTAATTGTATTGCAATGAAATATTAAATGCTGACACATTTTCTATATAAATAGTGTAGTTAATTATGTCGCTAATTTCGGCAAGAACATCTAACAGTGACTTTCTAATGGCAAGCATCAGTATATGGTATTCAAATTCTATGGCAGCTCCATTATGGGTAGTATGGCAAGACTAGATACTTTTCACTTACGTGTTGTACGTTTGCAAGAAAAAACTACAGTAAATAACTGAACTAACTGAACTGAGCCGTCTCTGACTATTGTTGGAGGAGTGATATTAACTGTTAAACACTATGGTGTTCTCTTGGTGTTAAAACTATAGCACAGTGTGTAGTTTTGTGCATAATTCAGAAATACCAGTTTGATAAAAGGAATGGAAGAAGGATGTGGGTGTGTGCAGCCACATCAGTCATTTTAGGGGGGCTTTAAGAGTTTTCAAGACACATCTGAGAGGTGACATCTTCTCTTAATCAATTTTTGCACTTTCTTTTTTGCTTGGTTTGCAAAACATTTTCCAAAATTATGTTTGCAATCATTCTTCCCACCTCATGGCATGTATTCCTAAATTTTAAATGTACATTTAAGAGTGCATTTAATTTGCTTTGAGTGACCATTACACTAAGCCACAAGATTTCAAATGGAATTAATTTCAAGTTTAAGTAATGAACATTTATAATTAAACCTTATTTAAGTCAGTGTGGATTGGAAATCAAAACGCAGGAATTGTGTGTGTATTTCTGAGTGAAATATAGTGTTAGACATAGGGAAGGTCTCAGATCTATCTGAGCTGAACTGTGGACAGATCAGGATGTGGAAGAGTCAGTTGAATTATTGGTTAACATCATTTCTACCCATCTTCTTAGAACTGTTTGATGGAGGATTACCAGAGAGCAAGAGTTTCAAAGGATGGATATGTCCATTCGCTTTATATGTCAAAGTGTATATAAAGAAGCTCAATTTTAATTTTAGGATGTCTTTAAAAGCATATAGAGGCCTATTATGATGAACTGTATGTAATTTAAAGCACAGATAATAGGTCAAGTCAAAACATTTTCAAGTTTCTGTTCCCACACTTTCTGCTTGTGTTTTATTACTCTGTTTACATGTGACTTTGCAGGAATTTATATTTTCATGATTATTCTTTAGATTTCTTATTGGTGTGTGATGCTCTAGTGGGCAGTCTGCACTTAAAATGCAACATCTTCTGAGCTTTTCTATCTGCTCCAAATATTTGTTTTGACCTTTGACAAAAGTGTTAATTAACCTTATTTATTTATTGTATTTCTTTATTTAAATTGTCATAGACAAAAGTTAAACTACTCAATTATATGGAAATGATATGGAAAAGCTTTGGCCTGGACAAATAGCTTAAACCTTACTACCATTACAGATTTACACAAAAGATGAGTAGGAGTTTTTTTTTAGAAATGAAGAATTATTAGCTATTGTACAAATAATTGTTATCTTTTCATATATAAAAAATAAATTTCTGTTCTCTATATGGTTTGTGTATTACTTTGTAGAATAAGTGATTGTACAGATTCATGTTGCTGTCATTTGTTCAGTTGGGTCCTTAAAATGATGTCTAAGCTGACCTGACCTGCTGGGCTGTGTTTGTCTCAGCTGGGTCTGTAGGTTCTGATAAGTCTTTTGTAGTTAACGGTGCAATCAGTCTGAGCTGCTTCACAACATAGGATGACAAACAGGACAAGTCTGTTTAAACAGTGAAACTGGTCACTGGGTGGCAGTGTAGTCCATAAAAACGTATATTACTTTTACAAGGAAACAATTTGCCTTGTAAAAAAAAAAGAAAAAGAAAATACTGTGAGATCACACAGTCTCCACTAGATGTCAGCATCATGCTGATAAAATCAGACTGTCCTGGCCTGTTCTATCCTGGCATGTTCCAAACACAGTTTAAACTTAATTGTATATTAAGTTTATTTTATATATTTATATATATATATATATATGTAGTAGTAGTAACCTGTTAGTAACCCAACAGGTTACTAACAGTTCACTGCTGTTGGAACCTCTCCAAAATGATAACTTTACATGAGAAGGAAAAAACACTCTTAAAGTAAATAAAAAGTTAATGTAAATAGATTTTTTATCAAATAATTTTGCTCCACTTGTATTAATCTGTACAATTTCTTTTTAAAATTTTATTTAAAACAAATACAGTAATAGAAAAATAAATAAATTCAACAGTAAGAAATTGCATAGTTAGATTGGGAAGTAATTATTAGGTATACTAATTTACATAGAAATCTTGTTGACTGAATATATTTTAAATATATTCAGTCGACAATATTTTGATCTACCTTAATTATATCACCTCTACAGTGAGGCTTCTATCACTGTCGAGATTTTTGCACCTATCTGTCACGCAACACTCCAGTTGCCTCCAACAGTGAGATAATTAGGTGAAGGACAACAACCTTCTAGGCATAAACCAAGCGTGCTCTTGTGGTCCAAACATAACAAAGCATTCCTTTAAAATGGCTGTAGAAGGAGACTAGACTACAGTTTATTGTAATGTAAAATATAACATGTAATTTGGAATAATACTTTTGGAAATAATTCAGTAAAATAAACATTTGAGGTGTGAGTATGTGTACGAGAAGCTCACATTTAAAATATATCAGACCCAGGATTTTCTGAGATGGGTTTAAATGTGTAAAAACTAAAGAGCATTTTTTAAAGACAAGGATAGAAAAACAGGTGCACATTACTTTGCAAACGTTCTATCATACCTTGTATTTTTTTTAGAGGATGAAATATATGATTTATTATTCTTGTCTTATGATCAAATGAGGTTCATTCAGGCTGCATGATGAGAACTAGCAATTAGTGTATGCAAATGAGGAAGGGCTACAGCAAGCTTTTTCTAATTTCTTGACAGATGAACAATGAAAAGTGCACAGAGCAGTGTCTGTAGTTTTTTATTTTTTTTGGGATGGGTTTGTGTCTGTAGTTTTTAAGTGCCCTGGTGGTATTTTGGTTAATTCATAGTTCAAATGCACTTTAGAGAAAGTATGTCATGATGTTAAAGGACTTGGTTGATCTGGAGACGGATGTGTTAATGTCTTGATGGCTCTTTGACAGTAGCTTTTTGCGAAACCAGAACGTTGCTCCATAACACCCCGGTACCTCAACTGTGTGCATAGGATCATGCAGTATAATCTCTAATTAACACACTGCTATTTGCACTGTCTGATCGAGCGGCCTCACTAACTAAGAGATAATCCAATAAAATTGAAAGTTTACAATACCTTTTCATCTCCCACTATGCTCATGTTTGCCTTGACTTCTTTTCGGTATTATTCACAAACAAAGGCCGGTATAGACTTTGAAGTTTCGCGGATGTGCGTTCCAGTTCTGATACAGTAATTTTGAGCGTTTGATTGTTGGCCCTGCTTCTTTCATTAACCAAAGCAAATTTGCTTATTGAAACTCTGATATGCTTTGAAGATGGAGCAAACAGTGATCTAGGCCTTTTCTCAAACTCCGTTATTTGTAGATCAATAGGGAAATCGGTGGTACCCCTCCTGCACTGGCCAGCTACTGCCGTTTAATGGAGTGACCCTAAATGAACATAATAACTCGTGCGTGCCGCAAATACAATTGTTGTATTTCGAGACTACCGCACAGTAAAATATGTGTTTTCTTTACAGATGCTACCTTGCACCGAGCTGCGTCTTCTCAAACATTTGGAGCACTGGAGTGTGTGTATGTGCGGTAGAGAGACTGAAGGATAGAAAGAAAACAGATGTTCCGTGGGATTTGATTCACTTGACAATGGGAGTACGTATCCGATCGTTCTCTCTGTCTCTCTCTCTCTCTCTCTTTCTCTCTCTCTCACACACACGCACACAGTTAGTGTTCTAAATTTTTTCAAAAGCAAACTTTCTTTCCCAGAGTCGGGGCATGAGTTCTGCACCGAAATGTTTGATGTTATTCTCATCTGGAGCAGAGCGAGATGAAGTGAGTGCTTAATTTATGAGGACATAACAAGGAAGCTATTAAGCAAACATATTTCCCAGCTTCAACTGGCATGAAAGAAGCACTCAGGGCGAGAAAGCCAGTAGTTTGGTTTTCAAAAGATAATTGCCTAAATGTTTACAAGAAACTGATACTAAGAATTGAAATTGCAATAACAGTTTTACGAATGCATCATTCATCTTTTAAACGAGCTTATACGAAACACACAAACGTACTAATGTACCGTGCATGAAGGTGACAGTGAAGATTCACAGGAAGCACTATTTTCATCTCTTTTCTGTCTCACTCTTTTTCTTTTCTTTTTCTTTTCTTTTTTTTTTTTTTTAAATAACAAGAGGCTATAACCCATTTGTGCACCAGTATGGCAGAAGAGAATATCCAATTTCCACAAGTGGAGCAGTGGGAAGTATTTAGGCTACTTGAAGTATATCTCTTAATGAGAAAAGACAAAAAGGAATCCATGTGCATGTTTTATGCAATCTGTTTCTGGGGTGCACATGAATAATTATTTATGATCGTGAAGCCTAAAAGGAAGGCATGGGGAAGGAGAAAGAGAAAAAGAACCTGGTAAAAAATTTAAACGGAGACGTTAAATGAATATTTAAGGCAAGATGAAATATTTAATGGAAACAAATGAGCAAAACATTTAAAGCAGCATGATAAATAATAGTGGGATTAGTAAAGAAAGTTCCCCCCTTCTCCTTGCTGGGTGCAGTCGTGAGCGTTAGGAGCAGTTCGCCACAAGGCCCTCAGAATTCATGCCACGCTTAGACTGGTGTCTGATCCCGGCCACGGCAATTTGTTTTCCATATGGCAGTCGTTAGAGGGGTTCGATGGGTCTGCAGCTTAGCATGCGTGGCCTGGCACATTGCAGAGGAATATTAGCTTTTGTCCAGAGCAGTTTGGATGGATGCCACGGGCCAGTCAGGATTTAATGCCTCTGTTGGTCTGGTACAAGTTCAGGGCGGGACATGGGCCTAGAAAAGAGGGGGATATTATATTTTTCATGCCAGAGGAGAGGACATCACATTAGGAGGCCAAATGTACTCTCAGAGCTAAAACATAGGGTGGAGTTCAGTGACGTGCGCTCTTTTAGCTAACAAAAACATACACAGGCAGCTGGTCAATATATAGTGTGATTTATAAATATGTATTTGGAGTCACTCTTATATTGTAAATAGCATATTAAGTCAGACAGTTCCTATTTGTGTTGTTTTAAGGCATGGAAAGAAATGTTACTTCATTACCAGCATGTTTTGTATATGTATTGCCATTAGCAGCATTAGAGCCTTTGCCAGCAACTATGTATTAGTGCCAGACTTGTTTTCGTTTTGAGTCTGGTTTCTGCACCCTAAAGGCTACTGATGCATTTCTGATTAGTACTCGTATCCAAGTCATCAGAGCTTTAAGGAGCCACAGGGTGACTGCAGATGTTTCCATGACAGACCCGCTGTACTCACCGTCTCTAACATCATCTCGGGGTATGCCTGAGTTAGGGCTCAACACAGCGGGCACATTCAGTGGAACAAAGCTGGAGCATCCCACCCTCAGCACTTGATGTGCTGTGTATCTTTTTGTTCCACATTTAATGCTTAATTTTACTTGGGAACTCAATACTAAGTACCTTAGTTGAAGAGCAAATTTCTTAAACTCACTCAGTCCATTTTTTGTGATTTTTTAGGTAACACAAATATTGGCATATTTTTACATGACCTCTTTATGTGCAATAGTTTAACTGACCAAAACTCACTCAGTCCACTTGCACAGTCGCGAGTGGGACTTACTTACTGGTAGACAGAAGTATGTTTACAATTTTTATACAGTTAGCTGTCATTGACTCTGTGCTGTGTCATGTAGTTTGATATAAATATTAACCTTGTACGTCATTTTGTGACATTGAATATTGATTTACTTAAAAATTGTTTTCATTATATATTTTAAACAAATTTGCCCAAATTAAAATGTGCAGGAGTTGCACTTTAGAAACAGGCATTGAAAAATGACAAGTAACTGTAAAATTCCAATTAAAAAAATTATTTCCTGTAAGAATTGCTTTCCAATAGGTAAAACAAGTAAAACGGGATTTTCCGGGAAAAAAAATGCTTTTGGACTGAGTGAGTTTTGGAAATTTGCTATTTGCTCTTCAATTATGTACCTGCTAATATTCATAGGCTTGAAAATATCTGCTCATATCAAGTTCTAACTGTTTGCATCTTTTTGGATAGGCCAAACCAAATCTAGTTATATGCAAAAGTTTGTCTTGCTGATTTGTGAAAGTGTACATCCTCTTAAATTGCTCTTCATTTGACGAATATAATATATTGGAAAGAAATAAACATAAAATGTTGAATGTTTTATGTTTCATTTTAAACTATTAAAATCAAATTAAAAGAACTTTTCACTAATTTTGGTATGTTCTCTATAGAGAGTTTCAACAAAACATGTCATTTACTGAGGGTGTCAGTATTTTGCCTACAATTGTGTTTGCAATTCTGCTTTTCGCTCCTGATGGTGACTGCATTATCTAATGTGCAATATAGACATTTTATTTACTTTGCAAAATAAAAGTGGCTGTAACACTGTTGCTTGTAAAAAGGTGTTGCAGATGCACAAAAGCGATAACTCATCACACCCCTTATTTAAGATTGTAATTTTTTGGCAGCAGTCACTGGCCTCTTGTTTAATTTCCATTTTTCCAGATCTGAAAATAATTAAATAAGCAAACAAATAATTAATTGAGTCAATGAGAACAATTAGTTCAAAGACGCCTTTGAGAATTGGCTGTGCATAGTGAATTGGTTAATTATCATACTAGAAAATAATTGAGTGGAGCAAGTGCTCTGGCTGCTTCCCCTTTATGTGCATGTGTGTGTGTGTGTGTGTGTGTGCGTGTGTGTGTATGTGTGTGCAGAGTGTGTGTGCATGCATGTTTTTTGCCGGTTGGTATGTTTAGGTGTGTTTTGTGTGTGTGCTTATAATATGTGCATGAGTGAATGACTGATATTTCTGAATGGAATCAGAATCGTCTGTTATATCGAAAGTGGTTTTCAAAAGTTCTTTTAAAGAAAACAAATCTGCATTATTCAATTATTAAGATGTAATCAAATGTTTACATCTGTGAAATGATGCGAAGTGTCCTTGAAAAACCTGATGTCAGATACTTGATGTCAGAATTTTTACAACACTGTAAAGAAATCTGATAACATCCTAACCGATTTTGTTTGCATGCGAATGATTAAATTATGCAGAACTTAATTCAGTGGAAATCCCTAATAAATTATAAGGTTCTTTTATAACCTTATAATAGCATGTAACTTAGGTGTCCTGCACTAAGCCATGACAAAAGTGATGTGCTGACACCTGTGTTTAACTCTGTTATAATGCGGGCTGAAGGTTGTGGCACTGATGTCAGTGACCTGTGTGGAACATTCATCAGGACATGTGTGTGTGGTGACAGCATGAAGCGTCTGGGGGCCAGCTGGAGCCTGCACGGGCTGCGGCATGGAGCGATGAGAGGCATCGCTCTAACCCTGCCTGCGGTCCGACATCATTACCCCTGTGACTTATGGCGGAGCGGCCCTGACTGAACACTTTTATTTCCCCTCGCGGCTAGCTCAGCGGACACAGCCCTTCACGTTCTGTTAGTGTGCTCATGGCTCTAGCATAAGGATGAGGCCCTCTTTCGTTCCTCCATCTTCATCGACACGGCGAGCTCATCACTCTTACCTGCCTGGCTGAGGGAGCTGGCTGTTTTGGCAGGCCTTTTATATGTTGGGCTTTGCTCAATAAGAACTACGATATTGCATCCCTCCCCCACTGGTTTGGCACATTTACTATATGCATTTAAATATATATTGCAGGGTTACTGACACTGCTTTTGTATTCTGTTGCCATCTTAAGGATAATTTAATAATAATGCATCCCTTTACATACCTTAGGGTTTTTTGCATGACTGAATGCATAATTGGTAATTGAAAGACTTCTTTGAGCGCAGTAGTGTCTGGTGCTTCCTGTTGAATAGTAGGAGTTACATGAACCTCCTCAATCTTTATTGGATTCTTAGTAAGACAGCTCCCAAAAGATTTGGCCTTCTTTTAGGTTTCTGCCTAATTAATGCATCACCACAGTTTTCTTCTAAATGCCTCTCTCTATCTAACCTTGTAGCAGAGAAATCGAGTTTTCCTGCTCGCATTAGCAGTCCTATGAGACTTTTCACATGCTCCTACTAATCGTATTACGGTGGGCAGCAAAGCAAGCTTTTCCTGTTTTTTCCACAGGGTTTTTAAAAATCTTTGTTTCTGTTAAGTACATTATAAGGCCACTGTGTTTTTAAAGCAAATTATCCTTTTCTCGTTCATTATTGGATTTAGAATATGACATAATAGGACAAGATTGTCAAGAGAGGTTCAGGTTTCAGTTATATTGTATTTAATTGCAAACCAAATGGATGTGTAGTATTTTGGGGCAGCTAGAGTTTTATTTCAAAATTATTTTACATTTCACATATGTTATATGCAACATATTTCTTTTGCATTAAGCTATGCATTTTTCTGGTCATCTAATTTTAACCTCTGACTCAAAATTAGTCTCTTGAAATGTAATGGATTGGCACCTAATAGTGCTAATAAGACAAATAGAGCAAAAGCTCTACTGAAGCGGCTCAGTTGTTAATTAACATTAGCTGGTAAACATGGCAAGTTGCGGGAAAACAGCGGCCAGGAGCGTATACCCACAGGGAGGCTGGCCGGATCACTGATCTACAGATTCCTCGGAGGAGCGAGTGACTCGTAGCCCCTGCTCATTTCTCCTAGCCTGACACCAAATGTAAGTGAAGGTGAATCTCACTTTAATTTACAGACCAGTCTGGGGTATAAACCTTAAGTCAGATTTTACTACTAAGATGAAGCACGTACTCCACCAGACAGAGAGACTTACACTAGTTGTTAAACCGTGAGTGCCATGTAGTATTTTAACCCGAGCTCGTAAAGCAGAATAATGGCAGTGTTTGCCTCTAAAAGACAACTGTCACAGCGCACAGTTCAGATAGATGTCCTGGCTTCACTCTTATGAACCTGATGTGCAGATTAGGACGCTGCAGCTTTTCCCCTTTGGCTCTGCCATCCAAAAACTTAATTACACAGATTCAGCATTTTTGAAATGTGCTGCTTAATTTTTCCATTTATGGCCCACGTAATTAAAATTTCCGGCCCTGCGACCTGGGATCATTCTGTAGGATAATGAATGGGCTTAGGGCATGAGCGGAGTAGACTCCTGCCTGCCCTCTGGAAGCTAGCAGCTCCCCACACTGTCAAGGTTAACCAGACAGTAACAGAAAGAACGGTAAGAAAATGAAGAACAAAGAACTGTGTCTTATACTTTGTAAAACCCAAAAGTTATGTTAAGTGCTTTTCTTAACGATCTACAATGAGAAAAAGTATTTTTAACAGCGATGTAGTTTTAGACACTTTTAAACAACTTAAAGTGTAATGCTAATCTTACTGTTCCTGATTTAAATTGTATAATGACTGAGAAAGCTGTGTTACATTGAGAATGAAGTTTGAATAAAATAATGTCTGTCTTATTGTAATCAGACTTAATTCCCAATGTTAAACAGCTATCTTAGTCATTATAGAATATAAATATGACTTGTCTGATTTGGATCTGTATTATATATGAAAAGTTGATCGATTATCAGGCACAAGATGTTACTAAGAAATTACTGATTTACCATAAGTTCTTGCTGTTCCAATTTAAATTATAAATAAAATATTTTAAAATCCCTTATAGTGTCTAGTTTACAGTATTTCAGTCCACATTAACGATGTGTTATTAAATAAAATAACAGCAAATATTAATATAACAAGTGATTCATAATTCTTTTCAAAATAGAATATATATAAGAAGACTGTATCTTTGTTCTAGAAGTATACCTATGATAATATAATTTCAGTACAGCATTTATAAAACTAGTTCATCAATAAACCAAATGTGTGTTGGGACTGAAACGCCAAATGCAATGCAAAATTGAATATGAATATGTATTCAGTAAACATACTCCTTCAACGTTTGTTGATCTCACTTTGTTTTGTGCAAGAATCTTCTCTTTGTGTGAAACAATAATATGGCATCGTATCAGTGGCTCATATTTCATGTTTCTCGGCTTTGACTTGAACTTCTCTTGCTGTAAGCATAAACCAGCTGTCTGAACTGCTCTGTTTGAGGAGGATCTGTTGACGGGCGTCTCTCTATTGATGTGAAGTGACGACGAGGCAGCTAAACTCGCAGTTGTACTTACTGCCGCCTCAATCATAAATGTTTTACTAATTAAAGAGGCATAATGCCAAATAAACAGCATAGGTGATTTCTCCATATTTCAGCCCCTATCTTTGATTTTGTGCTCCCATGAAGGATTCATCATATCCTTCACAACCAAACAGTGCGCGACCACAGAAATACTTATTCCTTTCTTTCTGGAGAGAAAGACAATCTTTTCTCTCTGGTTTTCCAAGACCTCTCTCTGTATTTCAAGTCATACTGACCTAAAAAGGTTGATCAAAGACTGTTGGAACTTCGCAGCCTGCAGCAAGCAATAAATTGGACCATTCGATGTTTTTGCACTGACAAATTATCCTCCTGAGCCCTAACATTCTTGGTAGCAACTCAATTAGCTGGAGACAGATGTAGCGAGTATTCAGAATTTAATGTTTAATAGATTTTTCAATATTTTATCATCCCTAGTCCTAGTTAGAATGGAAATGCTCAATTTTGTGAAAATAATAACTATTTGCTTATAATTCCCACATAAACTGCAAGTTTGTGCTGTGTGCGTGACAGCATCAGCTCTGCCCAAGCCTGTGCTCTCTGTTTAAATCCCTGCAGGCTATTCCACCGTGTTGAAGTGGCTCACAGCGTCTCCCCTTTTATGTGGCTGTTAAAAGACAATATTTCTCCTTTTTTCGGAGAGGATAGACTTTCTCCAGACACTATTCCCCCGGCTTTAGACAGAGATAATCAGGAAAAAAAGAAAAGAAATCAGGAAAAGTAAGAAACCTAACAAGCTCTGACAAGTCACATATTAACTCGCCTTTATTTCAGGAGGATAAAGCAGGTGCACTGTATATATGCCTTTTCTTTCATCAAGCTTAGTTTGAGTACACATGTTTCAAATAAAGTGCTTCTTATACAGTGTGCACACCTGACCCATTAGTTCAATATGTACTGAAGCAAAATAATGTCTTTAAAGCTTAGTGGCACGCATCCAAATTAAGGTGGAAAAAAAAGACCAAGAATAAACGAGACAGCATTACAATTTGATTTAAAACCATTTGTTTTGTGCAGACTAATAGCACGACTCAGTCATGCCTGTCAGTTTCTGCTGTCTCAGTTTCTGCTGTCTCAGTTTCAGCTGTTCGAATGGCATTATACCCATAGTTTGAGAAGACTTAAACTGATGACATGCTCCAGTTGAACAATGGGGCAGAAAGACTAATCACATCAAGATGTATATGTCAGTGTAACATATATGCATCATCCTCACTCATCGATCACCCCACCAAAGAGCCAAGGTTTCCGAATGACAGACAGATATGCTTAAACTCCTGTTATTTTGGAAAGGGCATGTCATATTAACCCTTGGAAATGAAGTCGTCCCAGTGTGCTTGAAGCCAGGTTCTTAACAGTGACTGATCTGGATGCTTTTCAAGCAACATTTGTCACAGCTGGCTCTCCAGCAGTGCTCCAGCAGTGCCATGGAGTTGTAACTGATCTTAATGCGTAAGAATGACAATCATTGTGATCCTATTAGGACTGTACAGCTGGGCAGACCTAGTTATGGACAATTGCTTTTGTATCTTGAAGGACCAGCCCCTTAAATAAAGAAAACTGTAATTTGAATTGAAGACTTCATATGTGCACTATGAATTATTAGGAATTTGAAAATGTTGTGCATTAAAGTGAAATATCACAAAATAGTAGCAAAATAGCGAAATTAAGTATTTTATTCCAAAAACCAATTTTAAAATAAAACACAATAGTCCACCTTTGATGAATAATATTAAAACTATGTATATATTTTCAGATATAATGGGTACGCAGACTATAAGATTCAGCCACTGTATAAGCACTATTCTGTTATTGTTGCACGTTATGTTAATGATGGAAGTATGGCTTACATGATGTGTTTTACTGCATTTATCACATTTGAAAATAACAATCATGCTTGAAAATAACTTTATTTATTTGTTTATTTTTATGCAGATTTACATTGCATACACAGGGTAATTCATTCCCCTTGATATGCATATGTAATATGAGATGTAATCCAGTGTTGTGTACCCACTGTGTTGTTCACTTTTAGCAAATCCCATAGAATAGAAAAAAACACAAAGTAAAAGTCCATAAAAATTAGCCACTCTATCAAAAGCTATAAATTATATACATAACATGGATGTCCTGTGGAGAAAATTGCAGTGCAAACAACCCATTTACTGCCCTACTGCAACAAAATGATCCCTCTGTCTCCGAGGTTAAGTGGAAAGCCAATATAGTATTGACGAAATGTCAGTTTCCCAGTAGAGGCCCTTACTCACAGTCCACCACGTTTCTCTTTATGAGCACGCAAACACACACGCGCCCACACACACACACACACACTCGGATCACTCAGGGTCAAGCCATTCACTACAGTCTCACAGTGCACTTATCACATATAAAAGAGCAAATCCCCCATGTAGCGTACAGTTAGTAAAATCAGAAACATCATTTTCTTTGTATTTGTCTGCTCTTTTATTGGTTGAACATTATGAAGTCCTGAACTGTTTAAGGGAGTATCAATACAGGCCTCTCCACAATGTGGCAATGACCTAAGAATGACCCTTTCATACCGAAAGTCTTTTGTAAGAGTGTCATTTTATTCTTCCATTGTTCATTTAGTTGTCTCAGAAACAGACTTTCGAAAGTAGCTGCAGAATTGCAGAGTGCACCAGTTCTCTTCACAGTTTGTCTCTCTGGTCTTAGCAATATGCAAAGGCTTTGGATTTTAGCTGTGTGCATGACCATGAGTGGGAATTGGCAGGACTATAATGCTTTTATGGCTACACATTTGCTCAGTGGATCTGGGACTACCACTGCACATAATTAACTACCGATGAAGTGTTCCCCAGAGTCAATCTGTCTGCTTTATTAACAAAGTAATACAGTTATGCTTTAATTGGCCTTTTTATTGTTAGGCAAATTAGATGAAATGATGAAGCACATAGTTAAGGAAAAGAGACTGTTAATGGCTGCTGTGTCCATTAGAATATGTGATAAAGGATGTAATGCTGTATGTTTCTTTATATGTCTTGTTTGTTTCAGCTGCGAACCATAGTTGTTGTAGATTTTAATATTGTTGAAATATTTTTCTTCCTTAGCACAGTGTTTGTTCATATAGAGCCTATGTAACATATAATCCACACTGATGCGTTCTGGTGATTTAATCTGGTTGCGTGTGTATGTTTGTGTGTATACGTATGTTTTTTGCATGGTCTGTCATTCCAAGGTGGTAAAAATGGCACTTTCCTTGGCCTGTTCATCACCACTGCTTATGATATGGTAAGAGCATGTCATTTATAAAGAATTGCATCAGTTTAATGCACTTCAAGGTCTTTTGTAAACTAATTGAATTGAAAGGCAAACATATTACATCTCTGCTGTAAAAACTTAACACAAGCAAGATTCAAAACTGACATTTACTGTAGTTGAAGGTTCTACCTGAGGCAGAACCAGTTCTTTCAGCTATGAAATAATGTCTGTGCTATCATTGGGCTGTCAGTGCTTTGACCAATTAACCATGTTCATGGTGAAAGCCGTAGCGTCCTGTCACTTTCAGTTATTATGAGCATCTATGGAGGATATTTTTAGTCTTTAACACACCTATAAATCACAATGTCATGACATCACAATGTCTACCTACAATGTAACGGTGAAAAGATACTGCAATGGGAAACCATGTTACTAATTTCTTGAATTGCTGGAGGAGGATTGTTGTTAGGAGGCTTTGGTTAGAGGCAAGTAATCATATTTGTGCTGAAACGGCTGCTTTTCTGTTAAATGTCCTGAGGCCTGTCTCTTCCTTCAGTTTACTGCATGAGCGGCAGAGTCAGTCTTTTTGAAGTAATAAATGCACTTAATAATTAATTAAATGTACCGTATGTTTGATGTGGCAGCAAGAAAGTGATGCTCATTTCATTTACACATGCTCTGTTTTTAATAGATAAACACATAATATTTGTAAATGTAAAAGTTAAATCACTTTCCGCACGTTTTTTCTTGTATATTATTTCCTTTTTCCCTTCATTAGTTAATTGCTATCATCTGTATCATCCTGAAATTTCTGCCAAATTTGTAGGAACACCCAGTGGAAAAGAAAACCTGTTGTGAATTGGTAATTATTGACATCTTCCTCATGGACAACATGTGCTGCTCTTCCTGAAAACATGTTCCTTTGGAAAGTGTCACTGAGGTCTCCTGGACTTCGTCACCATATTTTCCAGCTAGCATCTCCCACCTGCCTAAAAGTGGTGTTTGCTCATGGAAAGTAGCCAGGTGAAATCAGCAGTTGGCATATATCTTCAAAAAGTGTTTTCAAGGGGCCTCGACAGAGAGTTCGCTTTGAAATAGTTGCATTATTCAAAATTTGGATTGAGAAAGTTCCAAAAGAGAAAGGAAGGTAAAAAGGCAGTCTCCACAGTTACCACCAGAGACATTTTCTCCAGAGCGTAGCTCTGAGAAGACAACCACAGGCTTGAACTGGGGCTGTAAGGACATCAAACACATCTTCTATGTCTTGAAGGGATACTAGAGGCCTTCTTTTTTTCCTGTGGTCTTGTATTTTGCTGGCATAGAACTTCAGAGCTAAACAGCGGGGAGGCAACAACAGAGAATTACCTGCAAACTAGGTTAGTGCTGGGTGATATATTGTCTATTCTGGGATAACAATGTTGGTGTCACAAAGCAATCTGGATTTTAGATTTAGCACTGATGAGAATGAAAAGCTGCAATTTATGTAAATTGCTAGTTGTTTCATATTGTTTTCAGAGTTCTAAATACACATAGACTAAAATACATATAGACATATTTTATACCTACATAGGAATGCTACAACACATGCATAAGCACTGAATAATATTTTTAAAGTCCATGCTTTTCTGTCCACACCAGTGATCACAAAATAAATGATACTGTATTGACATCATGCATCTTCTGTACTTGAAGTAAAATAGAAAAATATACTTAAGTATTTATTAAATGGAAAAGTGCCTGATTACTTACTTTGAACCTAAGTAACAAAAGTACTGTTAGTTACATAACTATAATATTATTTTGATGGACAGTTTGTATTGGCAGAATATCTGTGGCTTCAGACAGGAAAACTGAATAAACTATTCATATTTGTAGCAACACAGATCTTTTTAACATTTGAACTGATAAAAAGAACTGATAAGTAGAAATATTTGAACTGATAAAAGGTGCTCTTAACTGGACTTCCATTGAAGGTCTTTTATTACTTGAGAATAATGTTTCATAACAGTTATAAATGGAACAACTATCTCTCACTTTGTCAAAACAATCATATTTACCTCATAAAACACCTTATGTCATTGTGTGATTACTGGCATAATGTTTTAGAAATATTTTGTATTGCTTTATAAGGATGATGTTCAATGTTTATGTGCGTGTAATTCATCCTTGCAGTTCTTTGTAAACAGGCTTCATGTAAATTTTCTGTTTGGGAATGGGCCTTCTGTCTGATTAAAGTTTATAACAATTTATGAGCTTTTCTCAAATGCTGTTTTAAAAAAGGGAAACAGAACAAAACAGTATAATCAAAATAAGCAGTGGCTGGGTTTTTGCAGCATTGAGTAATAGTTTATCTGTAAGCATTCTTTATATTAAAGCAAACATAAATACCATCTTATATGAAAAATATCTTGATATAGAGTTTTAACAACACTGTCCAGCACTAAACTAGGTCTTAGGAAGAAGCTAGGTCTGTTTCAAAGTGCATCATTAGTGCTGTGCCAGAGATGGATGGTGACTTTCTGCACCAGTTGTTGGCCGCCGGAGAGAGAGAGCGGAGGGCATGTTCTGCTCTGGTCTCACAGCCTGCCTGCTGACCTGCCCTTGGTTCTTATTTAACAGTCAGGAGGCCCTGACCCAAAGTGGAAGATGAACAAAGGAGAAAGGGAGAGAGAGGAGAAAAAAAAAAAGCTTGGCAGCAATGGGGTCCCATTCTCCCCAAAGAAATTAGAGGTGGTAATCTTACAGCAGCGACTCCGTTATCCTCTGTGACCGGTTAAACGTTATGGATGCATACGGCTCAGTCCTCCATCCTGATTCTGCATACTCGCCTGCCTGCATCAGGCCAGAGGGCCATGGTTGGACGTGTCCAATTTTGCCACGCAGCCCTCATGCTTGACACTTTAGAATTGACAAATAGCAGCCACTTCTGAAAGAAGGTTACATTTAAAGACAGCACAAGGCAATGCATTGGTGTACTGACTGCTAAATCATTGTCAGGGAAACTAATGATAAGACATCATACGACGACAGCATACCATGAAAGACAGAGTGTGCTCTTTTGCACCTTAATAAGCCGCTGTCTGTCCCTCCCCACATTCATCTTGATTTTGCATAGACATGCACATGCTCTGCCCGCTGCTGAATGGATACATCAGATTGTCACGGAAAGTGTCACACAAAAGCCTTATTTAAATTGTAAGTAGCAGGGCTCTTTGTTGTGCTGTTAGTGATGAATGGAAAGAAATAATCATGACAAAGAATTCTGAGGCTGCCTCATCCTTCCACACTGAGGTACATGCGATTCCCTGGGCAGTCCTGACTACAGAGGAAATGTAACATCGCATCTTTTGTGGAACATTTAGATTGGAAGCAGATATGTCTTCAGTCTAAGGCAGACATATGTATAGAATTTGTACTTGTATTTGATTTATAATCTATAACATTTAGGCCTAAAATTGATCACAAATATTGGTTTAGCATAAAAAAATAAAGTAGTCAAAATATCTGTCATCTCATCACAAGGCTCGCTGGCTTGAGAAAATGCAATCACTCCTTAATATTTGGAGGAATACAAAGCACTGCTTTCTCTTCAGAAATGTTACACCTGCTGCAGTAATTCTAAAAACACACACAATGTCAGAATAACAAACAATGAAAGAGCCGAGGAACCCAAGGAGTGATGGTGGCATCTTGACAAGTCTTTAAGTAATTCCTTCAAGAACAAACACCCTGGGGCTCCCTGGCTCCACTGCTTATGTTGCAAACACCGAAGAGCTCAATGAGAATGGTTCAATCACTTCATTTCAGAAAAATAATAAAAAGAAATATTTATAAATCGATCATTGACCTCCTAAAGCTCTGCAGAATTTCATTGGTGTTCTTGACTCTATTTCTGATAAACATGTTCTGAGCAGTTTGCGGTACATGTTTTATTTCATAATCCCAAACATGCTGTACTAATTTAACATACTGTACCACTTTTATGCCCATAAAAATGGGAGTAAAATTCAGTGCAACTTTATCATTTGTGTTTGTTCTCTAGCTTCTCTGCCCTTAGTGTACTCACATGTGGTTTAGTGTTCTCCTCTTCAGTGTGGTGAATACACAGCACTTCTCCTCATTAGCGACAGGCCAGTCCATGTTAGAGGGGAAAGAGAAACGCAACCTTCAAGTGGCTGGAGGTTATGTGGACACAGAATGTCCAAGAATCTCAAGGACACATTGGCTTCCCCCAGATTAAACAATATTCACTCTCTGTCAAGCGTGCGGCTCCCTGAACTGCCAAGCCAGAATCGAAATGAGCCCTCTGCTCGGCCCTGCTCCGTGCCTGAAAGGCGAAAGAAGGAGATGGCTTTAGCCTGAAGGAGAACGCCAGCTAGTGAAATAATCTTTAATCTCTGTCCCTCCTAGGCACGGGCAACACCTGTTATCCTTGATGGCGCTGTGCAAAAGGGCAGCACACTGCCTCGTTTTAAGGCTGGTAATTATTGTGCTAATTATTCACATAGGTGCTGGGTGATTATGGACGCCCATTCAGGTGAATACCCGTCCTGTTCTGCAGCAGATGAGACCGAGGCAGCTCGGCGGAACAGTTGCTCCTATCCCACTTTTCCCTTGCAGATATTTGACCTCTTGTGTTGTTTGCAATCTGCACTTGGGGAGAGAAATAACAGCCAGAAACTTTTAATTGCTGCAGAGAAACACTGCTTAAAGACATAGGCTTTAGCCATCTGTTAACTGTTCAGATAGGCTCATACCCGCCCCCCCCCCCCTTTTACAGAGGAGAGAATGTGTTGTTTTTGTGCGAAACAAAAGGAGAGCAGAGGGCTGCTTCTGTTTTTCCTGCCTTAACTGCCTCTCCTGATAACAACCTTTACTTACATCATTATTTGCATTGCAGTTTTTTTGTTGATTGTTGTTTATAATAAATCCTTTGTTTTTTGTGCATTTCTGCAAAGCAAACGTAAAAGTAGCATTCAGAAAGTGCAAGTCTTCCACTATCATATTAATATTTTATGTGTCAAATTATTATTTTTGTGTTTTAAAGATTGTATATTTAATGGGGCCTGGAGGGTTTAAATCAGATGTATCTGTCCTCAGACTGCATTTAATTCATGGTAATAGATTTTTTTTTTGTAAGGGGAAAGAGCGACATGAATTTTTCATTTTCAGCCACCAGTTTCAATGCAATTATTGTCTCTCTGGCAAAAAACTTTAATTTTCTCTGTAAAAAAAAAAAGAGCAATGTTCGTTATATATAAAAAACTGGTAGTGACCTTATCCTGTTTTCATTTTGCGTTCATTGTACTCTGAGTAACACTTGGATAGCATTCTGGAACTTATTGTCTGATTTAAGCAAGGGATGGTTGTTTTAAGTCATTCATATGTTTGTATGAATAAATTATAATGAAATTGTGAACATTATTTAGCATCTCTGCTATTGCTGTGTCCTATGGGATGCAGTTTTTTTTAAATCAGCATATAATTAGTATAACAATATTTTCAGAATGTGGAAATAGCTGTCAGTCAACAATCGAGTATATGTAATGACTGCTTAGACTGGTGCAGTGTTTGAGGAACGCACACTGGATCAAAGGGTAAATGTGAATGAAAGCAGCACATTTATCCCTTTAAGACTGTTTGGTGTAAATTGCTTCATTTGATGGCATTAATATGCTCCCTCCTTCATCACTAGGACTGCCTGACATAAATATGAATGGCCGCTCGGTTTAGCTCGCACTCAAATCCCTTGTGGTCAGTTTTGTCTCGTAGCTCAGCTGTGATTAAGCATTCAGAGAGGACTGGTGTAAGTGAGAGTGACACTTCAAAGCGGAACAATGATGCTGGACAGGAGCTCATTATAGCCAAGTTTTTAATGAAGAACAGTAGGTTGATCTGCATGGCTTGAACAGACTGTTGTCATGAAGTAAATGCATAAGTAAAGTAAAGGTAATAAGTGTATACGCACATTTTACTTTTGATAGGTGTTGTAATGTGGATTGGTGTCTTATTAACTGCATGAGGTTTGATAGTGATGAAGGAGGGTTTGATTGTACATTTGTATTAGTAGATTTTAGTATTTGCTCACGAAGTGGAGAATGACGGTAGTGTAATAGTGAAAGCTGGTATTTGGTGTCCATATTCGTCACTTTGGTCACTGTTTTCTCTGCCACCTTTCATGCTAGACAGCCAAGAGAGCTCAGACTCAAATACCTAAATGACTCAGAAGCGTCAGAGCTGTCCAGAGATGAATGTCTCTCCTGACACCTTTCAAGTGCAGGAAAATATCCTCCTCTCTAGTGTTTTTGTCCTTTTTCTCACTTTCTTTTTTGTCCCCCAAATCCACAGAGGTATTAGGAGAAACAGATTGCTTGGCGTGAATTTAAACCCACAGCTAACCTTGAGGAAAGCCAAGTCCGCTGACAAACATAATTCTTCAAGGGAAGTTTGGAAAGAAGCTGGCAGGAAGAATGTAATACGGCAGAGGGGCTTCCACGCAAAGGTCAAGATTTGTCTGCCTGGAAGCCCAGCTCAAATATAAATGCTCTGTAATACCAGTTTGCTGATTGCTTTACTCTCTAGACAATGTCAATTTTGTGGAAGGAGTCGCAGATTAAGTCGCTGGCATGTCAAGGGCTCTTGTAAGTGCGGTGTCTTGTCAGAGAAACAGGTCCTAAAGCCCATGCCTATTACTGCACAGACCCACAGGACAGATGTTGAAAGCTTAGGGGGGCAATGGAGAATAATAGCACATTAAATTCCTAATGTCTCCGAGATGCTGCATTCAGGCGGGAAAGAATCCTCTGGTGAGGCAAACACCTTGTTTCCCCCCCCCCACACACACACACACATCCTTTCTTATTTTTCTTACCAACACCTACACTTGGTCCCTCTCTCTCTTTCATTCTCTCTATCCCCCTCTGCCTCTTGAAATCCTACCCCCAAGCTACGTACCACACACACCATTCATCACAAGCTTGACCTGCTCAGATGAGGGAGAGGATACAATGGGCTAATGAACTCATTAAAATATGTGCGCATCCGTGTGCGGGCGTGTGTGAGCGTTCATGTGTATGTGGGTGTGCATATTCGCCCATGTGTGTGTTTTATGCATAATGTTTGTGTGTACAAAGGGGAAGGAGGGACCGTTTTACTCAGGATTCATCTGGAGGAAAAATGGGCCTGTGATGCAGAACCATTACCCCCTCCTCAAAGTTCAGATTGTACACATCAATCTTAGACGATATGATAGCTGTTTATAGTGGTGATATATATCCAAGATGCTGCATAAGCTTATGCCAAATGGACAAATGACAGCGACAAAGATATTCACAATGCGCCAGAGGAGGCCAGGGTTCATTCATCATTTTATTATCATTCTGCTCTCCATACACACTTATTGCTGTTGCCCAAAAAATAAACAACAAGGCAAAACATCTTTGTTTGTAATGTCAGTCTATGTAAAGAATTTTTAAAATAAGCATTATTGGAGCATTCTATTGGTTCATTCATCATAAACATTTTAAACCGTATAAAGAATTTTAGACTTTTGGGTTTTTGGACAGCAATATTGTGTTTCTATCTAGCCTTTTGTTCTATATTTGTTTTTAAAAAGAAATATAGAACTAAACTATTAAAAATTATAACTGTTCCAAAAAGGGGCTTTTGGAGAGGTGCTATAGAAAAACCTTTAAATTAATATTACTTTGATGGATTCTATTTGTAAATGAGAACTTTGCTTAAGTTCAAAGAACCTCTGTTCTAAAGGTTTTATGCCAGTTAAAGAGTTTACCTAGAACTGCTCCAAGCAAAGAACCATTTAGGAACCTTTATTTTAGAACAAGCAGCTGACATACTAATTGTTAACGAAGGTAAATGGTGAGATGTTTCTGGTTGTTGTCAATTACAGTCTTATTATATATTACTACAGTTTTAGGATATTAACATTATCATTCCCTTGGAACTGTATGTAATTCTGTAGCTAATGCTGTATGCTACCCCCTACCTTTAGAGACCCCCAGTCCACCTTACCTGAGGCTGGATGTACACCTTGATGAAAGGGGACTGGGGGTAAATCTCACTTCAGGCTTAATTAATCTTCTGTCTGCTTTGATGAATGGCTCTCAAATAGTCTTCTGCTTTGGTGGTGGTGTGTCTGTACTCCCCGGCTCTTGTGTGGACAGAAGCACTGTGTGAAAGTCAAAGCAGGGACATGCGGGGGCCTCACTCACACTCTGGCTTTTTTTTCCCCCCAAAGTTCCCGGACGCTATTCTAGACAACAGAGCAGCTGCCACCATGCCCACTCCTTCCGCTCTCTCAGCCCAGGGTGTGTTTGTCAGTTTTGACAAAAATGATTTGTTGTCAGTAAAAACCGGAGCGCCTAAGGGAGTAAACACATTAGCCAGAGTAATCTAATGTTGATATTTCTAATGAGAGGTGCTTAAATGATCTTAAAACATACCAACTCTAGTTACACATTGGGGATGCATAGAAGTTGACTTTACTCTGTATCTTTCTGTAGGGCAAGGTCATGATAATGGATGATCTTTCTAGGGTTAATTACCTGCAACTCACAGTAAATCACCAAACAACAAAATAAAACCATGAATGTTCGTGTTAATTGCCTCATTGCCTCTGCGCTTAACTTCTTTAATCAAAGCTTTAGATTCGTCGCCTTCTCTTTGGTAAATGATGCAGTCTTAAGTAAAGAAATTGTACAGACAGACAACTCTGACATAGTTTGATTGTAACATTTAAAAAACATAAGTAGTTATTTTATTAGCTATTACTTCAGACTGCCTCCAGGGAATAGAGATTTAAAATCAGTCACAAACAATAACAATTATGTGATTTAAACATGAAACGCATGCATACATTATTTATCACCCCATAAAACACTTCTCTGCCCAAACTATTGACAATCTGCTCAGTTGAATGAGAGATGGGAATATCCATGGCACTGACAGTTGTTGGTTTGGGATAATAAACTAAACCCACCTCTTAAATCTTTAATGGGCCCTCACTAATCCCCTAGTTTAACAGGCAGACCCTGAGGGAGCTTCTGTGCTATGTGCAGTGCCATGGTGCAATCGAGAGGCAACACTCTCCTTTGATTCTCTTCTTTGATCCGTCCAAATTGATGCTAATTTAAGTCACATTTCAGCATATGGAAACTTATACGCCATTTTGTACAGAGTTTTGTACGCTTTGGCATTACCATATTGACTAAGTATGATACATTATATATTTGGTAACTTTCTAGCCTGGTCTGAGAGGGCCAGAACTAACTTAAAGGTTAAACTACTGCCAGTACGCAAAATCATGTCCTTATCTGCCCATATTTAATTAATGGAGAGTCAAAGTGTGATGGATCATACAGAAAACCTTAAAGGCCTCAGCTTAGGTGGCCATAATGGAAGTGATCTATTTAGATATGGCCATAAATGAGCAAAACTGTATGTGTGTCCTGTCTTAGTGTGGCTATTGTGTGAAATTATCGCGCCACTGAATGGAGCGAGTGGTGGCAGATGGACTGGAGGTGTGGAGCTGATTGAAGAGCCCGGATGATTAGATTCAGGGGCTTCGCCCAGCCCATGGACTTGATTAAGCTAATCTCATCTCTATCAAAGGGCTAGTGGGAATGCTATTATTCATGGTGTAGGGGTAATTACAGGCAGGCACTCAGACTAGCCAGCCAGCCAGATAGTGACTGGGGTTCTAACCCTGCAGGCCTTCACATCTTCAGGCTACTCAGTGGCCATTACTGTGGGCCTCATCTTCTTTGAAAAGGATTATTTATTGTACGGAATATAGCAATATTCACTACATATGTAAATGTTAAGGGATTTATGCATGTGCCAGAAAAGTGTTCAGAGAGACATTCATTCTTACAATAAAGAGGACATTTCATTTTCTCCCCAATTTCCTGTTTAATGTAGTTTACTAGTGCCGCTATTTCATTTCACCCTAATGTTCATTATGTACTTTAGAATATGATAGATACCTAAAATTATGCCATAGAAGAACCACTTTTGGTTAACCATAGGGCCTTTCAGTGGATGGTTCTTTAAAGAGCTATTATTGTAAATGACAGCTATGAGTATGAAGAACCCCAAAAACTCCACATAATAGAAAATTAATTGTTAAATTGTTCTGTAATTGTTAAAGGTTTTCTAGAATCAAGCTTCTAAACAAGGAAATATTCATGGACATTTATTTTTAAGAGTGAATAAATGTCTTCAATTGCTTTAGGCGAGGAATGAGCTTTGTTTTCTGGACAGGGCACAACACATTTAAATGCCCATCAAATGTCCACCCATCATTGTACCTCTCTCTCTCTCTCTCTCTCTCCCTCTCTCTCTCTCTCTCTCACTCCCTCTCTCTCTCTCTCTCTCTCTCTCTCTCTCTCTCACACACACACACACTCCCCCTCCCTCTCTCTCGCTCTCTCTCG
>JBBJLS010000128.1:9635968-9686376 GCA_037577275.1 Bryconaethiops microstoma
CACGGCTCCCTCAGGTACAGTAAGATAAAGTTACCGTGCGTGTGTAAGTGCCGTTTTCTACAGTTTGTACGTCGTTTTTTGTTTTCTTATTTTAACAAAGAGCACGGAAGAAAATAACGACGTGACAGCAAAAAAACCCGGCAAAAATGAAAGACATAGTAGCTGCGACATGTACAGTGCGAGCCCAAAAGCCAATGTCCATGTCAAACATCCCGTGGCTTTTACTAGCTCCATTTATAGCCCACAGAAAGGTTACCGCATACCTTCACACACTCTTACCGGGTGCCATCGCACTGCCTCTCCGCCTGCCGAGCCTTTTCACCCCCTCTGCTCCGTCTTCAAATGGAAATGATTTCCATTGGCCCAAGGTGTCCATGTAAATAGGTGTAAATGAAACCAGATTATGCCTTTCTCCCAGCGCACCCCCCACCACCACCACCCCTCCTTCCTCCACCTCCACCACAACCACCACCTCCTCCTCCTTCTCGTCCTCCTCCTCCTCCTCCTCCTCCCAAGGCGATTGTCATGTGATGGCAAAGAAGTGGCACATTAATGAAGCGCCTCTGCAGGGGTCTTTTCTGCTCATGTCACCCCATAAAAACTATCAGATGGTTATAGGAAGGACATGGAGGCAGCTACTTAGCTCACCTTAATCGAGCGAGAGGGGAAGACAGAGGTGCTCGATCCACTGAGGCGGCGGACGAAGAGGAAGCTCGTGTTCCTCTGTGCTGAGAATAGGCGAGGATCAGAGCAGAAGAAGAAGTAGGAGAAAAAGAAGAGGCAGTGTTTTTCTGGCTCGGATAGCAGACAAACACTTGGCTTTTCCACCCACAAGCAGTGGATGGTGCTCGATTGCAACTTTCCTTGCTCTCTGCTTTACTTTATGACTTCCCAGAATCGCTAACTTTCAGGACTTCCATCCTTAGATTCTCAAAGAAAAAAAAGAAGGAAAACGAACAAAAACAAAAGCTCAAAATAAAAGCACCACTGAAGTGAAGTGAACGCAGGTTTCCAGGATGCCTCGCCCGGGCAGGAACACGTACAGCGACCAGAAGCCGCCCTACTCCTACATCTCCCTGACGGCCATGGCCATCCAGAGCTGCCCGGAGAAGATGCTGCCGCTCAGCGAGATCTACAAGTTCATCATGGACCGCTTCCCGTACTACCGCGAGAACACGCAGCGCTGGCAGAACTCGCTGCGCCACAACCTGTCGTTCAACGACTGCTTCATCAAGATCCCGCGGCGGCCCGACCAGCCGGGTAAAGGCAGCTTCTGGGCGCTGCACCCGAACTGCGGAGACATGTTCGAGAACGGCAGCTTCCTGCGTCGCCGCAAGCGCTTCAAAGTGGCCATGGCGGATCATCTGGCAGTGGCCAGCGCCAAGTCCTCGGAGGCGGCGCACTACCTGCAGCAGCAGCACGCCAAACTGCGGCTGAGCGCGCTGGCGGCCACGGGAGCGCACCTGCCGCCCGTAACCGGCTACAACCTGGGCGCCGCGTCGCCAGCCTCCACCTTCAAGCACCCGTTCGCCATCGAGAACATCATCGCGCGCGAGTACAAGGTGCCCGGCGGCCTGGCCTTCTCGGCCGTGCAGTCCGTGTCTGCGGGGTACCCGCTTCACAGCCAGCTAGGCAGCGCGTGGCCTCACATGTACGGCGCCGGGGCGGCGGACTCGGCTGCCCCAATCTCCATGGCGAGCGCCGACTACGGCGCGTACGGCGTGCCCATCAAGTCCCTGTGCCACGGAGGGCAGACGCTGCCTGCCATCCCCGTGCCCATCAAGGCCACGCCGGCGTCCGTGGCCGGCCTGTCGGCGCTGCCGCACCACCTGCCCGCCTTCCTCTCGAACTCGCCGCAGTCCCTCAGCCCCACGTCGCCGCACGCGGCAGCCAGCCAAAGCAGCCCGGGCGCGCCCAGCGACGCGCTCACTAGCCCCGCCGCCCTCCAGTCCGTGGCCGTGCACTGACCTGATGGACACTTCAAACACGGCTGGAGGGGAAAAGAGATCTGGAGGCGAACAGGACACTTTCTCCAAAGTTAGACTGTTTTTGTTGTTGTTTTAATTTTTTTTGAAGACTCTCCCGACTTTGCTGAGGCAAGAGCTATCCGTGTTGCAGTGCTGTTCATTTTTCTCTGTGTATGTGTTTTATTCCCGTTTTTAAATGTGTGTTGCTTTAAATGGTGGGCTGTTCGTCTGAGCACACGGATCGAGGCCTGGTTTATTACTCTTACCGCTTCTCTTCTGCCCCCAGACCAGGGCAGGCTTGATCACTTTTAAACACCGCCGAAAATTTGTTCTTCTAGGCCTCTGGGGCGCCACGAGAAAGGCACAGAAACATTTTTCAGCCTTGGAGCTGTGTTTTCATTTTTACAAGACTGGTCTCTGGGAAGAAGCCTATATAGACACTCAAATCCATTTAAATGCGGTTCATAATATAAATGTTCAGAGAGCAAATCTGGCGAACTCTTGCATGCTGAAGTTCCTCACACGTTCAGATCGCGTGATGTTAAATTATCTCGCGCAGCAGCGCGACTCGAGGACACACTAATTTACGAAATTATACTACTGACATCAATAAAAAATAGTAACAATAACATGTTCAGTCTGCATACCAAATACACCTCCGTCACAGGCCCACAGCATACATCACACTTGAAAAATACTTTTTTTTAAGGGAGCTAATCGTAAAAGTAAATATGTGAATAATTGCAAATAAGTGATATAAAACTGTGTAAAATGCACTTTTTAGTTAGATGTTTTAGATTATCTCTATTTTGCAGGAGATGTTTTTGTGAAGCATTTAATTTAAAGCCGTGGTGACCATGTGGATTAAATGCCGTACATTTGTACTTCTTTTTTGGTCAGATATAAAGCATGCCTTTTTGGAAACTTTGTGTTGTTTTGCTGCAAGCATGCGTGCTTTAAAAAGTGTGCAAAAGAGTCTGCATTAAATTATAAACTTGGTCATCAGAATATTTTTTCATTAAAAATATGCAAACTTCAAACATTTCGTTTTTGTGCGATTCATTCTGTTTACTCGGATACAGTTTCACATAGACAAATAAACCACATGTATTATTATTATTATTATTATTATTATTATTATTATTATTATTATTATTATGCATACAGTTAATGTGTCTCTTGGGTCTATTTGTGTTTTTTTTACAGCATTGTTTATTTTACAGACATTTGCGTGTTATAATATTCGAGTTTTAATTTTATAAGTTTTAGTAATTTTCTGTATTGATGTGGTGCACAGGTGAGCTGATACAGTGGTTATGATTCGACAGGTTGATATGAGGGTCTCCATGCCCCTCTCTCTCTCTTTCTCTTTCACAGACACACACACAAACACACACACACACACACACACACACACACACACTGGGTTCATTCCCAGCCTGTTGGAATACAGGCAGACATGAATGAAGCTCTTGATTAGGATGCATGGAGGAGCAGAGGCGCAGGCACAGCACACACAGCCTCTCATTCATCCGCTCGCTCTCAGTCTCCACACACACCACACACCACCCCACCTTCAGACCTGTACTCTGCTCTCAGCCTCCACACACCACGCCACCTTCAGACCTACACTCAGCTCTCAGCCTCCACACACCACCCCACCTTCAGACCTGCACTCTGCTCTCAGCCTCCACACACCACCCCACCTTCAGACCTGCACTTAGCTCTCAGCCTCCACACACCACCCCACCTTAAGACCTGCACTCTGCTCTCAGCCTCCACACACACCACCCCACTTTCAGACCTGCACTCTATTCTCAGCCTCACACACACCACACACCACCCGACCTTCAAACCTGCACTCTGCGCTCAGCCTGCACACACACCACACCCCACCCCACCTTCAGACCTGTACTCTGCTCTCAGCTCATACTCACCTCGGAAATCGGTGCGAGTGGCAGTGTGTGTGCGTGTGATTATTAATCCAACCGAACGACTATCAGGCTGTTGAAATTTTGTCTTACATTTACTCTTTCATTCCGCCTCATTTTCTTTTTCTTCTGTCCTGTTTCCCTCGACTGTCGATTTATTTGTCTTTTTTCATTTGCTATTATTGTTTGTCATTGTAGTTTCTTTCATTCTTCCTGCTTTCTTTTTCTTTATTTTTTCCTTTCTTTTTATTTATTTATTTTCTTCTTTCTTGCTTTTTGCTTTTTTCTTTCTTTCTTTCTTATTTCTTTTTCTTTCTTTCTTTCCGTTTTAGTCTACTTGTTTTTTTATAAAAGCTTTGTATGCAATCATTTTCCGTCTTTCCTCTTTCCCCTTTTTTTTCCTTTTTCATATTTCTTTTTTTTCCTTTCTTTTTTTTTTTTTTGTTAAAGCGGATCATGCTCCGTTTCTAAAGGCGATTAAATTGTGAGAAACAGGTGTATTGTTTGCGTCTCCACCCAGAGAGCAACAGCCTTCTCCGGGATATTAAGCAAATACATTAGGATTCCGTCACTTTATGCAATTGAGTTGATCAAATAAAGGGTCTCTGGCCACTTCATTCACCCTCATTCAGCTGAATAGAAAGTGCAAAGAATTGCAAACTTCGACTGGGCCACCGATGTAGATTTAGCCTTTTTTCACAGAGACAAAAAGGCTGATTTCTCCCAAACACATAGCTGACTGGGCTACTAGGAAACGAGTTCTGAGACCCCTTTGGAATTTAAATCCAGCCCCTCCCCCTTAGACTCTGTTTGCACAACACAGCAAGGTTTTCCCCCTTTTTCCCTTTTTTGTTCTTTTATTTTTGTGTGTGTTTTTGTTGTTTTGTGTTTTTGTAGTTCTGTTTGCTGCGTCGCTCTTCACGGATCAGACTGAAGAGCGGAATTAAATGTTCGAAAAAAAATCAACTCGAAACTACATTTATTTAAGCTTATAAATGAAAACAGCGCCAGTAAAACAGACCTAAACGTTTTCTTTGTTTGTTTTATTTGTTTATTTATTTACAGCCGTTTACTCTCTCGGCATCGAATCACTAAATAACTTCCAGTAAAAAAAAACTCGGAAGTTTTTCTCTTTTATTATTATCTGAAATTACCATTTGTATCCTCAGTGAAAAAGTGGTGGAAGCTGGTTAAAAGTACTTTTGAGGTGTGGACTTAAATTATTGCTTTTATTCACTTAAACTTTGCATTGTGAGCTTTTATCTGAAGAACATAAACCAGCCAAGCTGGATGTAACAACAGGATTTTTTTTTAAACAGACGAACCATTTTTAAAGTGAAAAAAATTGAAATCCAGGGAGATTCGACCTTAATATTACTAGGGCTGAAAGAACCTCTGTGAAAAGTTTTTATATGTAATTTATAATAATAATAATAATAATAATAATAATAATAATAATAATAATTGTAATAATAATAATTGTAATAATAATAATAATTGTAATAACAACAACAATATTTATTATTATTATTGTTGTTAGTAGTATGATAAAAATAATTATATTGCATTTAAGAAGTAGGCATTGTTCTATGTATGTGTTCATTTGTGTGTTCGTTGTTTTTTTTGTTTTTTTTGTTAGTTTTTTTTTTTGTAATAGCTAAGTCTCTTTAAGAGCTACTCTTATCTGAAAGCCAAGGAAATCAAGGCTGCATGCCAAAGTAGGAGTATAGCAGTCCTCCCACACAACATTTCCATACATGCAGGGCTACCACACCCACTTCTGTTGCTTTCAAGCCCATTCGAACCACAGCTATCATGCAAAAAATAAGCCTGTTATCTTTGCATTTTCAACACCACACTCAAGATCCAGTGCTCTTTATTGTTGTGGCTGTAGAGCTAATAAAGCGGGGCTTGTTGTCTTTCAGTGGGCTTTTTCTCCATTCATTAGCACAGACATGAACCGTGTTGTGTAATCAAAGACAGAACTGCTGTTGTGTCCCTCCCTCCCCTCTGTTACATGTTCCACATCCTCTCCTACAAAGGAGAAGGTCATCTTAGGCAGGGGATAAAATATCGAGCATGCCACGCAAAACCTCAGTGTGGTAGTTTAATTAAAAGAATTCATTAGAGTGGAAGCCCAGGGTAATTAGCATGCATAATTTATGATTCCCTTAATTCATGCAGTCCATAGCGTTAGTAAGAAACTTAACCTCCAGTAGAAAGAACTGAAATGGACAGTGGATGGTTATTTACATTTTTATTATTGAGCGATAACTGAAAGTGAAGAGAAATTTTGATCACTGAATTTTCCCGACATGATGTGTATTTTCCCACAAGAGTACGGCCTCTCCCTGGGGGTGTGTTCCGTCTATTGCATGCACATCCTATAATCATACACAGATAGTACACGCAGGAAATGATTAGAGGTCCTGTGTCTGTGATTCTGTTGTCCTGTGAGGCAGGTTGTAACATTTATTTTTGAGCCTGCCCTTTTGTTTTGTGCTATGTTAGCATCAATTAGAAGAAATCCCTTAAAGGTCAGACATTCTGCTATTAAATGGACACCAAAAGAGTACAAGTCTGTTTAAAGTCCATTACTTAATATGCCACACCATTAAGAGAAAATATAACTACTGCTGAAGCATTCTCCCCATTAGAGTTTACCTGGGCTAAGGATCAAAAGGGAGAGAATGAGATTTGATAGAATGAGGCCATGCACAGCACACACTCTTCATACTCCCTCCAATATAATGTGCTGTCAAGGCATTGTTTGTAGAAGTGAGAAAAATTAATCTATGGTAAGCGAAAGTTGCATTAAGTTTACTCTGCAAATGTGACAAACTGCTTGCTGGAGGTGGGGAAGTGTTGATGTGTTTATGCTTTGCTGGTGGCTATTTTTCTTTCTCTATAATGCAGCCACCTATTGGTTTTACAAAAACAACTACATAAAAACAAATATTTTCTGATGTGCTTATAGTGGAGGTTCTTTAGAAAGCACGTTGACAGTGGGAAATCTGCAAATAGGTGACTCATTATAATTATAATTAACAGTTTCAAACTAATCATGCTTAGGAGGTCTGCATTCCTGTAGCTTTTTCATGAATAACTGTGATTAAAAAATAAGACTTTCAATGTATATTGACTGTAAGTGTAAGACAAATACCATAATGCTGACCTAGTGAATAGATCACAGGTCAAATGTTACTTGCTGTTACTATCACTTACCATTGTGGGGTGCATCTGTTTATCTATTTTTAACCTAAGATGTAAATGATGTCCTGCTTGCTGCACCTTCAGAGTCCATGTAGTATGTTCAATTAGTCACTGGAGGTCAAGCAGATTGCTATGCTTGACGCATGCAGGTGTAATGGACAATAGTGGACAGGCCAAGCACCAGACGGCTGCGTTGAAGAGGGAACTGGATTGGGCCAAACACCCACGTGTGCATGAAATCAGAATGTCAACATCTGATTCACACTGCTCAGCAGTGACTGTGAAACAAATTATGTCAGTGGGAGGCGTACGCCATATTCCACTGAGACATCAACTGAATATGCTACAGACTGAAGTCTACTACTCAAGCTGAAATGGGGCTGCGCTGGAACTTTTGATCTCAATGTTAAGAAAACAAATTTGACCATTTGAAATGTGTGAAGATGCAGATAATTTTACCAAAGAATCTGATCACAGTATAAAATAATTTAATTATTGTAGCTATCATTAACTTCTAAATTATAAATACTAAAGTACAATTATGTTAAACACTTGGAGTTTCTAAGTAAAAATAAGTACACATTCTCTTCGGAATGCAGATAATTTTACCAAAAAATCTGATCATTTTACCAAAAAATCTGATCACAGTATAAAATAATTTAATTATTGTAGCTATCATTAACTTCTAAATTATAAATACTAAAGTACCATTATGTTAAACACTTGGAGTTTCTAAGTAAAAATAAGTACACATTCTCTTCAGAGAACACACATCATGCACATTTTAATGCACACTTACTGACCATTTGAATTAAGCATATTGGAAAAATATTTAAACATAAAATGTGCTTTGTGCAAAGTTTATGGTGCATATATACAATTTAATTTACATTGTGCAATACATTTTGCAGAACAATGCCATATTTAAGTTTCTTATTATTATCATCTAGAAAATCAGCAAAACATCATTTGACTGGGGGGTTCAGAGTTTTGCATGTTTTTGTACATGTAGATCACTTTTCTATTACGAAAGCTTCTCCAAGTGTGCCTTAACCATGGCATTTCTGGGATCTCAAAAGAACTAAGAACAGCATGTTATATGTGACCATTGATACACTGAATTGTATCACATTGCAGCGAGAGAATTATCTTAGATGTTTATTTACATCTAAGTCCTCTGTATGCATGGTGTTAAATTCCACTGAAAGGAGTTTTCCTGTTTGGATGCACATGGCCTCTTACCCAATTCTCATACTGCCTGTTAGTGCTAATGGGAGTAACTTAGCATAGCAGGGGCAGGTAAAAGGGACTAATTGTTATTCAAGATAAGGATGTGTATTATCACAGGAAGGCCATCACAGAAGCCATTAGATGGGATCTTAGTTTTAAAGGTCTTTGCTTTCACCTGAAACTTAGAGGAGAAGTGCTGTCCTGTCGCACTGGTTCACAAGATCAGCTGAACAGCAGCCACTAAAGCACATTTGTGTGAGTTCACCTCTTCACACCTAATTTGCCACATTGGTGTGTCGAGGGTGCTTAGAAGCATATTACCTTGCCAGTTCATGCTGCTTTTATGAACATATATTTTGAAATGTGCAGGGGCGCCATTGCGAATTCATTTGTGTGTTCTGGGAACCATTGTTTCTGTTGTTCAATATTAAAACCCCCATAAATTAACACTTGTCATAACACGTGCTGAAATGTCTAACAGTGATCCAAACCTTCTTTGCCCTGCAGAAACATGCAGAACCCCATAGCGCCCTCAGTGATACACAGGTTCAGGCAGGGCCCAGCGTGAGCTGTTGCTCCTCCCATTCATCAGCCTTCAGACTCCAGCTCTGTTAGCTGCAACGCACTCTCAGAACCCCACTCCACCAATCCCAGGCTAAATTCTGCCCCCCCTCCTCCAACCCGCTAATTTACTGAAGCATATTTCATGAAACTCAACTGCGTCTGGCCGCAAGCCCATGGCATCCAATTTAGAATGCCTGTATGAAACATTGAATAAGTGTTAACTAGTTAATAGTCTTAGACTGGTTGCATTTCTGTTTACATGCAGGACATGTTGGGTATTTAATATATGAAAAAGTTAACCATGTCTGAGGAATACATTTCTTCTAAAAGTAGACGATTTGCTCATGTGCTTGCATTTTATTGTAAACCCAGGGGTTGTGGCAAAAAAGAGTGACAAGTCATGGTCTGTAGGAATACGTAGCCATTTTGGTGGGTGATTAACAGCCTTATGCATTGTCATGGCTTATCCTTTGCATTGCACAAAATAAATACATTGCTGAAATAAACACTGGTGTTTTTTTCTAGTACTGTGTGAGTGGACAACACTGCATGCAGAATGATGTTCGGCAACTTTTCACCTTCCCTCCTTGTAGAATTTCACCTAATAACAAACACAAACAGCTCTCTTTAAAGAAGGTAATTAGCAGATTTGGCGCTGCACTGCTTGGGTGCTAAAGGGTCTTCGCTCACAGGTGTTACATATGTTAAGACAGTAACAGGCCCTGTAGATTTTTTTCATACCCTTGCTATTTCCCCTAGCACAGGTGCCATAACAAACCAATTTATCGCCCTTTTTTTTCAGAGATCTTATCTCCTGTCTCATAAACTAACACTTTCTGCTGTACTTCAAAGGCCACTGGGTTGACAGAGGTGAGAGAGAAAGGCAGCAAGTGCTGAAGGCCAGATCCAGCAGGCAGGTGAGTTGCAGATGATTAGCAGTGTCAGCAGGGGCCACTTCAGCTGAGGCCACTGCTAGCAATGAACAGGGAGTCTCCCAGTTGGGAGAAGAAGAGAGGCGTGAGCTATGACAGCCGGGGGTCTCCCTGTCCCCCCTTCTTTTCTGGCCTCTGTAGAAGGGGTAAGGCCAGGGCGGCATTAGAATTCCACTAGAGCTCTAGTGATATATTGGGAGTAGGAAGTCTTCTGTAATTGCTATTCGTAGAACGCTTGAGGGAACCAGCTGCTGCAGTTGCCATTTGCAATGAGGATGAGAGTCTTTGCTGTCTTGCTATCGTTTGGAATGAGACGTCACCTTCAGTTGCCTCAGAACAGAGGAAAAGTGTAGTGAAAGGCTAAGACATCCTACGTCCTATATCCTCCATCAACCTTCAGAAGCCTTCTCCGCAGACTTGAGATTCGTAGATACTGTATTTAAATCCAGAGGAAGCTGACAGTTGTCTGTAATGGGCTTCTCTGACATGCAGATGTATGCCTCTTGTTGTCGAATAACAAGGCCCCATTGTCCCGCTAATGTAACTTGATCAGTCTTTGATCTAATCCCATGTTGTCGCGATCAGTGTGAAAATTCCCCATCAAGAGCATGATCCACTACTTTGTCTTTTGTTATTGTGATAATCTCTTGCATTTAAATTCGACTTTGTTCTTTTGTGCTTTTGTTGGGGAAGCACAATGCGGGGTTAATTAGCAGCCACTGGTGCTCCCTGTGTTCCTCCACAGTTAATCACACTTGAAGTGTCCTCTTCAGTGAGCCACTGACACTCATCAGGTCCCCACTGCAAACACAGCCAAGGTCCAGCCATTAACAAACAACAAAATAACAAACAGTCAGCCATTAATCCGAGCTTTGGATCACAGATGGGGATGAATTGCAACTGTGCTATGTTCAAGAGTTAAACACTATCAGTAAAGTATTAGCAGATGTGTGAAATAATACTTTTTATTATTTTGATATTACTACACATGTATATTAATGATGTAATTTCTTTAAAGAAAATCAGTTATGTATGACACTAACTGTAAATACATAAAAAAATATGTTAATTGTCATTCATACAAGATGTTTTCTGTTTATTTTTAAAAACACATTTATATTGTCTGTACGCTGTAGTGCTTGAAGACTAATGTCTATGTGATATATTGTTTTTAAGAGTGATTGTGTTTTCACAAGTCAGTGTAGACAGTGTGTACATTCATTTCTTAAGGACATTTAGCCCTGAGCCTAAATAGGGCAGTTCAGTGCTGTCAGTCACTGAACTGGTCTGTCCCCCTTTCTCTCACTGAACTTACCGGATACAGACGTTCGCGTTCATCCGCAATATTGCCCTTCTTCAGAGCAAGCTCTCACCATTCCCTGGTGGTCTAATTTATGTTAAGTCACCAGCCTCCCCCATGGCTGTTTTGAGGCGTCTCCGAATGGAGGCTGTGCGGTAGAGGTTTGTGTGTGTATGTGTGTATGCCTGGGTCCCCTGTGAGATTATCCTCCACGGGGAAGAGCGACACACACTGAAACCATCTGCACGTCCATGGGGCAGTTCAGGAAGAAAGAGTATGCTTCTGAGGAGATGCACACTGCAATTCAGTTTTGCTCATGAAGCAGGTAATTAATTCAGAATGAGAGAATGTCCATGGCTGTTCTCAGATCAGTGGCCTGTGTAATGCTCAAAGCACTGATGGCATTCCGCATCTAAATGACCTGCAAACATGAAAATCCTTTGCAAATTTACAGGTCATACAAGGGTCACTCACGTATGAGTGGGGAAAGTATTAGTCTTTGACTTTCTATTGTATAATTAGGTAATTAACTTTCATTTTGTTTGTTTTTTTATTTGTTTTATATTGACTTTTTTTTTGGATCATTTTTACACTGGCATTGGCATACCTATGATGAAATACAGTGCATACTGGTACATAAATGATCCTATGTTTATTAATGTTTGTTTGGTTTTTATAAAACCCCAAACACAGTGGAATTTAATGGTACAAAGACAATTAAACACAAATCAGGAATCAATTGAGCGAGCCACCTAGACAGATTTTAATGAGCGTGAGTTCAGCTCTAGAGAGCTTTTCATAGCAGCCATTACACTCAGGGGACTGTTTGTTAGTAACTATATCTGAACGTGTTTATGCTTGTGGATACTAATGAGGCAGTAAATAAACACAGGCGAGAAACAATTGTATTCCTGGAGTCAACCACAACATGCGATACACGCTCCCGGACAACGTGAATTTCTCAGAGGAGCGTTTCCTCACTCTGATCATGGCAATGAATGTAGGTCATATTAAGTTAATTAACAAGTGCACAGACTGATGAAATAGGGAGAAACAGAAAAGCTTACAGATTTTAATAAACCATTAAAAGAATAAAATCTCAGTCCTCATCAGCAGTTTATTCTTAGTGTCTTCACCAGCTTCATAAAAATATTAATAACCTGAGTATTGACAATAGCAGTGTTGTTGATAATTTTGACTGAATACACAAATTTAACATGTAGCCTAATCCTGTTTAGCTAATTGAATGGCAATCCTACAGGTCACACCAGTTAACACCCACTGCTCAGCTTAGGTTCTCGTACTTAAACACAGGCGTTAGCAACAGATTCAATATAGATACGGCCTCTGGCTATAGCCCAACAACACCTCTCATTTATGAGCACAGATAACCTGCTTGCACAGGTCTTCATCCATCTTGCCTTCAAAGGCTACGCCGGCAAAGTGACAGTTCCTGTCCCCTCCCTTGTTTAAATTCCTTCACTGTTTGATGGTGTTTTTTGTTTGTTTCTTTGTTTGTTGTACACACCTGAAGACAGGCGTATTACTTTCCGAAAGAAATTAGCCAAAATTTCCTCTACCTCTAGATCAGCGTAAAGAGGGAGCTCCTTGTTCACTGGTGCACAGTGGCCAGAAAGGGTGTCTTTCACACAAAGCCGCTAACGTGCAGGAGAGGGCCTGTGAAAGGAGAACGGCGATAATTCATTGCAGTAAAACTGCTCTCCCTCTCTCAGACTCAGTTGGGCATGAATGGCTGTCCAAGCCGCTCCCCACAGCTAATTGTCATCCAGCCGACGGTAGGAAGACACTGCTGTGCCCCCCTCCAGCAGCCAGCTCCTCTGTCCACCAGTGTAAATAACCATCTCAATAACAAACACAGGAATGCAGGGGACCCTGCGCGTTAGTGCGGGCAACCCCGCACCGGACCACCTTAATGACACTGTCAATGGGGCCCACGCAACGCTCTGCTAATTTCTTTTCTTTGACTTCATTAGGTGGCAGTGCGGAGGGACAGCGTGGGAGTGAGAGAGGGAATGCTGGCTGTTGTCTTGTCTCAAAGGTCAAAGAACAAGTCAAACAGAATTGCTATTCCTGACCTTCTTAATAGTTAATGCAAACAGAGGCAGCAGTTCTATCAGTCAGCAAGTTGCAGTCTAGAAAAGTGGGAGATGCTTAGATGTAGGTTAGATAATTCCATTTTAATCTCTTTGTTTTAGTAAAATTTTAATCTTAATGACAGTTTTTTTGTTTTTCACTGTTTTGAGGGGGTTTTACCCCTTTCCTTCCTTGTAAGGTGTTTTCTACTCATGAGGGCCCATATGTACATCCACACCTCTGTTCTTCAGTCTCATAATTACATAACATACATAAGTTTCAAAGTAGTTACTGAATATTAAGTGTTAAAATTAAGGATGGAGCAATATGCTGATGCAGATTTTCTTTGTAAATATCTGCTCATACATTTCTAATTGCATCTTGTTGAGCATTACAGAAAATTATGTATTTTTTGTACTGCAAATTCAGTCAAATGATTAAAAGGCAGAGATCTAGCATAGTAGCTGGGTACAAGAAACACGTTTTTAAGCATTGATTTAAAATATTTCATCAAATGTAAAGATATCTCTTTTTTAAAATCACTTTCTCCTGATGCTGATTATATTCCGGTATCATATCGATTGTAAAGATTGATTACTAGGGCTAACAGGTTCAAATTCAGGTGCCTGCTTTGAGTAACACAATTACTTCTAAAAACGAGCTTACAAAAGTCACCCGATGCCCACAAAGTTGCAGGTTCAAACCCCCCACTTTCTACCACTGTGTCCTTGAGCAAGACACTTAAACCCCGAGTTGCTCCAGGGGGACTGTCCCTGTAACTAATGCTTGCAAGTATCTCTTAGCATCAGCCAAATGCCCTTTATAAGTTGCAGTGATTTTTAACAAGCAGCTGTGTCATTTCCCTACTGCGCTCTCTGCTACTGTACCATTTCTTGAAATAACTGACATTTAAAACTTTCGCTCTGTCAGTGTGGTCGACTCAGTGATTTAATGGAGGGCTCTTGAGCATGCACCAGAAAGCAAGGTTGCCTCTCCATAGCTCTTGGTGTAAGGGGGCAGCTTCTTCCTGCTCTACTCCAGCACAGCTGTAAAGCAGTGGCCTCCACGGCCACAAATCAGGCTCCTGAAAGCAAGCATGCATCTTCAAAGGGCGGCCTGCCTCTCCATGATATACGGCCCCCGCTGAGAACAAGTTAGCCACGGCCACTGTCTCTGCACCTGGGCTATTATCAGGCAACTGGGATCATCTCCCCTCACTACACATTCAAATGTACAAGTAGCAGATTAGGCTGACTCAATCTTCTTTTCCTCCGAGGGAGAGAGCTAGAGAAAGAAGGAAGGAGAAAGAGAAAGAAAACCCCTTCTGACTTCAAAAAGAGCCCTCTCCCTTCTCTCCGCCGGCCAGCCTGAAAGGAGTGGGAATTGAAACCAGGGGGGGCTTGTGTATTCAGAGGACTAATTCAGAACTGATTCCTCTAATACACTCCTGAAACACTTTTAATTGTGTTAGTTTGCATTCAAAAGGCGTGTTTGCAGCTTTTAATTGGAGGCTGCTTTGAAATAATTGAAATGTGTGACTTTGTGGGGGCCAACTTAAACAGTTCTAATGTGCTTTGCTGGTAGACACTAGCACTCTATAATTCCTCATTCGGACGCTGTAGGATGTTGGCGGGGTCTTGGTAATTTGTCTTGCATAAATTAAAAAGGTAGTGAGGTTTGGCAAGCAGCTTGCTACGTCCTCAGATTTTGGAGCATCTGTGTGTTAGTAGTTAAATCAGCGACATCACATCAAAACCTTGAATTTTTTGCTTGTTTTGTTTGTTTTTGTTTACACCATTAGGTAACTGTTTGGTAACAGAAACAAAGCCCTTTACTTTGTGTGACCAATTCATGATGAATGGCCCAGTAGAAATAATTCAGAATAACTTGGAATTAATGTTCTTATGTTGATTTAAATTAAAAGTTACCATTTTATTCTTCACTTGTAAAGTTACCATGTTGTTGACAACAGCAGCAAACCAAAATAAATTGCCACAACTTGTCTTTAAGATTATATTTATAACTATTTGAAAATATCTAATAACTTTTTTTTCCCTTAAAAAATCACTGTCATTAATAATATGAATGCTATGTATGCAAAATGAATTTCACATTTCACTCTTTGGCAAGTCTATGTCAAAGCTGAACATTTTCCACCTATATTTTCAGTTAATCCCTTCTTATTTGAGCTTCACTGTCGACAAGTGTTCACTCACTCCTCCTCACTGCTCTGTCGTGCCTTGTATGAAGCTAGAGGGAGAAGGCTGTTACTGACACAGGCATCCACCTGCCTGTCAGTCTTTTTATTTCTTCCTTTTTTTTTAAACCAGACTTTTATTTGTCATGGCAAGGTGTGATAAGTGTGACAGTATGTAGTAAATCTGCATTACACTAGGTTGCTCAAGCATGATACAGTGTTCTCATGGCTTCCAGAAGCTGAGAGAGAGAGAGAGAGAGAGAGAGAGAGAGAGAGAAAGAGAGAGGAATATTTTAGTGAGTTCATTGCTTTGCTGGAGCAGATGGTAGTGTGTGAATGCTTCCCACTGTTATGTCATTAGATTGATATTATCAAAATGGTTTATGTTGAACATAGTGGGACTTAGCTTCTTCTACAAATTCAGATATTTCATCCCACATTCATCTCAGGTTATTCTTCAGCAGCCTGCTGTTGTACTTTCAGTTCATGTTTGGGCTAAATCCTTGAAAACAGTCCTTTCCTCCTGAATCGCTCCTTTTCTCGAGTCATTCTCCCTTTCTCTCTTGAATTATTTTAATCCTCAGGGGGGCTCACACTCTGGCTGTCATTTGATCGTCCAGTGCCAGCACTCGGGCTCTAAATAAACCCAGTGTAGCGTGAATATCATTCTGTGGATGTATGGGCCGTCTTGGTGAGCCATGGGGCTAAAGAGAGCGAGCCTTCACTGCCCTCCCTCCGAAATGCCTGGCGACTGCTCGGTTACCCCACAAGTGAAAGGACCACCCACTTAGGCTTGAGAGGGGATTTGAAGCCTCCCTGCCTCTTCTGTGCTTTAGCCCCTTTTTGGAGGCCGTTTGCCGTCCATCTGATTGTACCCATCCTGTTCACACGTTATTTCCCCCGCACCATATAGCAGAGCTGCTGCCATGAAACTTTTCAGTCCAGGATGAAGCTCACGTTATGAAGATGAATTCTCCAGGATTTTCATGTATGGTGAGGAAGAAGAAGTGAGACAATGTCAAGCCTTGCATTTACTACATAACAGAAAATTAGATTTGAATCAATATATTTTTTTCAATCCTTTAATTTCACCTTTATGATGTACAAAAATATTTTTAAATAGTTCTTTCATGCTATTGTTTCATTTTCATTGCTCTGGGGTTGAAGTATATTTCACTTGTTTTCTTACATTACGTCCTAAAGAGCTTTCTTCCTGAAAAGCACAATGCCCTGAATTTACATGAGTCGAATGTGTTATTCAGTTGCACATGAATCAAATGTGTTGTATCAGCATGAATGCTGCCTTTCAGTTAATTCTTTAAGCAAGAATTGTGTTGATGTGACACATTTTATTCAACTGTATAACAAATTTGAGTCACGTAAATTCAAAGCAGCATTTTTCCCCAGTGTAGTCTCACTGTGACGTTCAGTCATTTTATTCCGCAGAAGGTGGCCTCTGCTTGTGTTGTGTGCACGTTGTGTGCTGTTCTCTGTGGGGTCTTGTATATTTGAATTCCGCAGCTTCGGCGCTCCACCCCAACATGTTCATTCCCAACTCCCTGTCTTCATTCCCAACCTGTTTTTATCAACTTTTCTCACAAAGCACAACAAAACAGGGGGAGGGCAGTGCTTGGCCTGTCGGGGGCTGATACTGGCAGCAACATTGTCCATGAACTCCTCGCCATCTCCATCCCCTAGTGCCATATACAAACAATCATTTCCATATGCAGCGGAAGGGGTCACGGCGTTAACAGAGGGAGGAATGCTTTTGGGGGAAATATTGTTCAGCAATGACACAGAAGTAATTTGGGGCTCAGTGAGTGATTCTATCACGGCCTTTTGTCGCTTCAAAATGTTTGACCCAGAGGTCCCTGTCACCCCTGTAGTTAATGGCCGTTAGAGCGCTGTGACAGTCTCCGAAAGTAAAACATCTCAGGACTAATAGCAGGCCTCAAGAGGCTTAGGCATAAATATTTAAGCGCTCCTTACTTGTCCCAAATACTAGGGGGTCTCCATGGTGCGTTTATACATAATGCAAGCCGGAGAATAAATATGAATGCAGGAAGAGGACGCTGGCTTCACATTAAGCAGAAACTGTTTAAAACTGTTAGTTCGACTCTCATGTTATAACACGCTCAGAATTTGAAAAGTGTCTGGTTTGGTATGTATTTTCTTTTTTGTTGTTTGTGATCACCAATAACACCCCCATCAACCTTTTTTAAACAACGGACTGTTTCATGGTTCATATATAATAGAAGTGTGTATTTTAATCCACTTATGTCGTAAAACTAAAACTAAAGAATGGAGTGTGAAGGAAGTGAAGGAATTAGTAATGTGATCTCATTTGCCGCCAAGGTTACTTTCTTCCAGCAACTCAAAGTGGGCCTAATTCCGGAGCCACTCATAAGCCCCATTTCTCAAAGTAAACTTAATTAAATATGTGGGTTGTTGAGGTAGGTTGACGTGCCATGAATGATCGTCCTGGCGAACAAAGGCGTTACACAAGCCATCGAATTATCTCTGTCAAACTTTGGCGTAATCTGAACTGATCCTCTTAAAAATATTTAAATGACTTCATTTGCACATGAATGGGCTCCATGGCAACCTTGTGTATATTCTTCTTCAGGGTGCCTCTTTAACATAGGGCTATAGAAGAGCACAGCTCTTCCGTCATGTTGACAAACAACAAAACAAACAATCCCCAAAGAAAGCGATGAAGTATTTTAGAACATCATGATGGATGGAGAGGGCGAAAATGCAGACGCTTGAAAAAGAGAGAAACAGGCTGATGCTGTGGAGAAAAGACAAGCGCAGTTTTACTCCAGTCTTTCTGCAGAGAGACCTCCCTCATTGTGTAGTGCAGGTTCATGCTGTTTAATGTCTACTCAAGAGGCCCCAAGAATTTTGGCTGTAATTTGTGAGTATTTCAAATTGTGTTATGCAGCCTGAACTGAACTGCATGGAGAGCTGCAGTGCTCCTTCTGAAGAGCAGCTCTCCCTCTAGTGGCTGTGATAGACTAGGTGTGGGTTGCTGTGTGCAATGCGCAATGCATCATGCCCCCAGTCTAAGCAGTCTCATGCAAACAGGAGCTCTAAGCTACATCTTTGCCTCACTGGAAAACTATCTTTCTCCACAGATAGATTAATCAGACGGCAAAAGTCACAATTTAGGTCAAGGAATCGCCTGCATCCGTTAGCACTGCTGTTTACGGCTGCCATAAATAAGGAAATGTTTGTGAAAATAATAGCACTTTCCCACTTCATTTCCATTCTGGGAAAACTGTTATGTATTAATATAGCTTGTGGCTCAATTTAGTTCTGGGAGAGAGGATTAATTAATTTGTGGCTAATAGGCACAAACATGAAAAAACAAACTTCTTTACTTTTTCGCTCAGACTGAGCATAGCATTTTTAAGTAACTAATGTAAATTATGCAGATTGTGTTGATTATGCCGACAAGAGAGAGTTCTGTGGGAGGTTAATAAAAGAAATTTCCTGGCACATAATCAATTGAACATTTCCATAATTAAATAATGTTTTCTTAAGTCATGTTCTGTTTGGCTTGGGTCCCTGTAAAGAATGTGGTTCATTCACAATGGATCTTTTACTTCCCCACTTTAACACAGTACAGAGTTCCCCACTTTAACACAGTGCTATCTTAATACAGAATTACCACAAGAAACAACAGACCAAAATGATGTCTCATAAATAAATAAATAATCAAGGAATACCTTAAGAAAATAAGATAAGAACATCTGCTGAAGTGATTCTAGCAGCAGTATGTTAAAGGGAAATGTCCACTGAATTTTTCAGAATGTCTGCGTTACTCAGTCCTTAACTTGTAAAGTCATTCACAGTGGTTTGATGGGAAATGCTCTGTTTTAGAGAAATGTATTGAGTCAGAGTTGTTCACAGTGGTGGTAATGGGAACCAGTCATCTCCAGACTTAAACGCCTCTAAAAGCTACATCGCCAAAAGTTATTAGGTGGAATGGTTACGGAAACGCTTCCAGTGTCTAAGACACTGTTCCTCTGTGGTATTGGGGAAAGGTTTTGAGCTAGATTTTAAAAATCTGTTTTAGATCTGTTTAAATGCATGGTAAATAGACAGAAGGCAAAATAGTACCAAAAGACATCTTTATTTTAGGATTTGATCATCACAACCCCGATTTCTGTCACCACCACTGTAAAGAGAAGCTGAGTTGGTTTCTCTACAATGCAGAATGTAAAAACTTTCTACAACTTAAAAAAAAAATCCCATTTAAAGAGCTTACTGTTGTGTTATTGTAGAATGTGCTGTCTATTTGATTTAGGATTTAGCATTTTCACTACTGCAAGGTTAAAGACCCAAAGCTAGAGGACCTGGGCTGTGGCCATTAGCGGAAAATCTGCCCCAATCAGCAAAATATCAATTAACAAATGGGAGTTGAATGTCACCTTGCCATCTCCCACCGATAGTTCTCTCAGCTTTTATTGAGGCAAGATTTAAATAGCCTCCCAGACTTTGTCATGTGGGAGCAAGCTTTTACAGCCCAGGCCCACAAGTGCATGTGCAGTGTGTTTGTAGAAAGAAAATAGCTTTCAATGCATTTATATCCTTATCAGATTTTCTCACTCCTTTGACTACAAAAACAGTCATGCATTTTACAGGTTAACTGATTAATCTCATATCACTATGTGCCGACTTTCACTAGGTTAGATGGTTATCCAGTTGCTTGGCCCAGCAGCCCTTAAACTCTGCCTGTCTGACTGCGGCCCCTTTCTGGGCTGTAAATCAGCATGCGTCCTCACATGTGATAATTCTCCAAAGTTAAACAGCCATAAAAGCTGAGGGAACTCTGACCTTCACGATCTAACTAAGCAAGAAAAGCCAATGATGTGTACCAGTGCCAGTCGCACTCCTCACATTATGATAAACTATGGGCTCGCCAATGCTTAAAAATAACTGTAGGTCTTCGGTGACATATATAGGAGCAGCATTTCAATGCGATCCCAATTTATTTAGCACTAAAATATTTTATTGTTGGCTATAAAGCATATGGCTGAGGAAGAGAGACGAAGGACAAGGATGTCTACGCAGAGTGGGTGTCTCCCCGTTGCATCGCTCTGCTTAGGAGAAAATCTATGGACCTGGATGGCACATTATATAGAATGTGGCAGTCTTACAGTATAGGGGCCATAAAACTATCAAAACTGCTAAAGCCCCTCATAATAATCTCATTGACATTTAAAGTGCTGTGTTTATCTCAGCTGTGCTATTTTTCAGGGGTATTTTTCCCTCCGTATTTGCTAATGAAGAAAGGCGGCTATTGGGACTGCTATTTCTATCTTAGGATGTTGTGCTTTTTTTTTTTTTTTCAATTTGTCAGTTTAATAAATGAAAGCCACACAGAGTCCAGTTTTCAGGTGACATCCCTCTCTTTGTGTCTGTTTAGATTTTTGATTAGAAATTCAGATAATTACTTGTAAATGTGTCATTAACCCCAGCTATCATTTTATTCAGAACAACACTGTGGGTAATTTTATGTATAATGAATTTGTTGTTTATATTGCATTTCTATGCTATAAGGTGAACCATTTCACAGAACATAAAATCACTGTTAAATCTGTGTTTGTCAATATTATCCTGGCTGAGCAGAATCGCAGACTGAGGCCTCCACTATAGCATGAAGAGGAGCAAGAGTGAGCCTCTCTATTATAAAGCAGCGTCGTTTACAATGCCATAACGTATTCAGACATTGAGGAAATATACTGCGGCTGCATCCTCTGCCATCCCTGCCCTTCACAGCTGTCATAGCATGATCATAAACAGCATTTATAACAATTTAGCCTGTGGGTGAGAGAGAGTGAGAGAGAGAGAGAGAGATAGAGAGAGAGGGAGGGAGAGATCAAACCTAAGCTCTATGAAGCACTGTTAAAAGTAAGGGTTCCTAAATGGTTCTTGGCCTGTATTTAAGGTTCTGGGTGGGGGGGGGGGGACATTAATTAGTACAAAACTATTCATATGTGGAGGTTCCTCAAACTTTAAATGGGTCTTTCAACTAACACATCTCATTTATGAGCCTGGATCTTTAAGAAAGCATCCATTGAAACGTTCTTCAGGGAACCAAAATTGGATCCGAAGGGGTATAATCTTAGTTCCACTTTTTAGAACCCTGCCGGGCAGCAGACATTACAAAATGTCTCTGGCTTTGTTACAGGGCAGACTGACTGAAAAATGGCTTTGCTGAACGTTCTGTATTCCTTCACATTATTTATGCCGCCCCAATGAGAAATGCATGCCTTGTCAGCACTGCTTGCATAATTAATTAATGAGGAATGATTTCAGGGCTTTTAGTACAGCCATTTAATTGGCAGCCCTATGACACACGTTTACATTTGTGTTTACAGATAGTAACATAAAACATTTGCAGATGCTCAAGCATCCAAGCTGCAAACGAAACCAAGAAACACTCTAAAACAGTATGTACTTTTTGCCCCTGTTGTGGATCTGAGGCAGGTTTTGTCAGTGTGCACCGCCTTCCCTGCTCCATCAGCAGACCCCCTGGCAGCCACCCGCCGCAGTGATAATATTTAGCGAGCGCTTCTCACTGTAAACTCAGGTTCCCAGGTACGTCATTAATCATAATTAAGCGAGGTGTGACAGCAGCTTAGAGACCCCCTGCCTAACCCCCCCCCCCACACACACACACAGACACACACACACAGACACACACACACACACTTCTGCGACGTCCTGCAGGAATACTAGATCCGTACACGGCACGTTAGCATTGTTCCTATTCACATGAGCCAGGGGTTCAATACCGCTCACAGACACTGAGCTGTAATGTGAAGAATGAGGGTCTATTCTGTGGCGGTGAGAGCTTGGTGCTTGGCCCTGTATTATGAGAGATCATGGAGGGTTTTGACCTCTTGCAGTGGGACACTCAAAAGGCCTTGAATATGTAGGCCCCTCAGGTTACATATGTCTGCCTTACAGATCTATTGCTGTACTTTGCACAAGGCTAAATACCATTTAATTTATCAAGCCCCGCATATTCATCTTCACGCCATGATTCATGAAGGTTGCATTGGATTAACATAGCTTCCATGCTTCATCCTAAAGAGGAGCCACGTTTTTACTGTTTTATCGTATTTTGTCATACTTTTTTGCTTGCTGCCACAATCCAAATTTGTAGTTTGAATTCAATCAGCAAGTTTAAACATTTGATTTTGTACACATTTTTATTTCTCATAGATAGTATTCTTCTTCTGGCTTTTCTGACTAGCGTGCCTATCATATTTAAAACTGTTCATACTAAAAATGAACATTATAAAAACAATTTAGATATTGTTGTTGACATCATTTAACAATTTATATAAATGTTAATTATTATTATTGTTGTTGTTTTTGTTGTTGCCATTGTTGTTGTGGTGGTGTTGTTGTCACGGTTGTTGTTGTAAGTTAATGCAAAGAGATACAATTGCATATAATTGGTCTATTCCTCATAAAATACCGACACAATGTAAAGAGAAGCAGATGTTTTCAGATCATATAAAAGTAATTTATCAAGTATTAATGAAGGTCTAGATACAGCAGTGGCGAGACATCATCTCTCACAAAAATGGTACTTATGGGATTCTGTAGTACAGGCAATGGTTCTATATAGAACCACAATCACACAAAGAACTTGGTGCTTGGTAAAATGGTTCCTCACTATGCTGGAAAACTGGTGTTTGTGGTTCTTTAAAGAAGCTTAAAAAAGTTCCATACAGCACAAAGGGGTTCCAAAACCTTTAATAGTCAATGAACCTTTTGTTGGTATGTAGAGTGTAGGTCCATAAATGTATACGCTCTGTGTGTGTGTGTGTGTGTGTGTGTGTGTGTGTGTGTGTGGTGTTTGCAGTCAAAGCTGAAATATAAAATCTTGTCACAGTGCTATTTTTTTCCCAGTATAGTTATTGTTTAAATATTGTCGCGTGTGTTCTCCGTAATCCTGCTGTTACATTTGCTGATGATATTCGGTGTGAATAAGAGCGCTTGTTTATGTGTGTGTTTAAGCTGTGGTGCAGGCTGAAAGGGAAGATGAATTAGTTAGTGCTCTGTTGCTCTCTCCTTAGCTCTCTCTAGGGACTTCGCCCTGCATCATCACCTGCTGCTGATAGACGCAGCAAACAGCATGTGGATAAACAATCTGGATGATGTGGCTTTAAGTCCTATTCATCTTTTCTTTTCCTCACTTTGCTCCCAATAACAGTGCAGTTCAAATTGTTTACACTCCAGGTTCATACTGCTATGGACTCAGAAATGCAGCTGCATGGTAGTCATTGCTTGAATTTGTGAGTAGAGCATGAATTGTGATGAATTAACAGATATGTGTGTACAAGCTTCTGGCCAGTTTAGAGCATTTTCTTCTCGCAAGCAATGTTCGCCTGACAAAATTCCGCAAAGCTGTTTTATATTATTTTACTTCATATTTACTAGGGGTGTGCCAGTAAAGGCCAGTATCACTTGACTGGATATTGGATGAAGCTATAACTGTCACATAAATGCTTAACTGAACTTTGAGCAATATGCCATAAAGAACAGCACGCATGTGTCTCAAATGGCTCCCTTCTCCCTCCACTGTACATCATGTAGGAATGAAAACACAGGTCCCTGAACCCAAATAGTGTATAATATGTCTATCAAAGAGCCATTGGTTATTCAGCTATGTAAGCAGAGTTCCAGAATGGACAAATTGCACACTGTATGTGTGCAGAAACTTTATAACTTACATTCAAAAGTGCATCCAGACAAATGCATTATAAACAGCATGCTATTAACAATGAATTAGTTGTTTATCAGAAGGAAAAAGACCGTATTGGATTGATATCGGTATCGGCAGATACTTGAGGTTGCAGTATCAGTATCATTATTGGACATGAAAAAGTGGTATTGTGCCACCCCTAATATTTACTGGGAATCAGTTTCAATGCAAATGAAGTGCAAAATGCAAAAATGCAAACTGATAAAATCTCAAACTACTAGGTGACCAATGCTGAGTCAGCTGTAGAAAAAATGCGTTAGCTACATTTACAAATTCTGATTGCTGGACAGTACTGGTACAGTACCTTAGTTTGCCTACGGTACGTCGCTTAAATTTAAATTCCCAAAGGAATTGACTCAGAAGGTGCCACTGTCAGATGCTCTGAAAAAAATCTTTTCCTGGCTTAAATTAGCTTCTTTATTGCTGAAGTTGCTTCTTGCCACCATAGCTTTATTGAAGTTGGCTGACAAAGTGAGCACAACATCCGCAGCTGCCTCAAAATTGGAGGCAAAAGCCATGTGAGGCTACATGCTGCTCTGAAACAGGCTTTTCACTCTGATGTTTGGGCCGAGGCAGGGTCCGAACAGCTCCCATAGGTTGAATTATTTACTCCTTTCAACTGACAGCAGTCTGCACAAGCCACTCGTCTCCCAGAAGCTCCAACTCAACACTTGAAAGAAGTACATATGTTCCAATTAGGTGTGGCACTATTCTACAAAGCCGGTGACTCCTATAATTTGTCGCTGTAAAACGTCATGGTCTCACAGGTATTGAAAAGCTATAAAGAAATTTTATCTTGTCTCACAGTTTTTAAGTGAACATTTTGTTATTCTCTCATATATGTCTTTGCTGTCATATAAAAACTTTGTTTTTGAATTTGTGGATTAGTGTGACCATTTTAGTGCTAAACAGTCCAACGGAAGTGGTCTTTAATATACATTCATATACATTCATATACATATGACATGAATATACATTCAACATATTTTTCCTCCTCCAGTAAAGTGAACCTTACACGATCCAAGGTATGTACATGAGCACATAACAGATAACTGAAGTTTATGGTGAAATGTAGTGTAGTGCAGGGGGTGTTGATTATTGGACACTTTTGGCCAGATGAAAGTTTTAACTACATTATGTTTCATAAAAGACAATGTTTGGATAGTATTTGTGAGGAATGGATGTTAGGAGAATGAGTGAGAAAATAAGAGCATTGAGGATGTGAGAAGTGATCTGCAGTCCCATATGGCTAACAGCTGGATTCTGTTTAATTTCATAAATAATTTTGGTCATTAGGGACACACATTGTTTTAGGCTTAAACAGGTTGTTTACTAATGCCACATGTTTGAGGGACATACACGGCTGTTGGCACACAGTGAGGCAGGTAGAACAGCACTCTAAGCCAGTATTTGGCAAAGACATGAAAGGCTTTTGGGGCTTCTTTGCATGTGTGTAGTTGATGAGCAGTCTCAGAGTTTATTGTAGTAATGAGACATACTTCATCAAAGTATGTGGGAATATATATGTATGTATATATTCTAGATGTGTAAACCACTTTCTGTATTACTTTTTAATGTAAAATATTGCTGTTGCGCTTATTTTTAAATTATATATATTAAATCTGCCTGCTATCCATTAGAAAACAATTTTTTTTCTGAGAACTAAATGAAAACTCCCTCTAGTGGGATCAGTCTGTACGGCACATGCCCTCTTTGCATTATTTTTCATGTCCCATGGAACAGTATTTCAAACACATGCATTTTCATTTCTACTTATAAAAGACTGAGTGTACTAAGAAATAGTGGATTCACTCATGTTTGATCAAGAAAAAAAATCAGTGCCTAATAGTCAGTGGAGTGAAAAAAAGAAAGAAGATAAAAGATACTGCTATTTTTTGCCATTGGCCAAAACCCCACTTTAACAGTCAACTGAGAAAGAAGTCAACTGAGAAAGAAATTATTGGAGAATAATAAAATGAAATGTGTTTCTCTCCATTTCCCTGGAGGCATTCAACATAGGAAAAGAGATTTAATTTGGAAGAAGAGTCTCATGTGGACCAAGAAAGGGAGAGAGAGAGGAGGAACAGACGAGAAAATAGATAGGAGGCGAAGAATGGAAAGAAAAAGAAGGAGGCAAAGATGAGGAGGAGATAGAAAGGAGGGAGTAATGGAGGATTCAGGGTGAAGAGAGTAGGAAATACGGTGGAGGAAAATGCAGAGAGAAAGAAAGAGATCGAGAAGAGGTGATAGAGTGGAGGAGGTAGAGAGAATGAGGTAGAGAGGAGCTAATACAGAGAAGGAGGAGATGAAGAAGAGGTGTTGGAGTGGAGATGTGAAAAAGGAGGCAAAATAAGGGACGAGATTGTAAAGAGGAGGAATATGGAGAGGGAGGCACAAGAAGATATAGAGAGGAGATGGAGGAGGTATAAGAGGAGATGGAGGAGGTATAAGAGGAGATAGAGGAGCAAGTAGAGTAGAATCTGGAGAGAACGTAGAGAAAGTACAAGAGGAGATAGGGGAGCAAGTAGAGTAGAATCTACAGAGGAGAAAGAGGATGTACAGGAGGCGATAGAGGAGCATCTAGAGGGGATACAGAAGGTACAGTAGGAGACAGAGCAGGAGGTAGAAAGAAGACAGAAGAGGAGATACAGGAAGAGATAACGGAGGAGGAAGGGACATAAAGGCTCTGAAAGAAGCTTTGTGCTATCAGTATGAGTTTATTGCAGCAGTTTACTCGCCACATGTGTAAATCCAATGCAACCTGCGAAGCTGCTCTCTCCTCCCCTCAGAGCTTTTGGGTGCAGTAAGGCCTGGACGTCCAGCGCTTACACGCGTCACTCCCTTCAGTTCCCGCAGCCCTCCTACCAGTCAGCATGGTGCCAATTAGTGTGTTTGGAGCAAACCCATGCCCCCTCCCCTCTCTGGATTAAACACCATATTGATGGTATAAATTACAGAGGACAAAAGATTGCAGGGTGTTTGCATGTAAATGTTGAATTAGCTGTGACTGGTGCTCTGGGATATTAATAGTGGAGGAGCAGGCAGGAGCCTGAGCCCAACACAGAAAGAGGGACGAGCACAGGTTACAGCAGTTCACCCCCATTAGCAGAGGACACGTAGGAAAAGCTGTCTCTGTTCTTAAATGTAAACTTAACCTGGGCTGAAGCAGAACGTGTATGCTGAGAAAAGTCATAAAAGCAAGAAGATCCTGAGCTTAATCTTCAGGTCTAAGGTGATGTGATCCATGCAGCACAATGCCTTTATTACAGTATTAGCATTATTATTGTGGTTATATTAAACCCTGTGAATGGTGTTGCACCCGCCCCACCCTAACACAGAAACCAGAATCTCATGCACGAGCTTGCTTTTACTATACACTGTAGGCCTGCTCTCAGGACAGGGTGGGACTTCTTGTTATGTCCGTGATCAAAAAAACAAGATTAAAATATATGCTACCATTCAGAAGCTTCCAGATGAATTTATAAAATGATTATAAGCCTGTGCAATTCAAATAATTATTTTGTAAATAAAGATACATCTTTTTCATAAAGAACAGATCTGCAGAGATAATAATATTTAATTAATTAAGAACTGGTATATTAAGAATGCTTCATAATTCAAACCTTGTGACCAAACTTGACAAAAAGATAAATGTGCTTGTTATGTATAATTTAATAATTCCTTATTGATCCCATGTTATTTCAAATATTTAAATCTACAAAAAATTACAGTAGAAAAATTTTAATGATATACATCACTGTTATCAGAACAAAACACTCAAACATTCTTCACAGGAGAAGCAAAAAAAGGTAATGTAAGATTTTATTCAAAATAATGTTGGACAATTACAATTAGTTCGTTCGTTATGAAATATTGACGATTTTCAAATAACCTTGCTTACTATGTTACATAGAAAAAATAAATAATAGTAAAAAAATGTTCCTAGGCTATGTATATATATATATATTTTGTATGTCATATATACTGAGGATTTCCATGTTTTAATTATTTTTATTTAACGAGTATTACAGTTGTCATACTCCTGTTAAATACAAAAAGCAGCACAGGCTAATGTGATCTTTCTCTGATGAACAGCTGCTTTCCTGAGCAGCGCTCCCTCCATGCTATTTATTCACTGCAAATTCTTAAACATTGCTCGCTTTACATATTTGCCTCCTCCTCACTGTAATACACAAACAGCTTTTGACATTCAATGGCTGTGTTGGTGTTCATGTAAACTCCTGTTTGCTCCCCTGCAGACAGCAGTATTGAAGCTCACCTATCAAAGAGCAGAGGGAATGATTGTGTTTTGTGCAGTAGAAACAGATAAAAAAAAAACAACCATAATGCAATGACAAAGCTAAACAGGATTTTTACTGTGAAGCGTACTGCACTGACTATAACCAGCTCTCTCCTCCTCTTTGCTTCTGAACTCACACTGACTGCTCCCTTTTCCACACACCATCAGTGCTGTTCATGTTGTTCGACCATAATGTCTCTCTACTCATTCATACATGCATTCATATATGTGTAATTATTATGTGATTGTTATTGTATCTTTATTCACAGCTGACTATAAGGCAGCATTCAATGTGTGTTTTCATGTGGTTAATGGTTACTGTTTCCAAAAAATGTCAACTGTCTATCTATCTATCTGTCTACTTATATATTTACTCCTACATTCTTCTCATTACCAGGCCTGTGTGTGCAGTCTAATCCCTGCCTGCTCAATCGCTCTAGTCTCTGAGGCTTTGCTGAGGCTGAGGGTAGGGTGGTAGGCCTCCTCTCTCTCATTTCCTCTCCCAGCCCGCCCCGCAAAAGTACGCTCGCTTTCTTTTGTTTCCTCCGTGCGTTCAGACTGAAGCCCTGGAGCCTGCAGCAGTCCCAGGCTCACCGGGGGAAAGTGACAGGCTGCCTAATTGGGACTAATCAAGCGCCTGTCGCCTTCACACGAGAGGCGGCGGTGACCTCCAGAAATAGGTACAGCGCCGTAGGCCTCTTTTACACAGGAGCTCCAACCGCTACTGCTGCATCTCTTTGGTCAATAACACAGAGAGACAGAGGGAGAGAGGGAGAGAAAGAGAGAGAGAGAGAGAGAGAGAGCAGGAGGAGAGGTGCTGAAAAGAGCCACGCTTGACAAAATTTCCCACCGCAACATTCAAAGGAGCTGTGTTCTGAGCAGCGTGCTACATTATTCTTTTTTATTATTCCACTCTCAGCTATTGCTTTGAATTACAGACGGATCTCTGTTAAGAGTGAGAGGAGGAGGAATCAAAAATTCATCAGAAACAGTTCTAGATAGGGTGAGGAGAATGGGTTGTCGTGCTGGAACCAACATTTGCAAAAGTTCCATCTCCTTAAGCAATTATTAGCGGTGATAGTTTGACATGCTCAAGAGTTGTCAACAACTGACTTTTAAACAAAAGTACAAAGCAGAAATAAACAGAGCCCGGGGCGAAATTAACTTGGGGACTAGCCGCCCTATGAATTATGAATGGCTATCCATTAGCGAGCTACCAGGAGGCCTCCTCAGCCTACAATACAGTAGCAACGTTAAGGAGTAAAGGAGAGGAATGTAGGCTAAAAGAAAAGGCGAGAATACCAAGACTGTTATGTGAGAGCCAGCGTTAGATAGCTGTACTTTAATGATGGCAAATTAGCAGCCGCCCCTCAGGGAATACTATAATTTATTTTTTCCCCTTATCTGCAGCTCACTCAAAAATGACCACCGTCTCGTTAATCGGCTAATTAAGAATATGTGTAGCCCTTATGAAAGTATGCTTTATCTTTAAGGAGACTGCCTAACTGGCTTTCAATTAAAAATGCTAATTGGAGACAGTAAGAGGGTGTTCAATACTGTACGTTCAGCCAGGGTTATAATCCCTGGAGTCATTCACACTTCACTCCATTTTCCCCTGAGAAAACCCTTCTTGCAGGAGTACTTTTGCTCTTTACTGCACTGCTGTTGGACGCAGGCAGTTCTTAATGTAAAGGTTAGAGGACGGACTAGAGGAACTAAGCAAGAGCGTAACTGGGCAAGAGCTGGGAAATGGAGGCTCCATTTTGTAAACTGTTAAAGTATGTGTTGGATGTAAAGCTACTAGTAGCTACTACTGTTATATATAATTGACTCTTGTTGAAGTTGCGATTTATAAGGTGTTTGAAATCCTGATATTGATATGAGTACCTTTGGGTTTCCTCCAACCTTGATAGTGCAGAAGTCTCACCACATGTTCCCGGGAGCAGCGTGTTTGTCAGCATGTTTCTGAAGAAAGGTTCCGACCCTCCTGAGGTTCAGGATTTTCACTCCTGCTATGAAAAAATACACACCTTCAGAATATTTTCCTTTACCCATACTCTCAAGATACAATGGTGGAACATTCCATGACCCGAGTCACAAAGAAGTGGGAGTACTTTCACTCCCATAAGCGACAGCAGCGACAGCAGTGACAGCGAGAACAAGACGAGGGTGGTCAACATTGATAAAAGCTATCAGCCTGTCAGTTCGGCAAGGGACTTGTTGCTGCGAGGCCTTCCTGTGCTTCATATGTCTGTGATAAGGTTGCGTGAGGCTTGATTGGTGAATGTTCCACATGAGATGGAGCATTCATTTTCCTACTTTATATCCCAAAGGGGCTTCACCAAAGGTATCTTGGGCCAAGAGAGAGATCCAGGGATATTCGATTAAAAGGGAGGAAGAGTGAAGAAGCTGGATAGCGAGCAACAAGCAGGTTCTCCCAGCTGGCATGTGGCGGAAGGCTTTTTACAGCATTAAAGGCGAAACTTCATCAGAAATTTTGAGTCCGAGGGTGTACGGCTGCATTTGTTGTGAATGTCTGTGGAGAATGTAAAAACACCCATGATTGAGAAGCAGAACCTTTTTTTTTGCTGTACCTCAACAATCTTCAAAAAGGCGATGAATACAAAGCCTTCAAAAAACACCTGAGAAAAAAGAAACCTTGAGATTTCATTTGAAGTAAACCCTACATTTACACACCGAGGGATGAAGGATCAACACTGAGCTGATCTGATGCAGAGCTTATGATTGGCATGTCTCGGTAATTACTGCTGTTTTCTAACTGCACATTTCGATAACAATCAGACTTGTCATTAAAGCACATTAACCAATATATATTCAGCATCGTACTATTTAGATTTACTTCTGAAAAACACTCGTTCTTCAAAAGTAACTGGGATGCTCGGTAAGTGAGGCTGCATCGTATCTGAGGTGACTTGAAATAGCACTTTTTGTGCTAGTCGCACACAGTTGAACCACCCCCCTCAAGGTGTTTTTGTTTTTGTTTCTTTTTTCAACAAATGTACTAAAATATATGCAGTTTGTTTTGAATTAAAAGTCCCTATAAATAAAAATAAACAAAGGAAGTAAACAGTGTTAACGGCAGGAGGTGGAATTTATTAATACGAGCAGCTCCATGTAGCCTTTTTTTTGCTTACAAATAAAGCCTATGTAAAAAAAAAAAGAGGCAGAATTATTCATAATAATTTTACTTATTCCCCTTGTCATACATTCTGATGTGTTGATGTGTGACAGTTATTAAAGGGCAGGGCAGGTCTATGAAGTCTGCATTTTAATATTTGAATATGGCATCTGAAGAAAACTAAGATGAAAGTAAGGTGTGGGCAAGTAACCAAGTGAGTCAGTGCATGGCATTAGCAATCGGCTCTTTTGTGGTGGCTTTAGTAATGTAGACACATAATTGTCCTACATGCCTCTGAGCCAAATAAGCAAGAGGTTTGAAGTCCACAAGGCATGGGCGTGTTTTGCATATGCACCGTCCTACAGCATGGGGGCCATAGGCTGGCTAGTGATTGTGCCAGTGTCTGCCAGTCTTTTTGTTTAGCATTAAAATGAACACCTTGTTCCATTATCCATGAGGGACCATCAGTAATGTGATAATGGGAGCTCTTCGCTATAGCCTTCCTTTGGTCAAATCTGACAGAAAACCGCCCAAAAGGTTGACGATATGCTTCGAACGCCACAAAGGCCTTCAAGACCTTCAAGACCAGGGAATTACCACGACATGCTGCACGGCCGCTCGAGCCCGCTCCCTGAAGTGGTCTCATTTTTATGTATAATTACCTCAAACATGGCAGGCAGCATGTTTTTTGATGGCACCAGGGGTGGAGAGGATGAGAGGACTGCTGTCAGACAGACAGGAAGACAGTTCATGCGAGGGAAACAAGCAGATGGTTCATGAAAACGTCACGCCGAAGCCTCACGCCTTCATCTTCTCTCACTTCGTCCTTTTTCCCCTGTGAAGAGCGTGAAGAGCTGGCTTTGCACTGCTCCTTTTGATTGATTATTCAAAATGGAAAATTCTACAGCCAGGCCTAGTGTTGAGCCAGTGCACAGAAATCAAATAGCAAGAGAGAGCAGTGAGCAGTTTTTTTTTTTTTTTGCAGAGTAGCCAAAGGCTAGAAGTACATCCACCTTCTTTCTGATCCCTATGCTTAATGGCGTGCTTCCTTATCCTGCCGATCCCAGAGTGAAAATCTCCGTAAGCCCTATTCAAGCCATAAAAAAGGCTGCGCAAAGTGCTTTGAAATAAAATGTAAGCATATATTTATTTTTATAGTTTAAAAGGACTGAAGGCCTTAGCAAAAACTCAGAGTCTGTCTGTGGAATTAATAAGCTGCCGTGAAGGACGGAGCTGAAAAGGTTTATTACAGCAGCGCTGTTTGATCCAAATTTTAACAACTCCAGCTGATGAAACCATGGAAATCACATATTTTCTTAGTTCGATACACTCAGATACTAACACACTTGCAAGAAAGTGTTGACATTCAAAGCCACAGCAGTTGTAATCCAAACCAGGTCCAACATTGCCTTTTATCACACTGTAAAACTGTTGTCTGCGAATATTGTGGGAGAGGTTCAAAGATAGTTATTGATTCAGCCAAGTGACCAAGGATTCTGAGAGTGTCTGATATTTTGGGTTAACCTTTTCACAGTGTGACCTCTGGACTTGACTCTTGCTGACCTTCATATTTTACCATTATAGTAGTGCAGATGGATGATGCATGCTGATGATGTTTTATTCTTCTGCGTTCACCACAGCCTTCTGTTCTGTAGGTGTTTTCATTGTAGAGTCTACACAAATCAAAACCGACATGGTATCCATGTGGCTTAGTGTGACTAGTTATAAACTTAGAAGATTGCTGTAATCTCCGTCATTTGATGGCAGAACTTACTGATTGTGGGTAAGTCATGGCTGGCTGATATCTGACTCTTGAATCGGGTTAGTATTGGTGTAGTAATGGTTCAAGTATTAGTGATGCACACTGTTGTTTTAAAACGGTTTCAGTGTACACTGTCATTTCTGTTCGCCAATTTTCTTGTGTTTTGCTTGTCTGCTGCATGACTACTGACTCTTTACCTCTCTGTGGCAGTAAAGAGATTTAGTTGATTTCCTAACATTTGCTGTTCCACATCAGCATCTCCGTGACTTCATTAATCTCCAGACATAGTGCAGAATCAAACATTTGCCAAACATTTGTGGGCAAAGACTTGTTTTTCCCTCCACGAGCTACAAGAGCACATGAGAGATGCTTTCTCTGTTTAGTGGAGCCTAGCACCTTTCTCTCCCTCTGCAGCGCCTCTTCTCTTCCGGCACAGGGATGAAATATTCATGCTAATTGTCGAGAAAGCTCCGAATAAAAGCGCAGACAATCAAATGAAAGGGACCTGTCATGCTAGCTGTCATTAGAGGCCTAACTGTTGAAGCTGAGATATCAAAGCGTCCTTTTTGATATGCCTGTGCCCTGTGCAGACCCACTGAGCAGTGCTCCCCTTAAAACATGTTTATAATGAAGGGCCTTCATCAGGAGACTGTCTCTCTGCATCAGTCACTCAGCCCTCTCTCACCGACCTGTTCCCTCAGGCTCCATCCACAAACACCTGACTGTCTGAGCCTGTCTCTCCTTCTCTCTCTCTCTCTCTCTCTCTCTCTCTCTCTCTCTCTCTCTCTCTCTCTCTTCTTGTTTTTCTCTCTCTCCATCTCCCCACTGATGATTCACAAAGTATGCCGAAGTCTGCATATTGCTTATCATCTGCGATTAGCCATTAGCAGTGTTATAAAAATGATACAGGAAGAAGTGAATGATAAATCCTCATAAGAAGTCATATATTTTAACTATTAAAAAGGCCTATGAAAACAATTTACTCTACATGATATACTGTAAAAGAATAGTTCATCAAGCATTCTGTACTAAAGGCCATAGGTTATATAAAATCATGAACACTCAAAGAGCACTTTAAAAGTACTTGCCTCTTTGTCTGGCATCCAAACTCTTAAACCATTAAAAACATCTTAGATAAATACATACCTGTTTAAATAATTGTCTGTGCTGGTTATCTTGTTAGAATAAACAGAGTACTTAGATTTGACAGCAGTTTAAATACTTTGTCTAAAGTGTTCTTTCTAGTGCAAACTAGGGAACAAATATAATGACAGTATGCAACTAACCACTTCATGCTTATGTCAAGTGTGTCTTTGCTGCAGTAAAATTGAAAGACTACAGACATCACTACAGTGTAGGGATGGGCCTGGTGTACCCAGCAATGACTTAACATGTTACACATACTTCTGCTGAATAAAAGCCCCCAGGTAAACAACAACAGAGCCAACAAAAGATGCAAATCACAGAGTTGAAAGGGGAAAAAGAGTACCACATTTTAACAGCGTGTGTGTGTGTGTATGTGTGTGTGTGTGTGTGTGTGTGTGTGTGTGTGTGTGTGTGTGAGTGTGCGTGTGTATGCGTGCGCTGATGTGCTTTGAGTGGGAGTTAAGGGTATCTTACGGTGCATGTTATTATTTACAAAGAGTATTAATTAACATGTTTTTAAATCCCTGTTGTAGTTTTTTATTTGCAGTGCTGACAGATAAAGTAGTTTAGCTGTGTATACTGCTTCGGGAAAAGGAAACCAAACTGGTGATGCTCCTGCTTTTTTCCCTTTTGCCCTGGCTCTCTTCTAAAGTAGATTTTCTCCATTGTGCTGATTCTGTTGATTAATTATGAAGCAATATAGATAACAAAGATTGGTTGTGGAAGGAAATGCCTAAATGCCTTTTTTGATTATAAAATATGAATCTCATTTTCGCATCAGCAAATCTGATATCACGATAGTAAAATCATACGGAAGTAGTTGCGGCAGATTTTTCCAAAGAGCAAATATATGTTATGTATGCAGGGGTTACTTTCGCCGGGTATTACAATTTTCCAGTGTTTCATTAAAATAGCTGCTGCTCTTGACATTGTGTGAACATTTCACTGCACAAATGGTCCAAAATACTTTGGAATAAAATCTTCTTGCAGTCATCTGTGTTAGTTTTGAGAACACTTTTCACCTTTCTGCTGCTCTTTTGCACACATGAGGTTTTGTAATGTCGATAAGGACCCTGTACAGTGTGGGTTCGCTCTGGACTATCCAAACCTAAGCGGCGAGTGCTTTGTACATTCAGTCTCTGACAGCTTCCAGTTGAGAAGCGCTGAAGGAAAACATGTGTTTAATCCGTCCTCTCTGGGCACCCTAGAATGCACAGCCAGTAGCCATTTGGAGAAAGTGCTGGTTCAGGATGTGTGGATGTGTCCCAGGGCACTGCTTTGATCAGCTCTACCACCACACTTCACGTAGAGGTGAAGCTCCTCTCTCCTGCTCAATGGCCCATTAGCCTCAGCTTCTCCCTCGTTATGAGCTACAGGCCCATCCCAGGCAGCCGGGGAGCACTTTCTGCTCCTAAATGCTGTGTTAGAGCTGCAGATGTTGCAGCGATGCTCTCGAACATGTAGTTCAGAAATGGGAAAATGTCATTATGTGTGGTTGCGTGAGGTGGTACCTGTAGTGAATGGTTGTTGGTACTAAAATAAATACCGTCATAAAATATGTGTCTGAGAGCGAAAAAGGTGAGTGTCGTCGCAGACAGACACAATGTGTGCACAGGTGCCTCTCTCGCTAATGAGAAAATGCTTTTAATGGGCTTTGATATTCAGCCCATGGTACAGAAGCAGGCAGGAGGAGCAGTGAACTGGTTAACAAAATAATTGCACTGGTGCTGTTCACTCCGCACACCCAGGCAATGTAGCTTGGTTTGCCAACGGTGGCAATTTCGAACAAAAGAAGTTTACTTTGTGTTTGTCAGGCAAGCATAAAAAATATTTTTAAAAAAAAGAAAAAGAAAAGAAAAGAAAAGAAAAGAAAAGAGGACTGTATCTGCCGGCGGTAGAGAAATAAGGAGAAATAGATAAAACTCTGCCCTTTTTTCCGTGAGAGCTGTAGGCTAGGCGGAGAATCTTCTCCTTTTTCTGCACTCATTTCCATAGCCGAAAGCAACAGACCAGGTCGGGCTCATCTTGGCCCGACAGAGTGACCCAAGATAGCAGATTACTCTGTTCACCTCAGTACCTCACTATAATCCACTGTGACAAAATATTTCCTTGACAAATCAAATCCTCTGCATGCCATGTGTCAGCTAAGAGTAAAAAACGATGCAGAAAAAAAAAGAAAAGAAAAAAGAAACACAACTGCATTTTTTTTCTTCTTTCCTTTCTTCTTACCTCTTTCCGTCTCTGATATTTCCTTCTTCAAAGCGTGGAGCTCTCTACTGCGCCCTAGGGTTAATTAACATGAACCAAACAGGGAGTGATCAGAGAGAATAGGAAATCTCCACAGGTTAAGTGTCACATGGGGAATGTGTTGTCAGCAATGGATCCCTCCCCACTCCATTCCTCTTTCAAAGTCTTGCAAAAAGAACCGGCAGTACTGAAAAAGAAGTGCATTTACAGATACCTTTTCAAAAGTTTGCATTCGCACTGTCAGAACTGAAGGGCTGCATACTTTGGGATTCAAACCTTTACATTTCACGTTCTGACATGCAGATGTGAGGGAGGAAGCCGTTTCACTCAGGAATTTTGTTGCACAGGGCTTTAATACAGGTTTTCACCTTGCAAATCGCAGTTGATCTATAGATAGACACAGTGCAGAATACGATTAGATGCCTGCTTGAGTGTCATTTATACAATAATGTCACAGTAGTTTAAAATATATAACCTATCCACTACCTATCTTAGTTAGCTCTGCTCTTTAAAGAGGTGCCACAAACAGTTCTCTGAAGAACCATTATTGTTCCCTAAAGAACTATTTATTGTAAGTGAGATGTGTTAAGAACCATTAAAGTATAAAGCACCTTAATTTAATGTAAAGATTTTTTTTTTTTACCAAATTAAGGAACTTAATCATCTGGGGGTTCTATAGACTCCACAGAGATTCTTCACACTCACACATCTCATGGCACCTTTTTTCATTTTGCATTTACATGGTTTAAAAACACCAAATGTCCTTTACAAATAGGCCAATACAAACAGCCAATGCAAACAATTGGCAATTTGCATTTACATACATGAAGAATGATTTTATTATTCCCTGGAAAGTTACTATTTTGGTCCAACAATGATAACAGTGTTCATAATAGGCATTACTTTGGTTCCAAAAACAAGTAGTATTTGTGTTATCAAGTGAGATTAGATGTGGCATGTATTATTTCAGACATACTACTCATTTTACACTTTGACCATTTTTTTTATAAGCATGATCTCAATCACAAAACACTACATGAGTGCGCTAAGCTCTTCATCATTCATAATATCCCATTAAGAAGTGAGAGGGATCACCTGTGATGAGGATATATTGTGAATTGCTTGTCTTACAGATACAAACGGAATGGTTTGGTAGTGTACTAATTAATACAAGGTCCTCTATCTCTCTGCCTGGCTCGCCGTTGACATTTGGTTCATGCTTGAGTGGCTGGCAGGCCGATTTCCATCTCTTGCATGAAGGTTGTGTGTGTGTGTGTGTGTGTGTGTGTGTGTGTGTGTGAGTAGATGGCTGAAGCAGTCCAATGCACCGCCTCACAAGGACACCAGGAGACAGGCCTGCCTTCAGGAGATGGGATTAAGGTAGCGTGACAATCGTGGATTTAAGACACTTTCAGCCAATCCCACCGTACTCACAGGTTAGCGGTTCAATGGCAAATGCTAAAATTCAGACATGCATACGCATGAGGTGACTACAGGCCTCCATGACTCCCTCACAATTTATACACTGAAAGTGGACGGTCTAATTGGTTATGCGGGTTATAGTGTTATGTCTGCTTTGTGGGCCGCATTGTTTTTATTCATGGCGTTTTTATTGTTCTGAATGAAATTCCAAACAAAAAAATGAATACATAGAAAAAACTGATTTCATACACAAAAATGACCTCAGAGAACAATATATTGCTCTGTGCTAATTGTCAATTAAGATAAAGAACGTGAATATGCTATCTGCAGCTGGTAGTATAGAAACATGCTATGAAAACAGCTATTGTTTCTCCTAACAATATTATTTATATGAAAAATGATTTCATTGCCATTGACCACATTAAAGCAGTGAAGTGCAAAACAAATGAGCATGTCTTGGCAATATTTGTCATTTTTATTTTAGTGTGTTAGCGCGGTCTGGACACCGAACGACTCCTGCAACAGTGGGTAAGCATCTCTCATTAACCCAGTGCTAAATCACTGGTGCCGAGGCCTCCTGGTGAACGGCGATGTTTCATCATGGAGATGTCCACATTAATATGCAACCTCCCGTAATGTTTGTCTTAACCAGTTCTCAGAATATTACGATTACAAATAACTTGTATGTACACACCATGCGTGGAGCCAGCAGCTTGTACAAACAAGCTGAGAGTGGCAGCAGCCTGGAACAGATGATTAGAGCCACTTCACGGGCAATCATGATTAGCGCTGTTGGCTTTGCGCCATGACTCTCCCCACTTCCTCGCGGACGCCATGGCCCTGCTGCCGTCCGCAGGCCTGGAAGCACGCCGGCAGGAGGCGGAAGAGAGGAGGTGCCAGCAAGTCGTTTGTGGCCACAGTTTAAAGGATGGAGGCATGAAAAGTTAACAATCGTCTGTGGCACATCTTTCTGCTGCCAGCAACTAGAAATTATGCACACCTCCCATAACCCATTCTCCAATTAACTGAACAATTCATTACGCTTGTATTTTTATGTTTAATGAGAGTCAGTCGGGCAATGATTCAGGGCGGTTTCGGGCCCAGTGTACTTCCATGAAATGTCATTGTTATATATTGTTAAAGATATTTTGATATAATTTAAAGGGGCCATGTCCTAATTTTATTCCTGAGGTTCACTTAGGATCTTTGTGGTGAAACCATTGTACCAGGAACTGTTCATTTTGGTCAACATAAAATAAATTAATAATGTGTTACAGTGACAAAATAATTATATTATAATCAGTATATTATATTATAATCATTCATTATTGTGAGTACATTATTATTATAATATAACAACAATTTTCTTTCAGGTACATATACGTAAAATAAAGAGTGCTTTACACAAGAATTTAGGTGAACACTGAAGAGATAAAACACCATAGTCTAACACAATTTCAATATAAGAGTTGCATTGAGCCTGCATCAGCTCAGCAGGTCATCTGCAGTCAGTTGATTGGTGATGTATGCCAGTGCCAATGCGAATGTTAGCAGGAAACCAGTGAAAACAAAAAAATCAGGCTTAATTAGGGCAACCTGGAGAGACAGCAGGGCATCCAATTACATTAAACACATCCAACTACATTAAACACATTACAGAAGTCTAATCTAATGGTTATTAAAGTATTCCCTCATTTCTTGCATTTCTAGCATCTTGTTTGCTATTTTGGATACGTACTTGGATATGTTATAACGGTCATTTAATGCAGGTCAAGGATAAAATCTGCATTCTTATTTTTTATCAGGCCCAACTGCAGTGATGTTGTTTTTTAACTGGAGTAGGTTTCTGGTCATGTAGGCTTTTGTGTCTTTAACACTGTCTTCTGTTATGTGTAGCTGTGTCACTGAATCTTACTGAACTGACATGTATAACAGTTATCATCAGTATAAGCATGAAAAACAACATTGTGTTTCCAAAGTGCTCTACATAAAGGCAAAACAGTATGGACCCTTAAACAGAGCCTTGTGGGACACCATATTTCACTCTTCTATGTTTTGAAAATGAATTTACCCTGGAAAATGTAATAACAAAATACAAATATATCACAACTACATTTTCTTGCAGATTAGTTCCATATGTGGACTTTACAGACTGGGGAGTGAAAGATATCGGCACATTTTTATCAGTTAAAATAATCTTTCAAACATGTTTATCAATTTTGTTTGAAAGCTTGACAAACATATCCTTGCTTACTTTGTTAGGAAAGGAAGACTGCTTCTGGCTATACAGGCAAAGGAAACTATTATAGTCCTTATTATTGTTTCAGCAGTGTTCTGGGGTTCAGGACCTGGACAGTGGACGAGAGCAGGATTGACCTCAGGGGAAAAGTGGGAGAATGGTGATAAGCTGTGCACTCGTACCCTCAGAGCAGACAAGCCTAAAGCAATTACTGATCTACCTCATAGTTGGAAACTTAGCTTTTGGGCATTTATATTGTTTTATTGAGGAACATCTTATCTACAAAATAAATCATATATACATACTTACAGATTAAATGCAGCTTTGTGAAAGAAAAAACCCAAGTTTTCATTTTTGTACATCCTGAGGACATCAGAATCAGAAAACTTTAGTGGTCCCGGAGGATGTAATGACTGCAAGACACAGATGCAAGAACAGTGTAAAATATAAAGTGTCAATAACAAAAAAAAAACTCAATATGAAAATACACTATGTACAGAAATGCTGGATATAAATATTATACATAAGTAACAAAGCTGAGTGAACCCTACCGACACAAATGGTAGTTTGGAGTAAGAAAAGTTAGCCAGATTGTAACATTTGCTGCACATCTGTAGAAAACGCGTAATCTCAGAGAGCAGGAGGGAGCGAGGGTGTGAGGAGCAGAAGACAGGGGCTTTCTATCATGTTTTTCATGCCGTTCCCATCATGCCCCTACAAAGGCAACAGAGTGGAAGCTTGATGAGAGCTGCCTCTGTTGTCTCAGTTTGAGCCTCATAAAAGGAAGCGGTCCTGACAACACCAAAGGCTACAGCTCCCTCTGCCTCAGCCAGAGAGAGAAAGGGAAAGAAAAGGGGGAGAGAGAGATGCTCTCAGAAGAGCTGTCCTTCACCAGAGCCCATATGAATGCCTAGAGGGAAGGGGGGGGGGGCATATTTGCCATTATACACTACTTACTGCTCTGCAGCATAGAGGCCTCAGTGAGAAATCTATGAAATAATCATAATTAAGAAAATATTAATCAAACTGGCATCCTCTGAGCCGCAGCATTCTGCAGGAGCTAGCCTAGTTACTTCCTCCAGCCAAGCCTATAGGCCTCTTCATTCCCAAAGCACATCCACGTGGCTGCAACCTGGAACAAACACACGCACGTGCCACTATCACTGAGGCCTATTCTATAATTAAACACACCATGCTATACAGACACATGGATTTTGGCTTGCCACAGGCATCGATGGAGTACGCCCAGTTAGAAAATGAGGAAGAATCTGTCAGTCCTGTCTGTAATACAATATAGGAGCCTTCCCGGAAAGCCGCTGTACTGAAGTAGTCTGGCTGCTCTATGCTTGCGGTTGTCGGAGTGTAGGAAGTGACTCAAGTCACACTTTACTGTACTGGAGTAAAGTGATTCCTCTCCTCCACTGGAAGAGAATCCTCACGGACGCTTAACAGTGCATACTATTATACTACTATCATAGTACAATTTACTATAAGAAAAAGTGGAAAAACGAGTAAAGTAAATAAATTTGTGCAATTTATTTATGTAGTATTTTTGTACTATTTTAAATCCTATGTGTGCCCAAAAAAACAACAAACCTATAAATAGACTTGTATATTAAAGAGGAATTACCAGCGATGATATCTTTGACCATCTGCCATTTGAAAATGCCACTCATTTCTCTACATTGTGAGCTTTTGCATCTCGCCAGTGCTGGGGCTCATTCTGCGTTTGACATTCATGAGGCTAAGGTCCTATCTGAATGATTGAGTGTCAGTGTTTGCGATGACAAATTGCATGGTTTCAATCTGGGAGAGAGTTCCCGTCAGGTTTTGTCGGAGGTCCCTGTGGGCCGGCCTTGAGCTCAACAGCATGTTGTACATCCACATAAAAAGGAAAAAATATGGGAGGTACTCTCGTCTTTATGATGCAGAGATTAATCTGTCAGCGTGGCTCGGCGTAAATCTACTCCCTGCTTTTGCAAAATACTGTTTTACTCTCCGTTACACTATATTTTATCTTTTATTGGCAATAAACATAAAACAGCACAAAGGGGTAATGTTCTCATCAATATTATTACAAAATGATAATAAATTTGCTGGCTTATAAACTTTTGAAGGAATTCCTACTCCAGCCACACAGAATAAGTTCGGTACATTTGGAAATCCACTTTCTGTCTAACAGCGGCTGCAATATGTGTGTTCACAGTATTTTGATCAGGTATAAGAATAACACGAAGCATCTCAAGGAATTGAATGATATCTGATATGTATTCATTTTTACCTGCATTATAATTTAAGAATATCTCACTACGACATGAGATGTTTCACTCCAGCTTCATATAGTGTCTGGATAGAGGGCAGTACAGGTTAACTGGGGTCTTTAGTATGTTGGAGGTCAGTGGCAATAACAAGGCCTCTTCAATAAAAGACTAGAATCATTTTCACCATGTATACTTTCTCTGGAGTTCTTCACACACACACACACACACACACACACTTACCCCACGGAGAGCACGGGCCCTGCTGGGGCTGCTTGTGCTTCTCCTCTATCAGAAATGCATTGTCAACGCTTTGGCGGTTCTCACCCTCAGAGACCACAAACTAAACAGCACAAAGCTCCAGTATAGGAGCCCCTTTCTGCTATGCTAATCATCTTAGCTGGAGGTTAAATTAACATTTTTAATTAAAAAATTAGCACCAAACAAACACAGCAAAACACACTAATGATTAAAACATCTAAATAAAGCCGCATCGCTTGAAAAGGAAGGCGGCATGAAAACACTTTTTATTGCGCCCATAAAACATGTCTGGGAAGGATATTCACTTCCAAATAGACTTTCACTCACTGGCACATAATGTGGGGAGATGAAGCCTTATATGATTATTATGTAAATGGTTTTGGAATGAATATGATGCCTGGTTTCCTTAAGTAACAAATCAAGGATGGCAAGTATCTCTAATCAAAGCCTTTATTTGGCTCTACATGTGAGCAGTGCATATTTATATTTCATGATGAGCGCAAAAACCAAAGCAGCAAGAAAATATTTCATCTATGAGTTAACTTTCTTTTTTTTTTTTTTTGCTTTTACACTTTTCAAAATGAGGGGATAAAATATGCAAATCATATTTGAGATCAAATATTTTCGGACTGTTTATTAAAAAATAAAAAGGCAGCTCTGAACATCAAAGTGAAGCCTAAGTAGGCAGCAGGGTGAATCATGAGGCTTAGAAGCAAAGCCCTGTGAGGCTCTACTGCCCTCTACTGGACAAGCACAGGAGCTGCACCCCTACTGCAGCCATCTTATTTAATGCTGCAGTAGATAAAAACCAAACAAACAAAAAATACAGAGAAGCACTGAAAAATGTGGAAGGGAAACTGAAAAGAGACACTAGTTAACATAGTGTTGTCCTTTTATTCATGACTATCCGCTTCATTGCTAGTTTAGATAAGCTTATCGCTTATCTGATCATTACAATGTCATTACTTCACGAATACAAAAAAAAGCACATCATAGCGTGGTGAGATATGATCTACAGGATATCTAGACAGAACACTGCATGATACTGTTTGTCCAGTTTCAGAGACAGTTTGGAGACCAGGGCTTCACCCCTGAGGCTCATGGCATATGAGGCTGCTGGAGCCAGAGAGTGACCCGGCCCACTTTAGTCATCTCCCCCGCACAGACCCAGCAGGGCCGTCTGGTAGTCTCCTTTGGTGTGTTCCTGCCGAGACATAACACAAAACATGATCAGACAGACTCGCTGGTGTGCTCACGGTCATGCTGCAGATCCTTCAATTTGAAGACTAGATTTAAAACTAGAGGTTGGAGGTTTAATTAGAAGACCTTCGCAAAAAGATATCTATGTATGGTTTCTTTTTGTGAATTTCTTGGAAATGTCAACTTGGTAAAGAAATGGAAGTAGATTTAAATGAATGAAGCTGTGTGTGTGTGTTTGTGTGAAACTTACAGAGATGGTCTGGTACAGAGACTTCCCAAACTGGGCCTTGAACTCAGACCTGATCTTTTTAAGGTCCACCTCACAGCGGGAGATCATGATCCTGGTCACCACTTTCTCCTTCGCTCCTTTACTCTGAAACACACGCGCACACACGCGCGCACACGCGCACACACACACACACAAAGACACATTAAAAACTCCTGTGCTGCCTGATGCAACCTCACCGAAAGTCTTCTGCCATGTCAGCAGCTAGATCACAGAGGTAAACTTTTAAACATTTTCTTTCGAACTCATGAGAAAACGAGTGGAAGTGATTCAAAGAAAAAGAATGCAATGCGATGCATTTACCTTCATGGCGTCATTGAGTCTGTTGGCAAAGTACAGCTGTTTGTTTTCAAAGCACTGGACTGCAAGATAACATTTTGGAGACACTCAGTATTCAGGTAGAATATTTTAACCTCAAAAGTACAATAAAACGACAACAAATCTTATTAAAAAATGAATTTTCATAAATTAGCAAGTAATACTTAATATTTCTATCTAATATTAATAACAGTAATATTTTTGTCTTATATATTTCACAATATCTGTGAAAAGTTAGTAATAAGTGTAAATCTCTGACTCCATATTCTTTCATAATGACTGCTCTGGCATATTTTCAAATTAGTCCTAAAAGATACAAATGTGTTTGGAGAACACACACAAAGTCAACAATACACAATTTTTTTAATAGTTATGTTTTAAAACAACTCTGGAATTTTATTGGCCAGATAATTAGCGTATTATTCAAACATTTTAAAACCGTTCCGGATGAATTGCCACATTCAGATCTTGGGTTGTACACTCTTGCTGTCTGTACAGTAGTTACTGAAAGAGCCTAACCCAAAGTCAGGAAGGACTTCTCCAGGTCTCCTTTCACCTCCTTCTTGATGCTCTCCTGCATGTCATACGGACTGTAGCTCTTGTATCTATCAAATACTAGACAGAAATGGACATTATTGTTAAAAAAAAAACATGATGCAAGCAATTAAGCATCTGGTGGTGTTAGCATAAAACTGATATAAATTAAGAACCTTTCTGCAGATGGGGGACGCTTCTCTCTGACATGATGGCGATCCAGGTTTTGACATCAGTGCCTTTCCGTTTTACTCCAGCTTCATATAGTGCCTGCGTCGAGGACAGTACAGGTTAACTGGGTTCTCATGCATCTTGTTGAGATCTAGGAGGACGGGTGAACTCTATAAAGTGAAAACTGCTTTGCCCATCCTTTTCCCCCCATTTCCCTTTAACAGAGATCCTTTATCAGTAAAGGCAGAGAATGTAGATCTCCTGTCCTCATTACATTGCCCTTATTCAGAAGTTGCTCTAGGCTGTTTGTGAAAGAATGTAGTGACTTAATACATAGTTTTTGCTTTGGCCATGTGACTTTGCATTTTTTTTTCTCCTCTACAGAGCTCACTATTTTAGCTCTTTACTTATGATTCAAGTCAAAACCAATCTATTTTGAAGAGCAAGAGATTAGATAAACCAGTTTAAACTTAGAAATGTTCAAAGTAAACATTTAGTCAAATTCCGTTGTTGGAAAAAAAATTCTTCCAAGAAGTGAATGACAATATATTTGATTTCTTTTTCTAATAAATGTTAAGTTTTAGCAACAGATAGTCAACAGATAGTTCTAGAGGTTTTGACAATATCCATGATATGCTCAGAAAAGCACAGAGACATACTATGAGGTAATTTATCATTAGTGAGAAAGACATTGTAAGACACTTTTAAAAAAACAAAACTACAGACACATTTCATGACTTACTCTGGCATCTTCATCAATTTTCTCATAGTCAACAACACTGCTTGGTTCAGCTCTCTTGGCCTGTTGAGTAATTGGTAGAGTCATAATTTAATAAGATCATTACAAACTACTGCAATTCAAAATCAAGAGCTTGCGCTTGTTTCAGCTTTAAATTGGAATAATTTTTAAATGAAAAGTGATGGTTAATAATCTTCCATCACCTCCACTAGGGCCAGCAGCAGCTTGGCGAAGTCTCCAGAGGTGTCTCCAGACACATCCTTCTCCAGCTCCTTCTTGAACACTGCAGAGATAAGCGAGAACTGTTGTAATTAAATGCGTATCTTTGACCAGTTGAGGCCTATTAGCAGGACTTCTCACAGCTATGTTTAAGATTCTCCAGCTTACATTCTTTGTAGACTTTCTTAATCTCCTGCAACTCTGCATTGCTTCGAGAGCAGAGGATGTCGATTAGGCTCTCCTCATCTGTTCCCAAGCCCTGCGCCGACACATTTAAGGAGGGGTTGATGTGTGCACTTTAATTCAGTCAAGCTAACTGGAACATGACTATCTTGTTCTGGTTTTAGGGCAATCTTACCTTTATAGCGCCTTTGATCTCGGAGGCATCGTATTGAGCAGTGCTCTTCATCAGTCCCAGAATGACTGTCTCCAGTGAACCAGACAGTGCGCCCTTCAGGGCAGAAATCATGTCCTGTGGAAGAAAGATAATGATTTAGCTTTATTATTACCCTTAAAATTGTTTTAAAAATCAATGTTGCATTGAATTGTCTTAAAATGGTTTTTAGTAAAAATTTAGTAATGAAAAAATATTTCTAACCTTCTTTGCTCTCCGCTCATACGCAAAGGCAATTTCTCGTCTTTGGGCATAAGTCCGTCTGGTGAGGATCTGAATGATGGTTTGTTCATCCACACCTAAAATATTTATATATTGTATGTTATTGTCCTTTATATTACATGTAATTTTGATTAAAACTCCTGATGTACGCAAAAACAACAATCAGTTTGCTTCACTGTTAAATGAATCGATATTTTGTAAAGGCAAAGTAAACTGTAGGCTGGTAGAGTGGAACAAGTAACGAACATGCAGGCAGAGGGTTGCAGGCTGCGGCCACAAAGGCCTCACCCAGAAATTTCCATGCACAGGCTAAAAGCTTCCAGACAGGATGATGACTCACAGGCAGTGTTGATTCTGGCCAACATTTGCTCAGAATTGAAAGCACACAATCTCGTTTTTTAGTGAAGGTCTTTACTTAAACTGCTCAGTATTGCAAGTACGCTTAACAAGCTTGAGTTCAAGTGGTTTGCAGCTTTTTCATTACAGACATCTTAACCTTCTCATACCTTTTGTTTTGATAGCGGTCTCTATTCTGGCAGCATCTTTATCAGGATCGAAATCAGGTGCGGGAACCACAGTGGGGTAGGTGGGCTCACTGGACTATATATATAATTGGAAGGTGACAAAATTAATACGATACCATGCACACAATCTTATGTAAAATGTTAAACGCCTGCAGTCAAATGACATTTTGTTGATATGCTAAGTAAAAAGTTGTTCACATCTACAAGAGAGAACACACTTAAAGATGGCATTTTTCTATTGTTTTTAATGCTCGATTTATGTTTATGAGTCAAGTCTGAAATATTGGAAAAATAAAGCATAACATAAAGTGCTATAACTAACTTTTGGCATACATTTTATGTTGTCATTTCTATCCAGTATGTTAAATTGTGCCTTAAAGTACACACAAGTGTGTATGTGTACTTATTTTTACTTTTCATTTGACCACGAATGCTCAAACGTCTGCATACTACTGAAGGTAAAGAACTGGAATACTATTACCAACTTAATGTCAGTTCTCACAAACATACTCTGTGAGGAAACTTACCCCAAAATTAAATGTGATTTGACCTAGAAATTCAGACACCAGTGCCATCTTTGACCTCCTGTAAGGGACAATTGCACAATTTAATGCACGTGTTAATCAGTCATACCTCATATTTCTGTTAAAGGTTTGCAATCCACTTCTCTAAAATGGCTCACTGGGATGTGAGGCCTAGCTGGGGCCTTTAAGAAACCCATGCTGCCTGAATCAGAGGCAGTTACGTAATCGAGTTGAAGTAGGCAAAGGTTATGTTAGCTCATGGAGACAAATGCCCTGCAATCTAATTTTCCTTTCCCACAAACCATAGTATCCTAGAGCTTCATAAAGAGGGCGATGGTGAGTCACTCGTGGCTGCTTTTAGTCCTTTAACAGCATATCATCACACAAAATGAATAGAAAAACACTGATGTCCTTTATCATCTGTTTACACTGAGACAAGTTCCAGCTGTGATTTATTTGTGGATGTGTAATACTGACAGGCTTGAGACTTCCTGCTCATTGTTCCCTAAACCAAACTCTCAGTCATCTACCTCAACAGCCTTGGTAGCATAGAAACGAAACAAACAAAACATTCAATAAGTGCTGATGGACTGCTCTCCTTTAGGACAGAGACATCCATTCACATCTAAGGAAGCAAAGACCCTCATTAGCAGAACTCAGGGGTATTTGGTTGTGTGTGTGACCAATAAAAGTTAACTGATCTGAAAAGAGCCACACCCATGGGAGGAGGGGGCAGCATGCTGGGGAAAATTCTCTGAGGTATGTGAGGAATAATCCTTGCTATCTCTACAGCCTGCAGACAAAAAAACAGTCTGAAAACTTACAAAAGAATCATTCATCAAGCAATCACACAGATATGGAAACAAATGTTATCCCTACAAATAACTGCTCTGTTGCTATACTTTTCCAAACACATGAATGTACAAGAATGGCATCAAGTTTGGAAAATCAATTTTTTTCCACTACTCTACATGACCTCTTTAGCTGCTGTGTGGTTTATAGCTTTCTCTAGTTATAGTTATAGACTTACCTAAGTGAGCAGCCTGACGACGATGCACAGAAGAGTCTTAGCTATGAGAAGTGAGATGGGTGTGGTGGTTAAATACCAGGGCCCCTGCCAGCAGCTGTATTCCCTCCCAGCTGAGCTAGTCCTGCCTTCTCCACATTGTACTGCAGCAAGCACCATTTTGCCACACCTCTTTCACTCCCTTCTGTGATGAGAGATCATTGGATGGCAATAGTTCTGACCTAAACTGTAATTTTAAGTGCAGTTAAACTTTTGCCAGAGAAAAAAATATTGAAAAATGTGGCTCTAACACACAATGCCATTACCAAGAATGGTTTAAGTAAAGTCTGGTCATGTTATTACCATACTAACAAATACAATAGAATACAAGAAGCAAAGCACAAAAGAAAAAAAAAATTATATACTGTGATTTTACAGGAAACTATTCATGTTAACTGGACGTGTCTGATGCTCTTTACTGGTCAGACTTGTTAATAAGGGTTTCCAACCTGGCCATTAGAATGCGAGCACATCAGGAAAGCCCTCAAAATGCCAGTTTTAACACCCATCATGTCAATGCTGAAGATAAATACTCAAACTTGAAGTCAGCAAGTCAACAATACAAAGCACACATTTCTTACTAATAAAAAAAAAAATACAAGATTATATTGAGATTTTGTTTATTAATACTTTACAAATAAAAAGAACAATCATCAATATGATAAGGTTTCTACCTTAAAACAGTAAAGTAACTTAAGTACATTTCACTTTCTTGAACATACAGGTACTTCAAAAGACCCTTACTGAAAAAGTGCATAAAAAAAGCTGAAATTTCAAACATCATTTAAGGTCTCTCTGCTGTACTTACACATTTTCTACTTAAGTCCAACTCATGACAGCTGCTCATACTCGAATGGCAAGATCTTTCCCTGATTAGTGAAACCAGCAATCCCTCTCACCTGTCTAGGTCCTACCTCCACATTCGGCCCATCCTAGTTCTCATCACTTATTTAATATGTTTCACATCCTCTGTATGTTATGTCATCACTTTCTGCTGATTTTTTGTCCTTTTTCCTTTTCTCTTCTTTTTCTTCGGATTTTGACCAGGAGCTGCTGCAGAGTGCTGGCTCCTTTGTGCTGGTCTGGTCATAGCGTTACCCTGCTTTGCTCTTCTACCCCCTCCTGTCTGCTGCGATGTGGATGTGTGTGTGTGTGTGTGTGTGTGTGTGTGTGTGTGTGTGTGTGTGTGTGTGTGTGAGTGAGTGAGTGAGTGAGTGA
>JBBJLS010000128.1:9686476-9696946 GCA_037577275.1 Bryconaethiops microstoma
ATATATATAAGCAAGCAAGCAAGCATGCAAGCACCTACAATGGGTACGGGAGCATCAAAGAAGATGGCCTGGTCTGAAGACTCACGCTATAATGTGGACGAACAGGTGCACGTGTGTAAGTTGGTTTGTTTGTTTATTTGGGGCAGTTGGTGCTCTAGCGGTTGGGGAGTTGCTCCTGCGATCCAAAGGTCCTGGGTTTAAATCCCAGGACTGCTAGTACCACCACTGAGGTACTCTTGAGCGAGGTATACCGTCCCCACACAATGCTGCCCGGGTGCTGTGCGTCTGCCTGCCCGCTGCTTCACTTGGTGAATGGATAAAATGCAGAGGAAGACTGTCATGCTGTTCACACTGCGCTGTATTCACACGTGACTAATATTATTTAACTTCATAGATTGAATGCGTAAAGGTCAGCATGTTTTCATACCACCTCTTCTTATGGAAAAGATATTTTCACATGATAATTGTACTAATAAAAAAATGAAATACAACATTCTTCTTCTTCTTCAAAAAAAAAGCTTTATTCCACCTTTGTTGACAGGGGATAATGACTATTTTGAATTAATGAAATTTCTTAGATATGAGACTATTCATAAATCAAATTTCCTTCAATAGTTTCTTCACTTTCTCAACATTAAGGACACATTTTAATTTTAATAAAAATATATAAATTAAGTTTAGTGCTGACAGAAAACAACATTAGCATTCTCATTTTCAGGACTGATTCTGAAGGAGACCGGCTGGGGCTTGAAGTGGCGATGCTCTAATGTGGATGTGCTGATGCCTGACTGATGTGATTTTCTGTTGAGTTTTACAGGCAGTGATGGTCCTCCTGTTCCATCACTCTCTCATTTCCAACTCAAAATTAATCAGAAACATCAGCCCAAACCAAAATAAATGGAAGTGAAAAATAAGATATATAAGATAAAGTAAGATAATACTTTATTAATCCCCGGGTGAGGAAATTTCTGTATTACAGCAGCAGAAAAGGTAATGCAATATGAGACATGTGGTAGTATCAGCTGTCAGTCTCATAAATTAACAGTGTTTTCTTCATGAATATCAAATGATTTACTGTGAGGTAGCAATATTAGGGAGTTACTCGTTGGTTTAACTTTAGTCTGCCAGGCTGGTGAAGGCTATGGTAAAACTGTGGTAAGTTCTTCTTCTTCTTCTTCTTCTGTTGTTTTATTGTTATCATTATGATGATGATCATTATTATTATTATTATTATTATTATTATTATTATTATTATTATTACGGTGTTTACAAAACAAGGTTTAGTATGTAAACCTCATACTAAGGTTATCTAATTTGTGGTATGTTATTTTTATTATTATTGTTATTATTATCATTGTGTTGAGAACAGAACAGAAAGTAATAGTATGTAAACCTCACATCTGAGTTATATAAACTATAACTTCTGTTCTTACAGCCAGCTGGTTAACCTAACTTAGCGTGTTAACAGTAGCTTTTGGAGATTTTGGGATTAGCGTGTTAACAGTAGCTTTTTTGGGAGTTTGGGATCCAAACCTGTGACCTTTCGATCACTGGGACAACTCCCTAACCACCAGGCCACCAGCTGCCCTAGTGTTAATGTGTATGTCTTTGTGTTGAGGAGAACATAATACTTACATTTCAGTGTGTGTTTGCATGTGAAGTATAGTTTTTCAGTTCTGATTTAGAAATGTCATGGCCTGGGGGAAGAAAATGTTACCCATCCTGGCACTGAAGGCCCTTATGCTACAGGCCCTTTTGCCAGATGGTAAGAGGGTGTGGGAGGGGTCTGTGTGTGTGTGTGTGTGGGGGGGTAATCCACGGTGGTCCTTGGGGAGGCAGCACGATGGTTTATGACAGAGGGGAGAGAGACCCCAATGATCTTCTTAGCTGTCCTCAATATCTGCTGTACGGCCTTGTGGTCCAAGGCAGAGCAATTCCCTAATCAGACATTATGATAATTAAATTTAAGCATAAAAACCGTTAGGTAAATATTCCAAATATATGTAAACTCTCTTGGTTGGCAAATTAATAATTCAGTTCACCTGTCTGCATTTTGTTGCAGATTTTATCAACCACTTTTCATCAGTACACAATATTGTATCACACTATCGCTAGTACTACTACTAATTATATTAATACTTAATAATAATCATTGCTACTACTACTGTTCAATATTTGTTAATCTGGTTGCCTTATTTAAACATTACAGTTACCATACATGCTAATATTTCTAGCATTATTGCTTCTGGTCTGGTTATTGTTTTATTAGTGAACAAATGTAACTTTACAAAGTGATACTTGTAAAAACAACAATCAACCCATCAAAATATTTTACTTTGTGTTCTGGTGCACTTATTGTTCATGTGCTATGGCCTGGTGACTGTATCCTGACCTGGAACAGATTTAAATAATTTGGGTTGCTAACACAGCCAGATAAAACTCTAAACTCTTAACACACCTTGAATTCAGTTAGAAGTATTGTTATTTCACCCATTACGAGACTATTGGTGTTATAACACCCTTGTGTTTCCAGGAATGTATTTCTGATTTCATTCATTCCTTCATCCATTTCTGTTGGTCTCGCGTTTGTAGCCTTGGGAGGGTACAAAAGTGACCTGCTCATCTTGGACGATTTGTGCATGTGCATTTCAACAGTGAGAGTCAGTCAGTGAGCATCAGACCCCATTGGGACATCACTGGGCATCGGTGGACATCCTGTCTTAGTTTATTAAACATATTGAATCACCATTTGCAGTAGGCCGTGAGTGTCCCAAAACACTTTCCACCTGTAACTGTACAAATCTGTCAGTGTAATTTCTGATTAGGTTGATATCAAGAATATACATTTATTTCTACTTCTATTTTGGAAGGAAGTAGGACACACAGTAAATAAGAGCCCATTACAAGCGGTAAATTTTATTATGGGATAACAGCACATAAAGCACATCTAAAATCGATGTGTCCAATGCACTTTTAATAAAGGTAATATTAAAGGTACAGTTTCTAAGTACAATATAACAACATTCATATTAGAATGAAAAGTATTTAAAAGACAACATTAAATTTCTTATTTTCTTTACAGCTGTATTTACAAAATGAATCAAAATACTTATTTCCATATTTAAGAATCAGACGAAGAGAAGGAGCAAAACTACTATTGTGAAGATACTACCTCCTAAAGAGAGTTCAAAAGAGCTGGATAAAAAGGTACATGATCATCTGTCCCCATTTAAAGATCAGTAGCAAACGTGTGACGTAAAAATTTGTGACAACCACAAACCGGCCTCTGCATTTTTCCCCCCACAGTTTAATGCTGCCAATGTGTGGAGTAAAACCCGCCCCCACCCCTGCACCCTCCCCTAGAGCTCACATTTAACAGACAACAGGAAAGAAATCCAAATGTGTATTATGCATATTTTACATACACATATGAATACTTAAAATACAATGCATTAGTCATTTGTTTGTAATAATGAACATAAATCAGAACCATCATAAAACAAGGGGAAACACAGAGTGGATTGTCTGATATCCATCCTTTTTTTTTTCTTTTACAAACATCCAGACCTGGGTCTGCAATGCAATAAGACACTTCATCATTCATGATTACAATCAGGCTTTAACTGATTAAACCAGAGTGTATGTCTTATCCCTAGTACAACAATGTCAGTTATTCAACCATAAGGGGGACGGGGGAGGGGGAGGGGTGTCCCCCTTAAAACACACAAAAAAAACAAAACAAAACAAAACAAAAAAACAGCGACTGTGCATGGCCAGAAAACTTTGTCAAATGAAACGTACAGGACACTACAAGAGGCAGGAAAATGTTTACACAGTCAGAAACAAACAAGAAAAATATCAGTTACATACAAAAGACACTCCATGAAAAAAATAAAGTTGGAAACACAAGATAGAAGTCACCTACATGTGCAAATACGTTATCATTTGAGTACACGGTTGACGGGTGAAAACAATAGCAACAGCTAAATCTTTTCTGCATCCTGGACCACTGAGAGGCACTCAGTGTAGTTTGTTGTGTATTATTGCGAGTATAGTCTTCATACTTGCTACAGAGACGTTTTAGTAGAATGAACCTACAACTGGCAACTTCAATTTCTTGCACATTTAACACTTAACCACAGTGTGTGTGTATGCGTGTGTGTGTGTGTGTGTGTGTGTGTGTGTGTGTGTGTGTGTGTGTGCGTGCGCGTGCTAAGTCCTTATGACAGTGACTTTAGTTCAGAAAAATAAATGTGTGTGAAGCTGATCTTCGGATAGTGCCGTGCAGGTTAAATCAAAATGAAAGAAACCAAAATGAGGCTTAATGTCCAATCGTTAGATAATCCAGTATATTCTAACATCCCTTCCAGCGTAAGGATACTCGGAAAAGTACCAGTAGGCATTGTATTTGCAGATTTAAACAGTACAATTCCAGCCAGTGGTTCTCTCGATCAAAAAGATCAACACAATACTGTCTTTCTTTAGCCGAACAATCTTATCCTTATCGTGACGAATTAGAAATGCGATGGGTAATAGCATCTTAATTAGATGATACTGCTTTTACTTCTATTCTTAAAGAGAAAATGAAACGAGAGGCGCATCCCAAGACTAGCACACTGATACAGGTACTTGCTGGGTATTTAAAGTAATTTTATCACTATCTTTATCTTTATCATTATCCTTATCATTTATTGAGTCCTAATATCAATAATGCATCAATACTCGTGAAATGAGCGGACTAATCGAGTGGCCTAGTCTATGAATTAAGAATTTTTGTTCACAAAAGTAACTTACCTAGCACCACACATCAGTTTAACACAAAATTAATGTCAGCACACCCTACCGCTATCAAACTAAGTCTAAAAGAGAGAAGTATACTAAAAACAGAGATACTGTACAGCATTATGTATTCAATAAACAGATAAATATTTGCACTGAGTAGGTCTTAATAGCAGTATTTTCTTCTTACCTATACAGACAGAAGTTACAAAGTTACCTTTATACATGTGATCAATAATAACATTAAATATCGTGAATTAAAAGCAGAAAGGTGACGGGAGAGAGAAAGAGAGTGAAATTAAGCTGTACAGTTTACAGGCCATATGAAGTTCTTAGTTCTCCACCTGGGAACAGAACCAGTCAAATATACACACACGGAAAAAAAAAAAAAAAAAAAAATTCGGAGAGTGAGAGAGAGAGGAAGGAAAAAAAAAAAAAGGAACAAAATGTGATAAATAAGAAGTGTATTTACATGCAGATGTCGAAATCCTATGCACAAAGATGAATAATATACCATATATATTATTGCTTGACATTCGATTATGGCTAAAGTTTTTTTTGTTTGTTTGTTTGTTTGTCTTGTTTTTTTGTCTTTTTGTTCTCTATCCTAAAACATAGCTCACTTTAATAACTGTATCAGCTGTGCTTTTGGGGCAAAACGAAACAAATAACAACAAATCACATATTTAAAAAATGCAATGAAAATGATCGGTACGGTCATCTTAGTAACACTTTCACCTTCTAATCAACATGGCCTTGCAAGCATGACGTCGCATTAATTCCATTTGTCAGAACGTTTTGAATGTCGTTAAATGGCTTTGGCAGTCCAGGTTCCTTTGCTGAGGATTACAGAGTTAGCAAGGTGGTACACCGTAAACTCAAGTCTGTGCTATTTGTGACTGCATAGTCCCTTTGATGTCAGATTTGCATAATGTAGTCATGAATGAAATTAATAGTGAGGTGCACTCTGTCATGCTTGTGCAGCCTCATCGATGGGTTCGAGCTCAGTGCTACTAAAACTGTATAAAACCTGGGAAAACTAAGATATCCATATACCATATACTTCACCAGTTGACCCTGCTGCTCCTTATCTACCGTATTAAAGCCTTGTCTGGGGTTGGACTTAAACACACTCACTCACACATGCACACACAAGCTCAGATGCGTCATATTGCTTTTTACAAGAATCAACACAGAGGGTGGAAACCACAGATTAAGGATACATACTAAACAATTTATGAACCATTGGATCTTTTACTAACAACAAGAGTCATTGTCTGTACATCAGCACGTGAATACCACAAATCCAGAGATGATTTAGTACCTTTGCTTTGATTGAAAAAATAAATTTGTCCAAAGTTCTACTTTACAGCCTGTATTGCTTTTAATACCTAATACAAACTAGACTGACAAAAATGATTTTTGCTGCGGTAGAACATAACTTCATTACACTTCTGATGATGCAGCTGGGTATTGTAACTGACTTTTGGACACATCAATATGGATAAAGTGGACTTAAAAAAAAAAAAAAAAAAAGAATTACAACAGTCTTCTGTATCAAAGCTTGTTCAGAGGGAACTCCATAGCAGTGGCTACCTTGTAGAAACCCGTATTAGTAACGCACTACAAATTCCTGGCTCATGGGCAGAATCTGCTAGTAGAGCAAATTGTAGAAGAGGTATTTGGCACATAGATTCATACAATATGAGTGACAATTAGAACAATCCCCATCCAGATAAAAGGTAAACTGGACCAAAAAGACTGACACTGTAGCTCATTGCTTAAATGATTTTTTTGTTTTTTGGTTTGTTTGTGTATGATCTCGGATACTGTGCTGCTGGAATAGGCAATATTATCCTAATGTTAATGACCTGCTATTTAATGACACTTTTTAATTCATCAAAATAACTTGTATGCATACAAACTGTATATTTTTCACGTCAATCGTGCAAATGATATTTCAGAGTAAAACGGAGGAGAAATAAGAGCTTGTGGTTTAAAAATGTTTGACACACGAGTAGGGCTGTGTTAAGTATGGACAAAGTGAGTGAGGAAGTATTGTTTCATTTGCTGCATCTGTACTGTAATTCTCTATTTTTTTTTTCTTTTCTATGAGATGAGCTATCTTAGACACACTGACCAGAGAAGTGCTTATAACAGCTGAAATCAAACATCGACAAGAGCAAACATTGTGCTACAGAAATGGTCTACCCCAGTACTTCCATTTCAGCGTTCTCCCTGAGCATTTGTATTGAAATCTATACACTGCCAATTCATAATATTGAAGAAAAAGTTCAGTCCGATTGTCATTCACAGTTTGACAAATGTTCTTATGCAGTTAGGACTTGTTTTAATCATTTGGCCAGCAACACCAATCAGATACATTTAACTGAATAACAAAACATGGCTAGTGAAGAATGTCATTCATGGTAATTAACTTATAGGCTATAGTGTATAATAATCATGCTAAACAAGCCATGTTGACCCTGGTAACGTAACTGGAGCTACAACACATATCGAGAACACTCAAATATAAGTGTAGGAAGTAATGAAGGAGGACACTAATGGTTTGGGAACAGATATGAAACTGGGTCTGAAATATTAATTCTTGTATTTAGAGTAAAGCCCAGAGAAATCTGCTCAGTGGCAATTACCCAATTGTTAAAAAAAACCCTACAATCCTTCTTTAATCATTTCATGTGAACGAATGACAATTGTGTCAAACAGAGTTAGACGGACAACTCTTCCCTGAGGAAAATAGGACTTGCATTATGAAATGAGACTAAAAATCTTCAATAGACTACAGTATTGATTTGGTGTCACCGAGTTCAAACGGCTGTTTGGCGTAATTATTGGTTGAAGGTTTTATCAGAGTGGTATTTCTGGATATTTGTGGATATTTTAATAGTCACCTCATAATTGAACTGGAATGTTACAACACAATCTTTCGTGGACTTGTAGGAGAAACCTCTATGGCACGTTCAAAGGGTTCAGATTCACTCAACACACAACAGGTAGGAATTCAGAAAAAAAAATTGCAGTAATACTAACATTGTCTTGTTTCCCAACAAAACATAAAAAACACAATTCTAATTATTGCAGGGATAAGTGCTCTATAATCACTTCCTTTCTCTCCATCTGCCTCTTTCATCAGCTTATGCACTGTACATATTACAAAAATAGAACTTTTACTACCAGACAAGGCTTTGAATATTTCATTCTCTCGCTCTTTTTTTAATTTTTTGAAAATTTCTTTTACGATCTCTTAACTACCGTCGCAGCTGCTGGGCAAAGGTCTTTCCAGAGAGGCTGTTTTAATAAAAAGCTCTACACACAAGCAGAAATCTCTTACATAGTTATCCAGAAAAAATAAAAACAAGACGACTCAGAACTGGACAAGTATCTTGGCTGTGTCAGAAACAGGCATTCTGCACCCCTCATCCGTGCAAACCTGTATTGTAACTCAGGTGAAAATCTAGTTAGATACTGAAAAACACTGTGGGCTCCCCACCACTAGATGGAACTATTGGCTAGTACAGCAATTCTGAATTTCTGAAATTTTCAAACCCTGTGCCTGACTTCCACACGCAGCTTTTTTGTTGATGTGCTTTACATTTGTCCTTTAATGGACGGCTAAACTGAAACAAAATGAAGCATCTGAACATGCAGTTAAGCAGGTATTTATCCCTGTAAGAAAATACTATTTTCAATTTACAGACAAAGTGGGAGTTGTTTCAACACAAACCCTTCTTTAGAGCATCTTCAGAGCATGATGTGGTTCTGCGGATGGAGGGAGAGTGTTGGCAGTGATTGCAGAGCAGAACAAGGGTTCAAAATCTCAAAATGTCCAAAAGAGGACACGCTGATCTGGGATCAGATTCCACCCCATCTACACTTCCCATAGACCACGAGTGCTGAAACACAGTACCAATCCGAAAACAGCATTCCGACTCTCCATGCCTCTCTGTCAGCCTTCACCCAGCGTCCATCTTAAACCCGACCTACTCACACACAGCGCTGTAGGAGCATCCAACATGTAGCCTCCGTGACTCTGGTTTTCATTTGTATTTCTTTTTGCACATGCAACACATCACTAGGTAAATATACAAGTCTTAAATTAAAGAAAGGTGCAAATAAAAGTGCCTTATCAATTTCAACAATTAAGAATAGTCTAGCTACTAATATCATACATGTTATTTAAAATAGATTCTATAAACATTACTTTTTTTCTGTATAGTAAGTACTTATGACCATATACCCTGTAGCACATTAGAAAACAGGTGGAATGGACCCTTGCATTGTGGCGGTGTGCTCTGCAAGCACCTGTCCAGAAAAGGATTTAATAGCAGATGGCCTTACATGATATCACTAAGCAACCATGGTGGATGGAGTCTTCGACAGCTAAAAGTAATTGCATTTTTTTTTTTTAAACTAGAATTACCAGAATTCTACTTATGTTTTTCTTCTTCTTTTTTTTTTTTTTTGACGATTGTCCTTAGAAAGGTGCCGCTTCACGTCACCCCATGCCGACAGCTCTGTTCCACATTCCTTGAGCGTTCTCTCTCTCTCTCTCTTCTCATTCTCTTTCTTTCTCCCTCACCCGTCTCTTTCTCTCTCTCTCCTCCTCTCTGCATTCTCTCTTCCAACTTCTTTTCACTGCCCGTTTGCCTTCTGAGCAGAGGTCTTCCCAGTATAAGAGGAAAGTTGGACAGGCCTAGCACATGCATACTGTATGGGCCACAGTCCCTGCACTCACATCAAAAGTGGTTTTGCCCTCTCTTGGTATTCCAGCATTTTACCTGAGGGGTTTAATAGGAAATAGGAAAATTCTTTTTTTAACTTGTTTGATGTTTGTGTCCGAACAATTAGATTTTTAGACTGGCCTGAATCAGAAGTTGTGCTGGACATGCCAGTAAGTAGCTGCTGGACCCAATGGTTTAAGTTTAGTAGGATGTCCTCTGGAGTATTGGTTCTGCACCTTTTGGAAACACGTCGAAACAATTTCCGCTGATCATTAAGAATTGACTTGGGACCGTTCTGATGTGGTATGCATAAGTGCTTCAGCCTGAGCCAAGGAGAGAGAGAGAGAGAGAGAGGGAGAGGGAGAGAAAGAGAGAGAGAAAACGTGTCTTCATCTTCTCGTCCTCTCCCCTGGGCCCCCTAAATCCCACCTGTATCAAAAAAAAGGAGGGGGATAAACCTCACACATTAGCCCTCCGAATCAAAGCCGCTTCTGCCTTCTGCCCTCCCAAAGGAAAAACAACAAAAAAGGGGAAACTTGTGTGTGCAGCAGGTTAGCTGTCCTGGTGTGTGTGTGTTTGTGTGCGATGCGTGTGTGTACGTATATGTGTGTGTGTGTGTGTGTGTTTGTGTGCTTGCGTGTGTGCGTGCGTGCACAGGGCACTGGTAAAGTGTCTCAGATTCATGCTCGACATTCCCCACGGTGTTTTTGCCCTGGAGGGCCAGATGAAGGGGCTGCTAGCCGTCCACGGGCATGGACTGCTCAAAGTCCGATCCAAACAACTCCTTGTATAATGGGGGGAAGTGGGTACGCACAATGTCTGGGTATATTGCTTTGAAAGCAGTCAGCTTCTCTGTATGCCTGCTGCACAGTGCTCGCAGGGTCGACACTTTGCATATTAACTGCAGAGAGAGAGAGAGAGAGAGAGAGAGAGAGAGAGAGAGAGAGAG
>JBBJLS010000128.1:9701764-9723938 GCA_037577275.1 Bryconaethiops microstoma
ACGGTACCTTGCTCAGGGTACCTCAGAGGTGCCACTAGCAGTCTTGGGAATCGAACCCACGACTTCCTGATCGCAGGACGAACGCCCTAACCACTAGGCCACCATCTGCCCATGACAAGGAGTATAAGGGCCTGGTCTCCAAATTTCTCAGATCTAAATTCAGTCAAGTATCTGTGGGACGTGTTGGAGAAACTACTCTGTTCCATGGAAGCTTAAAAGGCCTACTGCTATAGGGTTGGAGACAGATCCCACAGCACACCTTCAGAGATATTGTGGAGACCATGCTTAATGTGTCAGAGCTGTTTATGTTTTCCTTTATTTTACCAGGAATGTCCCATTGAGATACATTGGGAGTCCTGGCCAAGGTGGCAGCAAATAAATTGAAAAAAATGTTTCAACATATATAGACACTATACACATAGGACATGCAATATTAACACGTATACACATACAGACATTCCAGAAATGCAATAAAATAAACACAGACTAGCAGACTAAGCACATGGAAATTCCAAATGTCAAAAAGAGACAGAGGGAGTTATGAACAAGAAAAAGAGAAAGAAAGAATGAAGAATAAAAAATATGTAGGTATATGGACTAAAAATGATGAAAAACAATGGCACTGTTGTATATGAATTGAATTTACAAGATTTTTAAAGACATTTAGAGATGGTAGAGAGTCCAAATTTAGGATATTTTGTAATGAATTCCTCTTATGTGGCGCATATGAACAAAAAGCAGATTTGCCTAGCTCTGCCTGTGTTGCTGGAGAATGAAGGAGGAGTTTTACCGAGGAGCATGTACTGTAAGTGTTAGTGCGAAGTGTAAAGCCTTTGCAATAAATACTAGGCAGTGAGATTTCCTTCTAAGGTGTAATGATGTCCATTGCACCATGTCATATAGATTACAGTGATGTGTTCTTGCTGCAGCACCAGTTACACATCTCAAAGCAGAATGATAAACAACATCCAGCTTTTTCAGATGGGATGAAGATGCATGCATATATATTATATCACCATTATCTAATTTCTGGCAGCGAAAGGAAAGCATTTTTTCAAACAGTAATAAAAACCTAATTTAGGACGAAGCTTTTTCAATATAAATTCTATATGGACTCCAAATGACAAGATTTACCAGATTTGTGAACTGTGACTGTCCTCTCACTGAACGGGCTGGCTTCACGCTTTGGGAAATGTCCCACCTCCAGCTGAAACGGAGAGCACCTTGTCTGTTTGCCTCTGTAAGCGTGTGACCTGCTTGGTTAGGGAAAATTGATCTTTATCTGAAATAAGAGGCCTAAACTGGCAAGGCATTACCCACTTAGACGGGGTGTCCAGCATAACCAACACTGCTTTTGTTTCTGTCATTTTTTGAATTTTGTTTTATTCTGATCCACCATTCTGTGATGTGTTATCTTTGATCTGTAATGTTTGTGAGACAATGTTTGAAGTGTTTTTTTCTCTGTGTTGTACCACGAAACACACCAAGATTACAGCCTACAAATGTAACAAATATAGATTTGAAGCTGATAAACCATTTGAAAAAGAAAAGACTGCTTACATCTGTTGTTAAGAGGGTGTAGTTGCATGCATTTTCTACTATAGATGATCACACACACAACGAAAGAAAATAAAAAAATAAATAATATAATGCATTATTTTTCTTTGAAATTTTTTAGCATTTTTAGACCAGTCACATGTACGTAGGCACTCTTACCAGGCATGCCAATACATTTGTAGCAGTGCATGCAGCAAACTAGCTGACTACTATGAACCCAATGTTCCCATAATGTTTTCAACATTTAATTGAAAACAGTATGTTTAAAAAGTACATTTATGGGGGTTTTCCACTGACTGGTACCAGCTCGGTTCGGTTCAACTCTGCTCGCTTTTTTTTGTTTTCCCATAACTAAAATCTGGTACATGGTACCTGGTACCCGGCACCATTCTTGGTATCACCTTGGCCGAGGTTCCAAGCGTGCTGAGCCGATACTAAATGATGACGTGTCCATATTGGAGGTTATTGATTGGTGGTCGCTATTGATTGTTACGTCAGTGTTGTAGACTGAACCCAGACAAGCCGCCCGGCATTTTTAAAGTACCTCAGGATACTACTTTCTCTGCCTCAGCTTTCTGACAGTGAGTGCATTGGGAAACGTATTAATTATGGCAGAACGGAAGGCTGTGTCTTGGTCGACTGAAGAGGTCAGCACATTTCTGTCATTAATCGTGCATGACAAGGGAGTTAGATGGGGCAACCAGGAATGAGAGAGTTTTCCAAGAGGTCTCTCGTCTCATGGCTTTATTCGGCTACGAAAGAACATTTCAACAATGTCGAGATAAATAAAAAAATATGAAAAGCGACTACAGGTCTATCAAGGACCACAACGGCCGGAGTGGGTCAAATAGGAAGAACTGGAGGCATTTACGGCCACAGACCTGCTAACAGCGGAAGAGAGGGCGGCCTCGACTCGGCTACAAGGATGCTGGAGTCCCTGACGGAGGATGGTAAGTTTTTTTTTGTGTGTGTGTTTTTGTCTTATTTTCAGTGTAAAACGTAGTTGTAGTAATGGATGTTTTTTTTTTATCTTTATCTGCTTGGCTATTACAATAACATTGATCTGTTCACCTCAGCTCTGACAAGAGTGAACGTAAACACACACTCGTGACCCCCGCCCCCTATCAAGCACTGTCAGCTGTCAATCAACTTCTGAGCGTATTTTCCTGCCGCTGACGAGATAAAGATTTGAAGCCTGCTTTTGTTAGCGTCGCCAGGGCTAGTCGGTCGGTATTGGTCTAAACGTGCCACCATCTCCCGTGTGTGTGTATGTGTGCGTCTCTCATGATATGTGAGATGCGTCTCAGAATGTGTGGTCACCATAGCAACCAGTTACATGAAGGCAAAACTTTAATTGTAGTGGAAAACTGTAGGACCGAAACCAAACTGAACACAGTAGAACCGAACAGAACCGAACCAAGCTGGTACCAGTCAGTCGAGAACCCTCATAGCATGTCAGTGTCACTCCTGGGCTGAGAATGATCCAGCACCAAAATAATACCTGCTTGCTGGGGTGTGTGTGTGTGTGTGTGTGTGTGTGTGTGTGTGTTTCATTTGGATATTATTTGGATGGTGCATTATTGTAAACCAGTTGGATATGTTTCAGATTTTTTTATGGGTTTAACTAGATAAACACGTTTGCTGACATGCCAGCACGTCTTTATTTTATATAACAGACTTAGTACCTGCTTTGAGCAGCACGATCTGATCATTCTGACAGAGTTCCATGAAGCCGTCGATGCGCTTGGCAAACTCCACCACATACTGGATGGCCTCTGTGATTTTAATGGCGCACAACTGCCACATGACTTCTCTGGGCTGGAGTGGAACAGAAGAGAGGAATCTGGTTATGTGGTTATTTTCTTAATGCACTTAGTCTGCTAAAAAGGTGTTACATGCAGAATTATTCACACCAACATTTAAGTAAATGACCGGCAGCCAATTCTAGCGTAATCTACTTTCGGAGTTGTTTGGGATGTTTTTGTGCATGCACTGTTTTTCCAGATAGAAATGTTAGTTTATATAATCAGACAAGCTCTAGGCAAGCAGAGCTTGTCTGATTAGCTGTGTTAGAAATATAAACTGTTTTCCGCACTTCCCTTTCATTTCCTCCAAACAGATGTAAATTTTGAGATTTTTTGTTTGTGTGTGTGTGTGTGTGTGTGTGTGTTTCTATTTGAATAATGTATTTCTACAATGCAGTCGGATGAAGGTTTATCTGCAAGTCGGGAACAACATAATCATAATTTGGCACCACTTTGGATATCACAAGCGAAGGCTTGTATATCATTAAAATGGTTTAGTGCCACACACAGGTGAGTGTAAAAAACACACATTACTATAATTACTAAGAACATTTTTGGAAAAAGTGACTTGTGTACCTGTGGTTTTCCCTGACTTCCCCATAACATACAGATAATGAAGTTACATTTTTATTTACGTTAATTTTTTTTAATATTATTTTTTCCCCATCAGTCCTGTCAAGGAAACATTCTTGTTTCTCCACCATATAGAGCATTTTCAGCACGGTCCATTTAGAAAGTCTACAGCCGTTTGTGGACATTTCTCTCTGAACGTACTATGACAGAAAACATTCCTGTGAAAGTTTCTCATCTCCTCCTTAGTGTAACTCTGCCTCTCCTTCATGCTGTTTGTATTTGTTTGTTGCCAGACACATGTCCAGGAAGTCTGTCACATGACATTAAATGTATGCATAAATGCAGGTTTTTACATTATTTCAGGAATATTTATCTCCCAAGTGTGCAATGATTTAGCATTAATTTAGAATCACAGTTTGAACTAATTACCCCAGTGCTAATTGCTGGGGTCTCTGCTTATTAGCTACATCAGTCTTGAAGCTTCAGTGCAAACCTAAAGAAGCATACTTTGCCAAACAAACATGACTACCTATCAGATATTGGACTGTTGCTTTAATTCCTGTATGTAGCTCCTTGAATAGAGGATATGATTTGGCTACTCAGTTTATACTTAATTTATAATAAATGCAGCTAAAATGGAAATACTTCAAAATTATATCAGCCTCTTCTAACTTCATTGAAATGAACAGGAGCTGGGCTAAACATGACCCTTGCTCTTGATTGTGGCATCAGATGTTCCAGTGACCTCTAGTGAATGAAGAGATGTGAGTGACAGTGGTTATTGTGCGAGTGTGTGTGTGTGTGTGTGTGTTGGGGGTGGTTACCTTGTTCTGGTAGTTCTCCATCTCCTCCTGCAGGAAGGCCTGCCAGGTCATCTGCTGCAACTCCTCTCTCAGATACTGACACGTCTCCATGTGGGACTTGGAGATGTTCTGGGCCAGATGCTCTGCAATGGGCAAGCACTGCAGCGTCAAACACTCAGACATGCGCACACACGCATGAACGCACACACCGCACACGGGCTTGTGTTTAAGCACAGATGTTCTACACTTTATGTCCTAGGCATAGTGCTTTTACCTAATTTGCCAATAGACAGAGGCTGCTTTTAGCCGGGGAGAATGTTATTGTTGCAGAGACACTGAGGGAGAGATTTTCTCTTTAAGAGACAGATTTACCCGTGCAATATAACAACAGGCTGCTTTTAAGTGTGGATGTGTGTTATTGCTGTTTTGTCTTTAAATTTGATTTAGAAGCTTGTTGACATCCTCCTCTACTACCTCCAAGATGAAGCCCATGCTGGAGTAGTGGAATATTTTAAGGAAGTGTTTTTTGTGTATGTGTGTTAAAAGAATATATGTGCATCAGCCTTGGAAACAAAGGTCACATTTGCGTTCAATAAAAAAAAAGAAGAAGAAAAAAAAAAAAAGAGCAAAAGGCGCAAAAAAAAAACAAAAAACCACAAAGTATAAAAATCCAATCATGTTGAAAACACATCTGTTATAAGGAGTCCCAGAGCACGAGGGGAACCTAAAAAAATGATTTCCCTCGATGCGTGCCCTGCTGGATCCTGATTGGCCCTAATTAATGGAAACTAATTACAAAAAAGAGGCACTTTTAATGAGTCTCGGAGATGAGTCTCCAACCTCCTGCTATTTTAAGCCACCTTTGTGTCATTTGCCCCACGGTTGAGTTCTTCCCCATCTTCCACCCCCAGCACGCATCCCCCAGCAGCGATCACATACTCCCTACTGCACATTAGGGCTGCGACTAATCATTAAGTCTATGATCAATGAATCTATCCATTACTGTTCGATTAATCACCTAATCAAAACCATTATGCCGTCTGCAGTTTCCTCTCACTGTGCCCAAGATCTCTTTTTCATGGCACAGAGAATCAAGGGAATCCACGATTGTGGTACAATTCAGAAATATTTTTACAAATGCACTGAATACACAATGCAGTATGCAGTAATGAAATATAAACAAGCATTTAAATAGAATTTAAAAATAACATTTCAAAATCTATGGAGAAGCGCCACATTCTGATCGCTGCACTCTAATGCCTATAGGGGTGGTCAATATAGATAAAATATCACCAAAAAAATGTATAACATTTTATAGAATATAAAGTTGTAACATTTTTACATTTGATGCATCATATTTTGACAATGACAAATGTCCAGTATTTTTGAAACTGTTACAAAAGCATCACATATCTACGCTGTACGAAATCCAATTAAACATTACTATTTCTGTTCTTTTTGTAAAGGTGGTCAGGTTCGAGAAGTATAGAAAAGCATAATGTGTATCGCTAACAACTTACCAGAACGATAATATATTTCCCACCTTGAGGTGCATCAAAGCATTTTCTGAGCATGCCTAACTAAGTATTAGTTGCACATCCCTCATATGCATCCTACATGCTGCCTGCATGGTCCCAGTTGTGCTTACCTAGTTCGGCCATGGAGACGGTGGGGGAAGTCTCTCCGTTGGTGAAGGAGCAGTAGGGGAAGAAGCCTGAGCCCGGCGTGAAGTCGCAGATGGGCTCGGGCTTGATGCCGTTGATGTCCAGGCCAGACTGGTCGGGTGAGGGCTGGATGTCCAGGTAGAAGCTGCTGACGCCCGAGTCGGGCTTGCTGCCGTCCGGCGTGTGTCCATCCATGTATCCGCTCAGCTCATCGTGCAGCTCAGTCAGACCATTGGCTGAAAGCCCGTAGGTGGGGGTGAGTGGCTCAGCCTCGCCGGGCTGCTGCTGGTGGTCCCTCTGCTGCTGCTGGAGCCGGTGTTTCTGCACTTCTGCATACAGGCTGTCCCGCTGCTTCTTGGACATGCGGCCGAACTTCACCGCTGGAGAAGGCAGAAAACAGCAGCGGTCACACTCTCTTTTCTTTAGGAAATGTATATCGTCCAAGATACTGGCTCCTAGTACTGGCCCTGGTGTAGCCGTACACTCCCAAAACAGACGTTTAAAACGTCTATTAACATGTGCCAAAGACACTCTTTTGTTTTTGGCTCTTTTGTTTTTTGTAAATGACTGGGCTAGTTTTTCACACCTAAATTAAGTCCAAGCCAAAACTAAACAGAATTGCATTACAGTTTCGTCTAATACAAGAATTAAACCTGTGAAATGGGAAACTGGCACTTCATATTTTTAAGACAACATAGATGTTTATGCCTTAACATAAAGACATACTCTATTATGCTATTGTGGCCTGACAGAAATGTCCTAAAAATAATGTTAACATTAAATCATTTTTGTTAGTGTTCCCTATGTAATAAGGTATTTTTTCTTGTTGTACACATATTTCTACTAGGCAGGTTACTAACAAGCCCCGGAAAATATATATACACGTTTAAACACGCAGGATAGAGGGTACTCCAGGACCAGGGTAGGAAACAACTACAATGTCCCTAAATTTGGCGCGTCTTTGAGAACTCACAACTAAAAGATAGTGCTTCTTCATCGCTGAGCTTAGAGTACAAACATGTTAACATGTCTTTTGCCTCAGGGATGTGGCCTTAAGACAGGGAGCTTAATGTAGCAGCATGGTCAGCCCAGCGGGAATGAGTTCTCTCCTTGCACATTAGGAGAGTAACGGGTGTAAAATACTTCCCCACTTTGACAACCTTACAGCATTAACTTTCCTCTGCGTCTTACCTGTCAGATTAAGACAGGGCCAGCAGGCTCGGCCAGGATGAGTCAGAGCGAATGAGACAAGGCACAGCGAACATGTACAAGCCCAGTAAACAGCAAAGAAATAGTGATGGCAGAACAGCTACCACTGCTGTCTGCCACAGGACTAGGCTTTTTTAAATTCAGCTGATGACAAAATTTTTAGTGTTTATGAGGGCAGCGCTTCTATTGTTCAGACCTGGGCCTGCACAATATATTGCAAATGAACCCTCTTTTACCAATCACAGTTTTTTAAACTGTGTATTGAAAGCATTCTGACCAGTCACAGTCCAAGATAAGTGTATTTGTAGGTGTTTGGGTGACTGAAGGCATTCAAGTACTCTACAAGGATGCCCTGTAATAGATGTTAGTCCTTAACCATCTCACACTATGCATGTAGTCACTCTAATATCAAAGCATCATTTTATATAAAGAAATGTAGGCTTCTAAACCATTTTAAAATATCAGCTACCTTCAAATTGTATGAACACTTAAAGAATGCACCAAGAGAAATGATCCAAAATTGCCTGAAACAAAATCTCTTTAAAATGAACATTTGTTAAAAAATGATCATTTTGGGGATTGCTAGAGGAAAAAACCCTTTCTGATGTGCTGGAGGATACAAACTTAGCTTTATGTTCTTGGCCAAAGTGGAGGAGTGATAATGGTGCAAATGGGACCTGACTAATAAGGAAGACAAGGCCAGCTAGAACTTAATAGAGAAACAATAGATTGTAGAGAGAAAAAACTAAACAATTGGTTTGTGTATGGTCATTAGAGGTCTCTGAATGCTTCTGCAACAATAAAATCAAAACATCTTGCAAAATATTGTTCCATATCTTCAATAATTGGAGGCCACAACATTTGGTGAAAACAATGCCTTGTTTCTCTCTAAAGCTGTTGTGCAACTCTCTTCTAAAGTCACTTGCTCTGTTTGCAAGGCTTTCACTCCAATTGAAAGAATATTGTATTATATAATGAGTCGGCCATTACGTAGTGTTTGAATTCTCAACGATAACTCTTTTGGTTGTTCCACTGTCGTTCATTTCTTACTGAATGGTGAATGAGTTAAGGAGTGGAGCATTCAGCTGCTGATTTATGCATGAGTGGACAACAGAATGTGGGGCCTTTTATTATGCGTTCAACTCAACTGTAAGACTAAATAACAAATTAATGAGGTGTGTGTGTGTGTGTATATATATATATTCAAGAGATAGTAGAAGGAAGACGGGGGCCAGTGAGTTCCTGTCTGAGTGAAGTCAGAAGTCACCTTGCCTGTCCTGGTTGTGTGTGAGAGAGCAGCCCAGCAGACTCTGATGGCCTGGCCTGATTACTGCCTCCTGTTACGGGCCACAGTCACACAGCCCAGCCAGAGGCCCTGCAGGAGGCCTCCACATACACACTAGCGCACTCACACACGCTCTCACCTGTGCTCTCGTTAATGCTGCTCACCTGCGTTAGCTTTAATGAGCCTTCCTAATGACAGTCATTTAATAAAAGCTACTTGCTGTCACACTCTCTCCACCTGGAGTTGGTCATGCCCTGAAGTCCAACACAAGACCTAACTCAGGAAACTGAGTGCCTGGCCATTGATCTTGTCACCAGCTTGGAGGAAAGTAGTGTTTGCATTCTAAATGCAGCCAGCATGGAATACAAAACGACACAGTGTGAATCCTAAAAAAAAAAAAAAAAACCTTTCCAGAGAAAGAGTGCGTTTTTTCCTTTTGTGCTCTAGCACATACAACTGCATGAACTCAGAGTTCATCGTAGCTCAGCGTAAGGTCTGAGTTCCATCTTCTTTGTTTAACCCTTTCTCATGTAATGTTTCATACTCTGTAATCAAAATTTCTATCACTATACACAAAGAAAGTGTTTATTACTGATTTCTTTCAGAGTAATGATAAAAGGGGACTAAGTGTGAAGTGTAATCCTATTTGTGTGTCTATGTATTCAAAATGGTAGTTTATGACAAATAAAAATCTTAAAATGTTCATCTTTCTTAGATCATGCTCTTTATGTATAAAGAAAAATTTGACAACAGCTATGAGTCGCATTACTAAATGAGAAGAGTAGATTAAAATACAAAAAAAGCCCCTTTTTTCGCATCAGCATTAAAAGGTTAAGCGTTTAATGCTGGCGAACATCGCATACAATCCGGATAAAGGCTTCATGGAGGACAGAATTGAGTTATTAATGTATTTTTGTATCCTACTTAAAGATCATTATTTCATTGATTGATTTCTGCATTTCTGAAGTCTGTTTCCTAACCTTTTCTTCTTATAAAGATGTGGTTTTGCTTGATCTCATAGTTTTAGAGAATGTGAAATTTAGACAGAAATGTCCTCCTTTCAATGAGCTACAAGTGAGAAATAGTTCATTGCAAATTACAGCACATGTTCACTGCCAGCAGTATTTCATGCACCGCTTCCTCAGTCTGTGCGTAAATTAATATATGGTTAGCAAAGCTTTGCTGGAATGACCTTACATCTCTCTATTAGAGAGTGGGTCTCTGGCCTTCGGTACCTGCTGGGCTTCAGCCCTATACTCACCGTCCCGCGACATGCCCACGGCCAGACACTTCTGCAGCCTGCAGTGCTGGCAGCGGTTTCGGCTGGTACGGTCAATCAGGCAGTTCTTCTGGCGCGGGCACGAGTACGCAGCATTGCTCTGCTGACTCCTCCTGAAGAAACCCTGCAGAGAGAGGAGGAGAGGTTGTAAACTCCATAATGCATGTCTCCGTACACTCATACAACCTGCCCCATTGAGAGAAAAGCAAGCACAAAGACACATGGAAACAGTGAAAGAACCCTTTCAAAGAACTGCTTCTACAAATGAGTTGTGCAAGTGTAAGGAACCTTTTAAAAGTTTAAAGTGAAAAGTTTTAAAAGTTTAAAGTGTATTACACCTGTGAGCCAGATTTGATCTCGGCAATAAAGGTTTAGGGACAGGTTGTTATATTTTGGTGCCAAGAAGTTTATGCCCCCTCTAAAACCTGCCCCCATATTCCCTAAGTCCATGGCTTTCTGTAGACAATCAGGCACACACTGGACACGTTTACATGCTTACTTATAGCTATTTTAGTGAGGTCTTTTCTATCATGTTCGTTTACATTTCAACCTTTGGCACGACATTTGACTGGTTTAAAAAGTTCACACTCAGTTTGTTCTCACTCTAATAAGTCGACCTTCTCACCCACATTTATCCCAAAAAATTCTCCAGTGTGTCCTCAGACATTTGCTTTATGAAAATATGTCTGGCCCCATAAGATTACTGAGACACCAACCTGTGTTTTTCTTCTTCTTACAACCTTACAGCCAAGCCCGGAATCATACACAATTGTTTATCAGTTATACCGTAAACCTACATTTAAGGTTGAGCTAATTACTTGTGGTAGCAAGTATTTTAACTGGTTTTATTCAGTTTAAATGATACTTTCAGTAAAACTCCCCAAAACTCAAGTAAATAGGTTACGTGAACAAAAGGCATATTTTCCATCCATCCAATCCTCAAACCTCGACTTCTGTCCTGTTCCACATTTTGCAGTTCAGTTCAGTTCAAGTTCAGGACCCTTCAGTTTTACGAGTCTACAGTAACCAGGGATGAAGTCACAAAGGATCAAGGGTGAGATCACTCCTGTAAATCCTGAGTCATATACATGAAGTCACTGGAGACGCCTGCCTACCGCATCTGTTTTAAGCGATTCAGTACCACAGCTGAACGGCTGTAATAAAAGCCGCTTGGTTAATGTGCTCCACTATTTGCATGCCTGTGATTGTAAATAATGGCGAGTTTGGGCACGGCTATTAGATTCGAATAACAGAGTCCAACACCAGTGGGTGCCGAGAGAGACAGAGAGAGACAGAGAGAGACAGAGAGAGAGAGAGAGAGAGAGACACAGAGACAGCAAGAGAGAGTGCAGAGCCACACTGAGCTGATACCTCATCCCTTTTACTTAATGAATTGATTCCAGCACACCATTAACATACCCCACTCCACTGCTCGATACACATATGTCTTAATTAGTTGCTCATTGGCTGTTTAATTACAAGAAAACAGCTGACAGCTGCCAAGTTGCTTTCTAATGGCAGCCATTATGAAAGTAGGGTAGGACTGCCGGTGACAAGCGGCACTCCTTAATAATGCTATGATTTATGGGCCAGAGCGGTGTGCTCGCACATATCATTAAATGCCTCTCTGCCTGAAGTAATTAGCAATCATTAAAGACACATTTCAGCAGTTTATTCTTCAGGCTTGTAGGTTTTTTTTTTTTTTTTTTGAGTGAGCGAGATGCTGAACAGGGAGTCTGTCTTTCATTCAAAAATAGTCGAACCCCAGCGTTTGTTCATTTCTGCTACGCTCTGCAACGCCCGCCTGTAGAATACTAACAACCAGCCCCAGTGACAAGTGGCAAACAAGAATACACAATAAGCATATAATTCCCTCTGCTGAGTCGATGGCATGTTTGAAACAAATACAAAAAAGGAAAGGGAAAAAAAACTTAACAGTATAGCAAAACAGCTAACTATGCGCTATAATTCAAAGCACTGCACTTTTGATTGTTTTATCTGCGAAGGAGACAGTAACTGCAGAACTAAAGTCAGAAGAAAAAAAAAAAATCTCCCAGAGAGTGTGGAAGGAAAACAAGTTGTGGAAGTCACTTAATCCTGATAATCACAGACTGGTGGGATAAACTCTTTAGGGCCTAGTGTGCCTTCTTAATGACGATCAACCTGCTAGTGTTCACACCTTTGATGCTTTCATTTAGTCCTAGCTAATGCACGCACATGCGCACGCGCACACACACACACACACACACACACACACACAAAGAATAAAACCTTGTATCTCCATTTTTCTCAGATGTTCTTTACACTGTGCACTGAAAATTAGGATGGTTTTTACTTTTTTTCCCCCAACAGTGACAATATGCATTCATTAGAAGTGTAACAACTGATAGATTCACTAGTCATGATCATGCAATACAGTGGTGTCTCCACTCAATACATCTTCTATATTGCAAAGGAGAGACTAAAAACATGTTTTATGGCAATATGTTAAGGTTTCCATTTTCAGTTTGTTAAAAAAAAACATTGGAAACATTGTGCTGTATCCTGACCTAATGCTCTACCAACAAGCTCATCATGACACAGTGACACCATACGATACAATGAGCTGCGATACAGTTTTACATGTGTTGTTACTGTCATGTATAGAATAATTTTAACACGTTGCTTCTTCTCTAAACTTCAAAGGTTTAAACTTATTTGTAGGAAGTACAGAAATGTATGTATTTAGAATGACGAACAAAGTTAGAGATGACTTTATAATGACTAAGAAAGCCATTTATCAGGTCAAGAAATTACTATAAAGAGACAATGACAGTTTACAACTTACTGGAGTTCACAAAATGTATATATGATAAATAAATATATATTTTATACAATTTATATAATTATCGAATAAACCAATATTCTTAACACAAAAAGTGATTCCAAATCTCTGAACAATATTGTGTATACTTTTCTTTTGTACTTTCCAGGTGAATGTCTCTTCATTTGTATTTTCTCAGGTTCTCTCTCTCTCTTTCACACACACAGATATTTGTTTGCTTGCTTACCTTACAGCCCTCACATGTTATCACACCGTAATGGATGCCTGATGATTTGTCTCCACAGATCTTGCAGGGAATAATTTCAATTTGAGCTGCGGAGAAGAAAGAGAATGAGAGAAGAAACAGTCAGGATTTTCTTTCGCTGTCACCAGTCACAGCACAACACCTCCGCCACGGCTGTGTGTCGCTACATGAAACAGCGTGGAGCTTCAAACGCATCTCTTCCCTGCCATGTGCTGAAAGCTGAGACTACATGGCTTTCAGAGGAGGCCATCTTAACTCTGAACACAGCATCCTGCAAACCACGGCAACAGCAGTGTCAGTTAACAGTGTAAAAAGAATAAAAACACAAAAATACCCATACTGGAAATGCTCCCAGACCCTTTAGGACCAGTGTTTGACAAGGAGCACCTCCTGACTACATGAACTGGAATACAAGCTGATTATGGACTGTGTGTTTCCTTCGAAGGCATGTAAAGTCCAAGCAAATCTACAGCTACTAAGGCATCACAGTGGCACAAGAAAAAAGCAGACAGACAATGCAGGAGACTGACTTATATGAGAGACTGCAGTAATACACAGTACAGCCAGTATTTATGTGTTACTGTATGCGTGTGTATACACACACACACACACAAACACACATTCTATATCTACATATATATATATGTGTGTGTGTGTGTGTGTGTGTGTGTGTGTGTGCGTGCATGTGTATATACACACACAGATGCACAGTGAAAAGTGTGAAAATAAAATGGAAGGCCATGTAGATATCATTACAAAATTTCAGAATAAAATCAGAGCTAGTCAGTCAGTTCTGTTATAACATACACAGACCTCAAAGAAAACACTTGACCCTAGTAGAATACACCTGATTGTGCATATTCTATGCGTTGAGTTTTATTAGAGCAAAAAAAGGGCTGCTTAATGTAGCCTAAGCATTTTATTTCTACTTGACATAAACCACTCCTGCCACAGTTTCTTCAGATCCTGAGCCAAAGCTCCCTGCAGCCACCCGCCTGTCTCCAGACAAAGACAGTAGCTTTATAATACTTCGGTGAACCTTATAAATGTAATCGCTCGGAATTCATTTGCTCACATCAAATTTGCCTCCCCTCCCCTCCCCATTTTTATCAGCTGCCTCTGAGCTCTTTTGTGTCATCTGGATAATGTCATAGCCTCATGGCATCCCCAGGGGAAACACACATGCACACACACATTATACATAGACAGACATACAGACAGACAAGACAGACAGACAGACACACAGACAGACGCACACGCACAGTATACAGACAGACACACATGCAGTATACACATACATACGGACGGACAGACAGACAGACAGACAGACACATGCACAGTATATACAGACAGACAGACAGACAGACACACACACACACACACACACACACACACACACACATACACATATATACATATACATAATTTCTTTTTTGTGTATATTATCTGTTTACTTAATGTGATATATCTCAATATTTTATCATTTATTTAAACTTTTATTGACACTGGGTCAGCAGAAATTGAAATGATTGATTCTAGTGAGATGGATTTTACAGCATGTGTTATTTTCAGATACATTTCAATAATTTATGGGAGAGATGAATAGCAATGTGTCACAGAAACGGTGTAAAAAAAAAAAATAAAAAAATCACAATAATGTCATACTGTGGCCCAAATATTGCGATGGTATCGTATCGTCGCCTCTGTTGCAATTTGCATCCCTACTGCACAACCACCAGGTGGTCAACCCTGTCAGCATGCTCTCCCAGCGCGTAAACATGGTATTAGTCATTTCAGTCAGATCGGCGGAGGCCAAGTTCTGACAGAAGCCACCCACCCCTCCCCTCCAATATCTGGACAATGCATCTTACGCCATGGCATGCTGGAGTCATTATGGTGCGTAATCAGCTATGATTACTGATACAGTGCAGCCAGATTGCTTCAGCATAGGACTATCTAGCCCAAGCCTTCTATGATGAGCTACTTCTGTAATTAATATTTTAAGAGAAACGTATAATTATCTCCCTTCTTTTGTCTCAGTGTGGTGGGGGCTCGCCGTGTGGGCACTGCACTCAATTGTTTGTTTTCGTGTTCTCCCGCCACGAGCATTAGAGCGCCAGTGTGTTCCTATTCCTTTAGCATTTTCAGCCTCATTACTTACATAATTTGTTCTGACATGCACTTAGAACAACTGAAGCATGCAGTAATTAAGGCTGGCTGTGGTTGGGGTCCAGGAGAGGTGGTGCATTGACAGTTTCCTACCAGCAGGTGGCAGTGGAATGCTGTGCACACGCTAACCCCACCTTCCCAACCCCCCCACCCCCTACATAGTTCTCCCCTCCACCAGTCACCCCCATCCCCATCCCCAGTTCTCCCAGGCTTTAGCTCCCAGGCTCCACTCATTAGCTGCATCCCAAGTCAAACTCTTCTGTGGAGTACTAGCCACTTTCAGTTTAAGCAGTGTGTTTACACTGGGAATGTGACCAGACGAACATGCAACCATGTTTAATCTCTTAACAACAAAGGTGCCAGAAAGGTTTCTTTGGAGAAATGCCTTAGAAGAACCACTTTTGGTTCCCTAAAGAATCTTTTCAAAGGATGGTTCTCATAACTATTTTGGTAAATGAGATGTGAGTGTGTGAAGAAACTTTGCAATAATTTGAGGAACGCTGTCTATGGCCGCAGACTGCCCATTGTAGTGGAAGGGCGTCAGAGGACACTGCAAATTATGATTCCAATTGTAAGTGAAGGGAATCGATTCTCAGAGCTGATTCCACACAATAATCATCTTGATTATTGACATAAATCAGACATACATGCACTTCCAGACAGGATTTTAATAGTAGAGGGTTGAAGAAGTCAGTGTCGGAATGCTGGTAAGATTCCAGCAGCAATTGACCTGCATGACACCTAACACAGTACCATTACAGCAGAGGATTCAAGCAGAGAAGCTGATACGTTACTGACCAACGAAAACAGCTCGAACTTTGCCAGCAAAGCTGCATGTTTTTATGACATATATGCTTTCAGTGTTTTGAGTTTTGTTGTAAATAAAAAACAGTGTCGGAGTGTATTTTGTACATGGTTCCAGCGGCACACTGCTCCAGACAAGTGACAAAGTCTGCCTGCCCCTTGAGTGTGCATGGCTGCTACTGTGCAAAAGTAACGCCACATGAACAGCAAAAGGAAATAATTCTGTCAGGCTTTTGGGGGTTTTTTTTGCCTTAGACAGAAATAAACTGATTCTAATACCACACATTCTACTTTTTTTTTCACTTTGTCAAAAATAAAATACAAATTAACAATCTAAGGATGTGTGTGTTGTAGAAGGATGCATTTTTGACAGGCTGTCTAGCTAACTCTAAAAACTCCAGGTGCAGGCAAATGTGTACGTCACTAAATATGCTTCCATCATTAATTGGTCTTTTTTCTAGCGGGAAAAATGTATCCACCTGAGCTTGCATGTGAAGTTCATGGCAATTCTATTCAATATTTGCCATGCTCTTTATGTATTTTTCTAATTCCTCAGAACCACAGTGACAGTGCTGAACGGACAGTTCAGGTTCAAAAAATTGAAAGCACTCCCCAGACACTGGTGGGCTAATTGAATGAGCTAATTAGCTCCAACTAGCTAGGTAGAATTAATTAGCAAAATCAACTATGTGACACAAGATCGTGGCAAGACTTGCATTTTTAGACCCGGACTTGTACACCTCTGTTAGCTTTGGAAATACATGGTGCATTTGCTAATTAGCCCAAGCTCAGCAGAATGAATTAGTCAAATCAGGTCTGTGGTACAAAATCATGAATAGGACTTTTTTGAACGTTTTTGAACTTGGGGTGTAAGAACACAGCACGGATTGAAACACAAGGCAACGTCCTGAGGGTTAACACCTCCACACTGCTGGCTCTGCTACAGCGGCTTTATTCCGCAGCTCGCAGTCTTCAGCCCTCAAGCCTGGCACCCATGGCATTGATGCCAGGCTTGAGGGGTGTATGCTGCAAGCTAGAGCCGCTGCGACAGATCCTGCTGCCTCCACGGACACCTCGCTATGCTTCTCCCTAGGCACCGCTCAAAGGGCCCTCCATCTTCGAGCAGGCAGACTCCATGCCACATCAGTTGAGGGCGGGGGGGGGAGGTGTGAGGCGAACAGAATGGTGCACTAGGAACCAGCCTGGTTATGACTCAGTGCCCAGCATGGAGGGGAGGGTACAGTAAGAAGGGGCCCCGGGAGCAAACACACTGCCTTCTCTGTCTACCCTCTCCCCAGGCCTCCACATGAAAATGGTCACAAAGCTCTTTGTCTCCAGCCTGGCTCACACCGCGGGCTCCTGGACTCGCTCCGTGCTTCTTTTGTCTAGAGAGAGAGCCTAAACCGAAACTGATCACCTAAAAATCTCTCCACCAGGAGAAAGGAGAGAACCGCAGAAAATGTGCAGCGATAAACACTATGACAACATAAAAACTATACCAGATAGATTTCAAACATATGACAGAATGTTAAAATAGCCTATATGCAATACACTTTTCATGTTTTAAATAAAATACATATAATAATATTAAACATATAAATGTGGCCCACAAAAAAACTGAACATCGAATAACTTTATTAATGTACTCACATTACATTAGATTTGTGTTGCTTAGTTTCACTCTTTAGCTTATCCATAAATACTGTATGCGATGAGTAAGCCAATGTGTGGTAAATATGTGGATTAATGTTATTTATCTTAAATCGGTGGCATGGTTTAACCCCTTTTTGCTTCTCTAGAGGAGCTGCGAGTAGGGTTAGCAATGAAGGGTTAACATGGTGCACTTTAGAAACAATAGCTCATTTTGACCAATCACTCACAGTGCGAGTGGTGTGTCCTCAGGGTGGTGTTGCAGCTGGGTTTGTCAAAACACCAGCATGGAGGAAAAGCTACTGTTTACTGACTATTCTGCTGCTTCAAGATTTGACACATTGATGTTTCTTTTCAGCTGGTTGAAGGCAATGTAGTGATTTGAGAGAAAGCCGAGTCAGAGTGACTTACATACGTATGAATAAAAGGTTGAACAATTAGTACAGCAATCATGAAAAATAATTCTAAACAAATTAACATGTGGCTAAATGGACGGTTCTAATACCCGTAGTACTTTGGTGAATTCTCACAGAGATTATCAAGCAGAGAGGCCTGTGGAGTAAGTACAGTGGCTCTAGAAGTCAATAAGTATTGACAGGAAGCCCAGTGTTAGTGGACACACTGTGGCAGGGGCTGTTGTGTCTGCACGCACACAGGCGAGTGCAGCAGGCTAGCTGAGTCTAAGCCCACAAACACACTTCCAGCAAAATTATGCTGTTTCAAATCAAAGTTCAAACAACAAAAGCTGCTGTATTGCCGTTTGGTTTAATTTTGATTTTGTATGCATCAGTGGGAACAACACTGAGCATTAGCAGTGTTCCATCGCTCGTGTTTCGCTGGTTCGGGCTAGCTGGCAAAAGGAGTGAACATTCTAAACAACTTCTGAAACTATTTTTGCCTGTCTTAAACTGATCTATAATGATTCTCTAATAGCTGCAGACAATATCAAAGCAATGACGACATTAAACATGCTTAAATATGATTTGACTATTTCTGAACATTTGTCTCATCATCTATTAACAGTGAAAGAAATATCAAGCACTGCCATTCTACAAAAGTGAGACACAGATGCAGAGAGAATACAAGGAAAAAGTTACAAATAAGCTGTGTGTTTTTACATATCACATGGAATACATTTTGTAAAACCATGAAAATGGGACGTGTAGATACAAAAAAATGTGTAAAAAAAAAAAGCTCCTTTTTTCAAATATTTATTAGAAGAAAACATCAGAAATGCTTTAAACAAATGCAACTGGTTTTCAATACTTTGTAGTGTTGTGTTGGCAACACATTATTTAGCCACAAAGGCTCAAACTGCTGGTTTTCAAGATGTTTCAGGACCGTCTTTAGTGCATTGACATTCACTTTGTCTGGGATCACGAGAAAAGAAAATCACTCAGTTCTTCAGCATCATACAATTACTTTTTTACGCATCATTGGACAAAGTTTCATTCTTCTACGGGATAATGATCCCAAACATTCTTCACAATTGTAGCAAATCATATATTCAAAGAAAAGCTAAAGGTTTTGAGAATCAAGCTGGGGAGGAACGAGCAGGACCAACAAGTTCGAAATGAGCGTCCATCAAATGAGAAATGATTGCATGCTTAAAAAGGGTGCTGGAAGGGTTTGGACACATGTTAATTCCAAAAACTGCAGGAAAGGATGCTGTGCTCTTGTGATAAAGGCAAGGAATGGTTATTTTAATGAAAATTGTACATAAGCTTTCGCATCCAATAAATTGCACCGACAGTGTATATAGTTACATTACACTTCAAACCTAGTCAGTTAAATTTTTTTTTAAAGTATTTATATTTTCTTGCAATAAAATTTTGAAAGTGCAGCATGTGTGTGTATATATATACACACATACATATATATATATACATATGTGCATGTATAGATGTGTGTATGTGTATCTATACACGCACATCCCCACATGTTCCAATTTTCATATATATACTTAGAAGTGTATATATATAATGTGTATATAATGTGAGACATATGTACATGTACACCAAATGAAGACTTTTCAGCCATGGTTAAAATGCTTTAGCTTATTGTCCCATCAGACAATGTTGACGAGCACTATCATTCTCTGCTTTGAGCATTACGAGACACTGGATTTGCTTGTTAGAAATAACATCTGGTTCTGTGAGACTGCGTTTATACAAGCTCAAATTACATGCATATTCTCGGTAGGTGTGGTGTGTATTCAGTCAACATTAGAGAGAGGGTCTGATTGTGAGCAGTTTGTTAAAGTGTTCCGTTCTGTTGTGCCTCGCTGAAGCCCAGTTCAAGGTCACTGAGTCAGAGGCCCGAGGAGAGAGTGACGTGTCATCCTGGTCTTATTCTCTCTGGCCCTGTCTGTCTCTTTCTCCCTTCCTACCCCACCTCTGTCTGGCTGCGTCTCTCTCTCACTCTCTCTGTCCTCCACGCAGCCCCCAGATCAAGCCCTGTGGGAGAAAATCCTCTCCAGTGGCTTTACAGCAGACGCTCTTTTCTCGCACCCATGGAATACAATTGTCACCCGTGCACCAAAAGGCCATTGTAATTGGCTCGACGTATCGTTCATGCACATAAATTCCGGAGGAAGCCATATTTCATAGCCTAATGTAAGCAGCGACGCAGAGATGGGTTGTCTGAGCCGGGCCACGAGCATGAAACGCAGCAATTACGAGCAGAACATTTCCAGCTCTAGTCAAGCCGGGCTTCTTGCTCTAAAAAGAACAAATGAAGACAGTGAAAAGTCAGTTAGAAAAAAAGACACTTCATCAAAAAGAGAGACAAAGATCATTACGGCGTAACGCATACTAACGGCTCGGCGCTAGCCTGTCACAGCCGCGCCACGCTTCCAGCGCATTAGTGCTGACATCAGCATCACAAAGGCACTCTCTCGCCGAGCGCTTTTCCATCGTGCTCCTTTAATGCGCTCTCGCCTCATTTGTACCTGAAGAGCGTCATTCAGGAGGGAGGCAAAAGTGGATTGTTGACACAATATATTGGAAGTGTGTGAAATATTCAGGGGTTTGCCTCGCTAATGGAGGGAGGGCCGTGTTGCTGGTTTCACCACACAGCCTTCTGTCTCCACGTTAAACAGCTTTGCTCGCGTTCTTTAGCAGTTCACAGAAACTGTTCCGATTTTCAGCTCACGTATCAGCATTTTTGTTTGTCGAAAGGAAAAAGAAAAGGTTCGACAAAGTACACCTATTGTGAATCCCAACCTCTCTTCGCCTTACACACAGACACACACACAAACACACACACACACATACACACACACACACACACCTGTACAAAAGGCTGCTTCTATTTCTTCACGGTGTTCAAATCCCAACAAGCTCTTGGGCAGTTTATACAATCTTATGCAAGCAGAAATAACATCCAACGGCAGAGGACAGATGTGGACTGTGTTCATAACATAGTGAGATTAACCCATTATGTCAGTGTGTCAGAGGCACCAAATCAGAGGCGCTCGTTTAAAAACACGGAATTCCGCGTTCATCTACAGATAAATGCTTTTTTTAATACCCAAGATTCTCCTAGGCTGATCATTCGCATGATGTCGAAATAAATATTTCATTTCTTTTAAGAGACAAGAAGCATAATGACACAGCAGATTGCCACTGATGCGTTCAAAGGAGCATTTGGTGATGGTTCACAACTGGTCTCGCTCTCTGTTTCTCTGTATATTTGTGTGGGGGCGGTTGCTAATGTGGGTGTGCGTTGACAGCTGTCAGTGACCAAATGACGCAAGCCAGCGGGCTCATGTCAGAGGCTTATGTAAGCGATTGGACAGCAGCGCTGGAACTGTGTCCAGCAAAGCATTACAGCCAGATTAACAATGGGCCTTCCAGCCGGAAAGGCACAAATGGCAGTTTCATCAAACTCCATTCGGAAAAGAAATGTTCACTACATTTTCACTGCTCAGACGTATCACCCACACTTATCAGCTCCTTGTAATCGTTTGTTAAACATGTAACTATTTTATGACAACTGGGTCAGTTAATCTGGGAATTATGTGTTGAGTGTTGGAAATTATGTATGGTACTACATATCACCCCTATTATACACATTCCAAAAATTTTACATCAGAGCTAGAGATCAGTCAGAACATCAAAATGTCTAAAGATGATACAGAAGTAAAGCACACACATCTTTATAAAACAGATACTTAAAAAATCTGATTGGATAAGCCATGCTGGAAGCCATCATAAAATACTTGATGCACGCACGCACGCGCACACACACACACACACACACACACACACACACACACACACACACACACACACACACACACACACA
>JBBJLS010000128.1:9741241-9751438 GCA_037577275.1 Bryconaethiops microstoma
GAGAGAGAGAGAGAGAGAGAGAGAGAGAGAGAGAGAGAGAGAGAGAGATAAGAGAGATAAGAGAGAAATGAAATGAGAAATGGAGAGACAGAGAGAGAGAGACAGAGAGAGAGGGAGAAATGGAGAGAAAGAGATGGAGATATAGATACTGAGAGATTGTAACAATCAAATGAATGCATGGCTACATCTTGCATGCATGCACACATGTTTGGGGTGAGCGCTAGTATGTTCTTATGTGGTAAGAGAGAGAAAGTTACAGTCAGAGAGAGAGAAAAGAAGAGAGTATAAAGCAGAGATTGAAAACAAACCCTGTGAAAGCAGTCAGCAGCTCAAGAGATTAAAGAAAGTGTTTTCTTCTGTCGGAGTGTTGCACATTCCCACAACAAGCTCCAATCCCTGCTTAATCTGTAATGAATGCCTAATTCACAACATAATATGGCATCTATAATTACAATAATGAGGAAAGATATTTGAGGAGCCAATCGTTTGTAACTTCATTTTGGAGCAAAGGCAGTGGGGGCCATTAATCTCTCCATGCACTCAGCGCCGCGTTTTTCTTTTGTTTTCTCCTATTTCGTTTCGTTCCCAAAATAAACAAGGTGGCGCTTTGAGCTACAGCTGTATCATTTATCTATAAATTTATTTTCAATTTGAGGCGCGCTGCCATAATAATGAAAGCCAAATCAAGAGCGGAGAGAGGATTATTTTAATTAGCCACAGTGCTAGCTGCCTGGCAGGCTGTGGGAGGGGAGGCTATGCCACAATAAAGATGAACTAGCAAAGGCAGTGCTCTAATCATATCGGTTGAGTCACCTGCTCTGACTCCTCCTGAAGCACGGTAATACTGGAGATGGGGCGCTGTAGGAGGGCTGATGAGATTACAGGTTCTGCCATGGCCTCCCTGACCCACCCAGTGGATCTGGCCTTTATGAAAGCCGTGGCTAAACGGGCAAAAGCTCGCATACAGTATCAGAAGCACTCCTGGCTCTCATGGCCATGTCTACAGCTGGGTGTCCAAGACAGCATAACTGGCCTTAGTCTCTCTGTCCAGGAAGGATGACCCTCCCTCTCCCCCAGTCACTCAGCTAATGTAGCAGAACTGGTTGTGTTGAGTCGTTTAATGGCTCCATGTTAGTGACATGTGCTAGCCATATTAGTGAAAAAGCCACTTAGGAAAATTCCCCATATTGTTTGATTACCAAATGTCTCAGCAAATAAAAAATAATGTATACATTCCATATGAGCCCACAATGAACAAGAAAAAAGTAAATGTTATGTGAAAAAATATATCATTATTCTTGACTATTATTTAGTATTTGTGCAGCATCCTTTTGCCAACAGAACAGCACTGAGCCTTTTCTTATTACGTTTCTAAGCCTTGAAAACTGGAGAAGAAAGGATTTTGACCACTCACTGCAAAACATCTCCAGATCTCCAGAGTCCTGGGTCATCTAGAGCCCAAACCACAGGTTTTCAATTGGATTTATGCCAGGGTACAGATATGCCATGGTTAGAGCTTGATTTTAAGCTTGCTTAAATTTTTTAAGTAGATTTTGATTAATTTGATTTATAATCTCCTAGTACTTCTTGGAGTCCATAATACCATGTATGTGAACAAAACTGCCAGTGTCTTTACAAGAGAAACAGCTCCAGAGCTCCACATATCCTTCACCATATTCACCAACACTTGGTATTAGCTGTTTTTCTTTTCTGCCATCTTCAAAACAACACCAAAACCCATTGTGAGTGTTTGGAGTCACACACACACCCACACACACACACCCCTTAGAAAAGTGGAATGCTCCTGAATCTTTCTCATGGTGATCAATGACTAAGGGATTTGGGCCCTGTGTTACCTCATTTTTATACAAAAGGAATCATTAAGACTTCTCATTCATGTTTAAAAAAAGGACCAATGATTTTGAAGGGTGCTGTATATCGGGATGAAAACTGACACTCTTTATAAATAACACGTGTAATCCCTCTTCCTATTCGTTGTAAATATGTGATGCTACCATCACTTGTTAGTTACATTGGACTTGTACCTCCAGTTTGCTATAGAAGCACATTTCTGACACCACCTTCGCTATTCAACTATATTTGGGATAATGATAAAATTGGGTAAACGTGATTTTCACTTTGCCGGACTTATTATGTAAAAATAGTAATAATAATAAACACATGATCTTTCAAGCAGCTCCCACTCCCTGAGCAGACTCTCCTGTGTTGTTTCTCAGGCTGCTGTCCACACAGTACTGGGAACATGCTGTCATGCCGCATGCGATTACTCTCAAATTGGATCATGTCCCCGCTTAACAGATCTCCCTGGACGGCCTGGTGCGTCTCTGCCGCTGATTGTGTAAGGATTTTATGGAAACACAGTGGCCAGCTGACAGATAAACAAGACAAAAGCAAATAAAGAGGACGGGTGTACTGGCTGGGCTGATGTGGGCCAGTAGAGTGTGCGTTTGTGTGCGTGCGTGCGTGCGTGCGTGTGTGTGTGTGTATGTGTAAAATCGGGTCATTGGACTGTTAGGAAGGAATGACTGGTGAAAGGGCATGAACTTTATACACACACACAGCCGTAGATGCCCACTAGGGTATGTGTTTGCACATAATAGCATTTTAGCGCATTGACACAGTATTATCTGAGATTATTAAAAGACACATTTTTCAATTCTACATTTATTTTTTTTAACCAGCTGGGTTAAGTTCAGTTTCCTTCACAAACCTACTGAATATGAAAGCATGTGTTCCCTGACACACGGCGCCTCTGCTATTAAAAGACCAAAGGCTCCGGAGCACAGGCAACTTCAGTAGACATTAAAGTGACCATTGCTGTATCTTCATTACTGCTTTCCGCTGGTCTGAACCAAGAGATACTGAAAGGGCTTAAAGATATGGAGCTTTACATCTTGACATCAACCAGAGACTCAGATTAAACAACCAGCCATTCAACCGCTCACCGGAAAAAAGGGAATTTTTCATTCTCTGTAAACTGCTCCCCCTGCCATCCCAGGCTAGTTCTCTAAAAAGAAGAAGCTGAACAGAATAATCTGTGGAAGATTAAGGTGAAAAGGGGAAGGCAGAGGAAGGTGAAAGCGCCTTTATGACTGGGTTGAGGTGATAGCAGTGATCTAAGCTTGCACTCTAACCTTTCCTCTGAAAGTGGCTACTTAAAGTTTCCTCGTCTGGCAGCGATTCGATATGTTCAAAAAGGAGTTAGATCCATGCCATGTATGATGTTCTTTGGGAAGCTGAGGTATCCCGATAAAATCATGCATTTTTACTGCACAGTCAAGCTTTTGGTGGGTGCTTTCAGGAGAAACAGGCAGGATTTAAAAGCCTAGCGCTGCCGATTAAGTAACTAGGACTGTGAATAAACTCCAGTTTCCTCCCATGGTCCAAAGACATGCAGATCAGGTCAATTGGTGATGCTAAATTGCTGCTAGGTGTGAGTACGTGCATGAATGTGTGTGTCTGCCCTGTGAGGGACTGGCAACTTGTCCAGGGTGTTTCTCAATAACGACAGGACAAGCTCCAGTACACCCCATGACCCTGGTTAATGATAAGCAATTCAGACAATGGATGGATAGATAAACTGGAACAAAATTCTAGACAAATACTGATATTTATATAATTCAGAGCCACAGCATTTTACAGTAACATTCAGTATTTTTAGTACCTTAAGTTGACTCGGTGCTAAAACTTTTTAGCAGTTCCTGTGTCTTTGAAAATCACTACTTTACTGCTGTTTCTACTTGAAGATCCTCTTTATTCTTTTTTTTCTTCGTGTTATTTGCAAGAGAGTTTCATAAAACCACAAAATCAGTGCGTCAAAAACCACATTTGCTTTTTAAATCCATTTCGCACTCAACGTAAAAATCTCATGATGGCTAAACATTAAACTAACATTAAGAATGAAAGATTCTGGTTTCTGGTGGAACTTTCCCTGCGTAGATGCACAACGACTCACTCTTCGCTCACAGTGCTGTGCTACAGAACTTTACATATGTGGCTCATGATTAAACTCTATTTCATCTAATGTATAGTGAGTGACATATTTAGAGAAGATTTGAAGGTGAATTTATTAGGTCATCTATCGATCAAAGTCTGATCTTGTGGAAATGTATCATGGCATGACCAACGGAAGACCTGTGTAACAAGCATTATGGATGCTCATCAGCCTGGAAAAATGACAAAACTCTCTCTAAAAAGCTTGAACTCCACCAAACTACAATCTGATTGTGTAAAAATGGATGAAATTCAAAACCATAGTTACTCTCCCCAGGAGTGGTCGACAAAAAAAAAATCACTCCAAGAGCAACAACAAGGTCACAAAGGAAAGCAGGGTAACTAATAAGCAACTAAAGGCCTCTCACATTATCTACTTTTCCCAAGCCTACCATCAGCCGAACACTGAACAACAATGGTGTGAATGGCAGGGTTACCAGGAGAAAGCCACTGCTCTCCAAAAAAAACCCCAAAAAAACACTGCTACAAAAATCTACAGTTTGATAAAAATCAGATGGAAAAGGCTGACAGATGAGACCGAAATAAAACTATATGATTTAAATGAGAAGTGTTTGGATAAAAGGAAAAAACTGAAATTATTATTCTGCAGTGTGAACCAGGGTGTGCACACATTTGGAACAAAATTCAGATCAATAATATGCTATTATGGGTTTGCTTCATCAGCGTTACAAAAAAAGGTGACTGGAGTGTGCAGTATTTTCCTACTAATACGCTTATTTACTCAAATTGGTAGTAAAATTTTCACATTTTATTGCTCGTCCTTTACATGTCAAAATAAATGTGACAACTGCACTGAGAAACCATGTGGTTGAAAGAGTAAAAGGCAGAATGGAGTTATCGTCTGCTTAAATGTCTTAAATGGGAATTCCTTGGAATTTACAGCATTTACAGCTTATTTCTGCATAATGTTGTGTTACAATGTACACAGTCTTCAGAGCGGTTTGTTGTGAAATGTATAGTTCTAGAGAAAGTTACAGAGTATGAATTGTTCAGTGTAGTTAAAGCTGGTTTAACTACAGTTCTCCATTTCACATTAAAATATCCTTACCAACTTTGTCTTTATCTCAGTGACTGAAGTTTGCAAATTATTACAAAAATCTGCTATGTGTGTCATTTCAGACAATGACCAATATGCAATCATTCATAAAGCTGAATGTTCACTGTTAATCTGTTTGTTAAATGTGGTCCCTGTTTAAGACAATAAGTTTGCTTCTCTAAAGATAAATCTTATGTGTGTGTGCGTGTGAGTGTGTGTGTGTGTGTGTGTGTGTGTGTGTGTGTGTGTGTGTGTGTGTGGCAGGTGCAGTCTGCATGGACCATGGCTCCTATCTACTCCGTGAATAGTCTTCACTGTCACAGAAACACAAGGATACTCATATATGGAGATAAGAAACGTGCACACAATAGTGTGCCAGCAAGGTTGGTTACAATAAGCTACTACCTACTATCACATCCACACATGAGGATGCAGTACATTATGCAGTCCAAAGGGTTGTCAATATGAGGGCAAAAAATTCATTCTAAGCGCAAAACGTCACTCTTTCACCAGCTCAACTTCACCGTTAACTCTCTGTTAGCAGCTGGTGCTACTCACAGCCAAACATTAAGGCCAGACAGCTGTCCGTCAAGGCCGGGAAGAAGCTGACAGCACGGGAAAATGTGCACTACTCCGATAAATATTTCATGCAAACTAATGCAACGCAGGACACTTCCCCACTGGCCAGAGGGAGGGGAAATGAGAGCAGGTAATTATCCAAGCGCCCGAAGGCCAGAAATGATGGAGATTGCAGAAAGCAGGGATATTTAGCCTAGCTAATGAAGGCACACATTCAGAGCTTGTGCTCTGGCGAGTGTGTGTGTGTGTGTGTGTGTGTGTGTGTGTGTGTGTGTGTGTTTCTGCCTTGGCCGGCAATAGGTCCTGATGAGGCAAGATTACATAATGCTGTATCCAGCATACCGAGTGTTAATGCTGGAGGTAGTCTCCATTCCTTCTCTGCAGGATCTGTCCAAAGCACATACTCACACATACTTAGAGGCCAGGGCAGCAGGAGAGCTGTCAGTAGCATGTGTGAAGCACACAGCTTGCTGCACTGTGGTGCTGTTTTTTTTTCAAATTTCAAAGTTAAAACATCAAACCATGTCAGGCTGTATCTGAATCGATCTGTCCATGCTCCGCCCACACATGTAATCATTTGTAACAAATGAACAAGCTTTACAGAAGGCTGGCAACAACTATGTTCAATGAGAATGTGTCTAACGAGAAGACACAAGACCATTTTTCTCATACTATCCACATTTAGAGTGCATATTAGAACTGTTTTGCATGGGTGTGAAAGGTTATCCTCATTAGGAGAGATCCAGTTAACATTAGCATGGTGCAAATTCATTTTGTTTCCAGCCCAACTAACTTTGTTTAGCTACAACAACATGGCACAGCATTTTAACTTGGAAACACCAAGTAACGTAGTGTATATAAACAAAGACTGCAGGTTCTCATTATACTGAATATGATTTCTGTAAAATTGCCTAACTAAATTCACACCAAAATCGAAAAAGTTGTTGTCCATCAACCTAAGGATTACATTGCTTGATTGATGCCGTTGTGGGCAAAAGCTTTTAACACATTTTAGGGAGGAAACACCGACACCCCCCCTTAGGCCATGATGTGCTTTAGCCTGTTGAAAGGCCATTATCACATAGTGGAAGCTGTTTTGCTCAGAATGACTTACACTTGTTAGCTGCAGTGACATTGAGGTTAAATGGCTTTCTCAAGGGCATGGCAGTTACAGCAGGATGGGATCAGATGAGATTGAACCCATGACCCTCCTGGCCCATGGCCTGGCACCACAACCACTGAATGAATTGGGTGCACGGTGGTGTGACGAGCTCAGTCAGCACAACTTCAGACTTTAAATAGCAGGATCTAAGGCTGAAGTCCTGGTCTGAATGCAAAGCTTGTCTTTCATCATCCCCATCTCCTCCACAGTCATCTAATTGAAAGCTAACGCTCAGCTTGTACATGCGGACCTCTTTCTTGACGCATATGAAAATTTAACCATGTCATTAGAATTCACACACGTTTCCCGGCTAATGTCCGTGCAAGCGAAGGGATCGGAATTGCTAATTGGTCGCTGTGGAGGAAATGAACAGGAACGAGAAGCTGATTCCTAATGATGACCTTCAGACCACTATCTGCCGTCCCAATGTGGCTTTCTGTTCAACCACAGCAGCTATTATCATGCTCATTTAGGACAAGGAGGTTTGGGCACGAATATTAGGCCTATTACAGTTCACCAGCAGCCACTGATACAGTCAGCAGTGCCTGCGAGCTAGATGTGCTGTAGCTGGTTGCTATAGATAGAGCTGCGCCGAGTTTGCTTTGTCGTAACTGTGGTTACTGAGCTTTAGTCATGTCACAGCAAGAGGTATTTCCACACCACAGAGACAGCACATTTCATTAGAGTTAACGCTAAATGTTGTTGGTAGGAGAGAGGTTTAGGGAGAGGGAGAGAGGTTTAGGGAGAGGGAGAGAGGGAGAGAGGGAGAGAGGGAGGGAGAGAGAGAGAGAGAGAGAGAGAGAGAGAGAGAGAGAGAGAGAGAGAGAGAGAGAGAGAGAGAGAGAGAGAGAAAAAAAGTGGCTGCTTCGGAAGAAAACATGTCCCTGAGGACAAAACAGCTCATTTTTACTTTAATCAACTCACACTTAAAAGAGCTGATTATGTTTGCTGACGCTCTTTAGGGAAATTTAGGGAAATAATATAATCCTTAACATTATTTGCTTTGTTATTTATTAATGTGACTGCTGAAGTGGGTCATTTGTATGTTTAGAGAAATACGTAGCTATTGTTTATTTGAATAGACTTTATATTACATTTTTTAAGGGTGCAACAGTACACAGTAAGATATTGAACAATTGTGTGCACCCCTTATGGTTCAGTACACACAGGTGAACCGGAGGTTTATGGGATGCCGTCTGTACAAATTTACGTGTCACTGACAAAACTTGTGTATTGCATTGCAAGCGACACACATGTTGTACATTCAGATTTACATCTCTGCAGCCTGTCAGTGCTTAGAATTTCTCAGGAGTCAGTCAGTGCATTGTATGTGAATACAAGTAAGAGACCAGAAACTAAACACAATTATTCCCTCAGCTTGACAAGAGAATGGCGAGGGTTAGCCCATCTGAAGAGGCATCACCATCTTTCAACTCTGCTGTGTGTGAACATTTTAGATTCAGTGTGACAAGTGTTATAAGACTATAAACAAACACAGTATAGTCTACAAGCATTGCTTTATTGCTGTACCACTGTACCATTGCGTGCCTAACATGCACGCGCGCACACACACACACACACACACACACACACACACACATATATAATAATTTCATGAAATAACTTTCTTTGAGGTAGCTTTAAAGATAAACACTTTGCTCACCCGGTTCCTGTGACTACTGGTGTAAACAATTGACTCAGCTGAAAATTTCTTTAGAATGGAGCTTTTCACAATAAAATGGAGTTTGTTATTTCCTGACCAATGCCTGGTACCTCATTAAAAGGGCTTTTGTCATAACTGCCGAACACCAGCAGATGTGAAATAAGAGTTATTTAGCTTTTAGAGTTATTACAATTTTAATGAAAACTGGTATAATTAAGTTGTCCTAAATTATTTACTTAACTGTCTTGAGCTGAATGATCAATGTCAATCAAATTCACGTGCAAGTCTAGTGAATGCCTCTCAGCTCCTTGACTAGTAGAGAACATGGTTTAGTCTGTTATCTTGCCTCTTCCAGCTTGTGTTCACCGTGAGTAAGTAACATTGAAACTGGAGGGACCGAAGCCTTTTGAGTGTGGAGCTCAGAGGTTACAATGCTTGTATTTATATTTTCATTTACAGACCCCGCAATGTCATTAAGACACAAAAATGAGATCCAGAAATGAGTACTAAATACAAAAATACAATGCAATACAATACATATGTACAGAGGGAGGAGTTTAAGTGTTTCACGAATACATGGGTCTTCAGTCAGTGTTTGACTGCTTGGACACCCACTTCTATGACAGAACAGAGTCTTTATGCTTTTTGAAGGATGGTGGGTCAAGCTGAGTCGTACTTGAAGCTAGAATGGCTCTATTTTCAGTTTTTTTCTATATTCAGTTTTAAATACTTGGTGGGCAACTGGATGGCCTAGTGGTTAGGGTGTTGGTCCTGCCATCAGAGGGTTGTGGGTTGGAATCCCAACTGCTAGTGTCACCACTGAGGTTCCCTTGAGTAAGGTACCGTCCCCCACTCACCGCTCCCTGAGCGCCCCTCATTGGCGGCAGCCCCCTGCTTCACTTGGTGACTGGGTTAAATGCAGAGAATTAATTTCACATTGTTCACACTTTGTGCTGTGGTGTGGTCATGCGTGACTATAATTTTTTTTTTTTTAATGAATATTGTCATCTGGTAGGGATGATCAGTGTTATAAATGGGATTCTTCTTCTAAAAGCTAGCATTACACTTATATACTGTAAAACAGAATTTCTTGAGTAAACATAAATAAGACGAACTAGAAATTGCCTTCATTCTTTAAAGTCACTCTTTAATTGATCTCGAAACAAAACATTCCAGATTCTTCATATTGGTTACTATAATGAGATCTTTTTAAGTCATTTTATGGGCATTTCAGTTGGTCTTTTTATCATGATCTGATCGTCTTGGCCCAGTGTAAATGATACCTGGTATGTTTGAGTGATGTTAAAAAAAAAAAAAAGTGGCCACATGCAACTGGTATGGAAGAATTAAAGCACTCACAAATACATAATTTTGATTTTCAGTTCACTTTTAAATTGAACTTAATAGATCAGTGTACAAAGTTATACTGTGTACTTCACTGGCCTAACAAAACCTTATAAGCTGTGTCAGTGTTTTGTGAAGAACCAATAGGAAATATTCAAACTTCTCATGCAAAGTTACCATTTTAGAGATACACGTTGTTATATCAGCACAATAAATATACACTCACATGTACTACATTCTCTTTATCCAGTCATAAATGCCCTTTGTCATGTGAGCCCTAATTTACATTTACAGCATTTAGCAGACGCTTTTATCCAAAGCGACTTCCATTCCCTAACAACAGGGGACAGTCTCCCTGGAGCAACTTGGGGTTAAGGG
>JBBJLS010000128.1:9783748-9820673 GCA_037577275.1 Bryconaethiops microstoma
ACACACACGCACGCGCACACACACACACACACACACACACACACACACACACACACACACACACTTTCAACATTCTCTAACACGCTTGTTAACACGCTCCTCCATTCATGCACAAACAGATACAGAACTCTTCCGTTTCCTTCGAGGGCTTTTTGGAACTTTTCCTAAAGCAACAATCAGATCGGCAGAGAATTATCACTGTGAAAATTAGACTTTTACATAGTTTATTCAACAGTATTACATCTGAATAATTTAGAAATTTTTTGCATGATAATTATCAGCTTCATTATTTAGGCAGCCCATAATTGTCTGCACTTTTATAGTTATTGCTGTTTTAAATCGCACACTGGAATCTTTTTTTGATGAGGAATAATAATGGAGCATCAGAGACTGCCTGATGAGCTCAATATGATTTCTTTTTTCATATCAGTTACTCTGAAGTTAGACATGAAAATCAACCCCATGGAGCACCAAGATCAAAAATACAGTAGATTTGTGCGCATATGTGACCATGCATAGATGTTTTGCTTTGTTGTCTTGAATGCTAAAGTCTTCCGTCAGTGTGAAGACGATTAGGTCTTCATGAAGAGAACTGTATGGGTTTTTTTTTACTGAAAAACTAAGGCATTATTTGAAAAGGTGGGCATGTTTTGGCACAGGTGCAAGAAAATGTATCTGATTTGTAAAATCTCATGAAAATGGTATTAGAAATAATATAACTTTGTATATGTGTGTCCATGTACACACACTTTCCATAACTTTGCATATGTGTGTCCACGTACACACACTTTCCATAACTTTGTATATGTGTGTCCACGTACACACACTTTCCATAACTTTGTATATGTGTGTCCATGTACACACACTTTCCTCAATGTGATAGGAAAAACCCGAGAATCCTGCCACTTTGACAGTAGTTTATTTTTTTCAAGGTTGCAGGTGCAGAGATATTTAGTTACACAAATGTGGTTCAACAACATAGCGAAGATAGCGCTAGAAAGAGTGTGTGCGTGTGTATTTGTGTTTGTGAGCTCAGGTCTGCGGGCGCTGCAGAGATGAGCACCGGAGGCACTCTAATGATGGCACAAGGACGTTTCTTCAGCGGCGTCTTAAACGTCAGCAGTCAGCAGCCGTCAGTGGCGCTCATATCCGCAGGAGCCTCATGACCTCCGCCTCTGTCCTGATCCATGAATCAAAGCCCTCTCCGCTCATGCTGACACGCGGCACTCCTGGGCCGCCGGACAGCCAGGCGGGACAGGAAAGTGATGAGACACAGGGAAAGCAGAGAGTGACTGATAACCTGTGCCAGCTCCTCCAAGGCCACAGCGCTCCTCAGCCTGGCCAAACACAAAACACAGCCACTCCAATGCCACAGCAGACGAAGGCCAGACCGATTCATCATTCGGCCAATAAAAATGGCCGATATAAAGGTTCATCAACATCAACAGGAAACTCACTGATAAAGCAGCCTTCCCAGCACTATATTCATGGGGCTTTATCAGAACATTTTATTAATTGAGATATTTTCACACAGACGCAACATTAAAAAAAAACAAAAAAACAAAAAGAGTTATTTTTCAAGAAAATTCCAGTCTTACAAAGACTGCTAAAGACTGCAGGTTAATTTTTACAATTTTAACAAGCCTTATAACAATAATTATTTTAACATATTAGAATTATAGCAGATGTTATACAACAGTTACGTATGATGGCACGATCTCATTGGTGGAGTGCTGTACCCGTGTTGTTCTTTGATACAGCACATTTTGTTTTTTACAATAGCTCATTTTGCTGAGCGCCTGCTTTGACTAACTACATAACAGTGTAGTTGTTTTGTACTTCAGCATTTGATTTGATAAATAATGCATTCAATATTTTTGAAAAGATAACAGTTAAGCTTCAGCCATTTTTTTCCGATAAAAAAGCTTTACTATTTACTTGAGGAGATGACCACTGTAGCTACCTTCTCAACTACGCTGCCCCTCTCACTACACATATCTATCTCTACTATCACCTGAGACAACCAGCAGAAGAGAGAACTATGCCAGCAGATTGGGTACCTTATTTTAGCAGCCACGTGTATGTGTGATGCATGCGTCTCTGGCTGTGGCTGGGGCGCTCTGACAGCACTTCACAACAAGTCCTTTAAGGTCGGGCAGAGACACAAAGGGACAGACAGACAGGAGAAGAGCTGACGAAGCAGAAGTCTCACACAAAAGCGCCTGGGTGAAGGGGCGAAGCAGATTAAGTGGTCACAAAGAAGCGTGGAGGCCCCGGCACGACTGCTTCAGGAGCCTCCGCCACATATCAGAAACAACGTCTGGCCTCTAGCCTGGGCCGGATAAAAACAAAGACCACCGAGGGGCCCTCCGTCATGCCCAGCCTGCTCCTTTCAACCTTCTCTCACCATGAAGAGCGGCTGCAAAGTGACTGCCTCGCTTTTAAAAACGACTTATGCAAAGAAAGTGCGTGCACAAAGGCCTGTTTGCAATTTTGACAAAATGGCCAAAAAAGAGAATAAAACCTAAAATAAATAAATAAATCTGCTGAAAAATGAGGACCTGCCATAGTGTGTGGATGGAAGAAAAAGTGAAGGGGGAAAAGAGAAGAAAAGGATAAAAAATCACGCTGTCCTGCCTTACGACAAATAGATATCTCTATTGATTTCCTTTTTACTGCGGCGGCTCATCCTTCTCCACTGTGATTATACTGACCTATTTCAGATAAAAAATGGCTGCCTATTATGGATTAAAGCAAAGCGGCCAAAAGCAAAATATCCTTTTCCATGGAACAAACAAATAGACAAAGATGAAAAATTATTTATTGTTCAAATTGGAGGGTGTCAAAATGAGTGGAGTGCTTTTTTTTTTCTCCCCCCTGAGTGTCTCTTGTTATTTCAGATACAAAACCTCAAGTTTCTGCAGCATGCTGTGTGTGAAATCACTTCAGCGGTGGGGACACGTTGGGGATGTTCTGCTTATTTAAAACAGCCCTCTTTTCTGCATCTCAACCATTTACACTTCATTTAATGAACACCATCTACATTGATGACTAGAACAATTCAAATTAATAATACAGAAGTTCATGCTGTTATGCATCCTATGCTCTATATAAAGCTCTCCGTGTTGATGACAGTGGAAATTATATTGTGGATTAAGGTGTGCGGACACAACGCTTGCTGCAAAATGACAGTGCTGCTATTTCTAATTGACCCTTCTGCTCCAAAACTTACATCTCAACTGACTCTGAGCTAAAGAGATCTCTTCCAAACCACATGAGATTACACACCTCCCTCCACAGCAGGAGCTCACAAACCCCATGTGTCCCAACCCAATACATCAAAAGTTAATACAAACAATAAACCCTGCACTTCGTCACCACATCCTTGTACTGTGCCACTGTAGGCCCACAGACTGGGAGATTCTGTCTGATTATTTAAGAATTCTTTAGGAAATTATTTACTGCAACATTTCAAATTTCACACTGGTGCAGAACTGATCAATTTGAAAAAGAGTGAATACTGTAAACGCAGATGTGACTGGGACTATTTGCACAGCAGTGGAATATGGTAGATACTGATATGGTATATTGTGTCATGGCGGATACTGATACAGATTGTAAGAGACTCAAATTTGGGTAAGCAATCATATTGTCTGACACAATTTTATGCTGCTATTTTAAATTTCACTAGATATGGAAATAGTCTTTGGTAAAGAATACTTTGCTGACAGATGTGACTGTCAGTTCTCAAAAAGAAGTCCCTGCAGTTTGTGTTCCTGTTAATTATCTCTTATTTTTTCATTTTTCATTATTTATCTTCATCAAAAAAATGTATGTGGTGTTATAATATGTAATTCTACGTACATGCAAAAGGATAGGTTTGGACACTTTTTGCATACACTATGTGTTGCAGTGTTTAGGCCTGTATGCCGGGCTCAAGAGTATAGTTAATGAACTTAGCATCTAGAATATCCAGATATACACAATAAAAACAATAGAACTATTTTACATTAGAACATTGTTACGTGGAAATAAGTCAACATATGCTCTACAGGGAACTTAAAAATAACAGTTCTACAGAAAAAAAAGTTAAGAATAAAATATAAAATATCAAAAATCTAACAGGCTTATGAGTTAAACGAACTGTAATTGTACCATAAATGTGCGGATTTGTGTTCTCCAAGGTGAACGCGTAGTGATTTTCCCTCGGACAATCAACAAAACATGAATTTGACCAGGGGCACTCAAACTTTTGCCTTAGATAATTATTTCTAACATTACAAAACTGATACAGCTGAAATGACGCTTGAATGGACACATGTTGTCACATCTGTACACAAGAGCATGGCCACTGCTGGTCCAGAGCAGCTGGGCACAAAAAGACATGCAGTCTACTCCGCTTCAATTTGAAAACAAGTTATGACAACATAAAAAAGTAGCTGGCAGGGAGCAATTTGCACTACATCTTTTATCGGAGAGAAGGGGGCGTGTTTATGTGTCTATTCTCTTTTGAGGCAGGTTTGGATAAGTGGGTAGTTTTACATACAACAGCTGTTTTCTATGAGAGGGAACATAATGGTACAGTAATTCTTCTATTCAGTGCGGACGAGTTTAATGATAGCCCTAGGGCCACTGAGTGCTTTCAGATTGTTAATATTTCAGTGAGGTTGGCTGTCTTAATCATTTGATGGAGATTAGCAAGGCTGCCTTGGTGTAAGTCTCGCGGCACTCAACGGGGATGTGAACAAATGAATGAGCAGGGGGTTAGGCCATGCTTCTCAATAAGGCCAGAGCCAGCCTGTCCATGCTATGGAGACAGATAAAGCCTCACTGTGCTTCTCTCTCATTTTCCCTCATTCTCTCACACTGTGTATCCCTCCCTCATCGCCCCTCCTTGGATCGATGACTCACCTTGCCTATGGTCCCGACCATCCCGAGTGGGATTCAGACGAGATCCTGTAACACGGCTACAGCTGTCACTCTGGCAAGCCTTTCCAGCACGGACAAGCAAATATTTCATTTGCCCAATACTTGTCATCCATGACTAACTATGCATCAGAAGCAGAACAATGTGTTAGGAAGAGCGATTCTCTCCAGAATAACAAAACACAAACGACTCAACTTCGGCACATTGAGACAATTCATCTTTGGCACGTTGAACCTGAAGCCTCTGACAAATTTTGGACATCATATTAATATAAGCTGATTTCAATGCACTAAAGTCTTGCGTGCTTGTCATTCATTCTCAGTCTATTTTGTACTTAAGGAAGGATATGAAAGTGAGACCAAAGCCTTTTTAACAGAGATTCTGTTACAGACAAACCTAATACCCATATTACGCAAGTAATAATTTGTACAAATACCATAAATTGCCGCTGTTGGACTGAAACCTCTTAATTCCAACACCCTCTAAACGGGTGTGGACAACAGAAACGGGCCAAGTCAAAAAAAATAATTTGATAAAGTACACGTTGTCTGGATAGAGGGTATCATCCGCTATGCTATACAATCTCCAGAGGGTTAAGAAGGCCACTGTTATTTTTATTGAATAAACACTGTGTCTCAACGAGTATGTGATAAATAATCTGTACTGTCTGGTCTGATGAAGAGCTCCAGCACATTCCGTTTCTAAAACGTATCTAATTTCTCCTATTATGTGTTTAATACTTGCTGAAACATGGTTTGTGTTCAGTAAAAATGACAATAGTTACATCGCCCCTTCTGGTCATTGGATTACAGTTGGCATGGTAGTGTCAAAGTAGTGTAGAAAGGTTTGAAATTGAAGCTTCAAGTCCTGGCCCAGCACCTTTTAGAATGCCGAATCCAACCCCCAACACAAATGCACCAACATGGATGATCAAAAAAACATTTTTATGACCCTTACTATGTTACTAAGAGCTTGAGTTGAGTGACTGACAAGGGCCTGGTATTTCACTTGTCTGTGATGCAGTGTGTTTATCATGGATGTATTGTTGTGGATATGCTGATTGCATCTGGAATAGGACAGAATGCCTCCCTGTGCCAACGTGATTCTCTTGCTGCTGCTGCTGCCGCTGCTACTTGCAGAAAGAAAATCTGCCCTTCCTTGATTTTGGGTCAGGAAGGAAAGTAGTGTAGAGGGTAACACTACTGCCACTTTTAAAAAGGACTAACAGTCCCTGGGAAAGACTCCTAACAGTAGATTAGTTACATCAGTAACATGATTAAATCAATTTAAACATCTTCCTGGTTAAGAATGTCTGACAAACGCCATAAAGGTAATGTAAGTTTCCCCAAAACTGTGCCGTTTTAATGCCAGCTTAATGATGGATCACAAGCAATGATGGATTAATGACTTTTCATTAACTTACACTAGAAGTAAAGAATGTTTTTGCCTTCTTCTATAAAATGACCGTTTAGAAGATACCTTTTTGGACAGCAACAAAATAAACCTTGATAAGCTTGGCAAAACATAGCCCTGAAATTTAGTGTCCTTCAAGCCTCTTTTTCTGCAGTTTAGTATATTTACGTAAATTGCAGATATTTTCTTCTATGCTCTATGCCTTTTTGTTTGCTTCTTTTTTTATATAAAGTAAACATTTTGAAGATATAAACAACAACAACAACAACAAAAAAAACATTAGAGGTATTTAGAACCATCAGTGAGTGATCTGGAACATAACTAAAACCACATGCAAAGGGAATGTTAAAAAAAGAGAGATAAAAAAAAAACAAAAAAACAATGAACAAAGAAAATGGAATTTCTAGACACCAGGTGCGTGAGTGATATCATCTATGTGTTTAATTTAGCCACAAGCGTGCTTTTCGAGTTGAGAGCAGTCGACAGACACACAGACATGTACACAGGCACGCTCTGAAGCTGCTATCTGTGGGCTAAGCAGAAATCATCACACGCACACCAGCAATCACACACAGCATCTCCACACAGTGAGGCAGAGAGAGACAGCAGGCCTGCTAAATTCTCAGACCACTAGAATCTGCAGGGCCACACATACACACATGCACACGTTTGTTTTATACAGATGCAAATGTCCTGTGTGTGTACATTCCGAAACCAGAAAAAGTTGGACCAGTACGGTAAATACATAAAAAAAAAAAAAAAATGCAGTGACTCTCAAATTTACTTTGACTTTTATTTAATTGCACACAGTATGAACCCCGGATATTTAATTATATTTAATCCATTCCTGCATTTCAAAGCCGGAACACAATGGTAAGACATTCACCACTTTGTAATGTTACCATTTAAAACACTTAAAAGATGTTTTGGCACAGAGGATACCAACTGATAAAGCATTGCAGGTGTTATTAATTCTTTATGCAAACCTGGCTAAAGGCGTGCAGAATTCTCTATTGGAGACAGGTCAGGAGTGTAGGCAGGCCAGTTCAGTAACCCTACACTCTTCTTCCGCAGCCTTGCCCTTTTAATGTGCACAGAATCTAGTTTTGAATTGTCTTGTTGGAAAATGCATCGACGTCCCTGGAAAAGATGCTGTCTTGAAGGCAGCATATATTGCACTAAAGTCTGAATGTACTTTTAATGCCGCCATCACTGAAGTATAAATTAGTTTTGCCAAGGGCACTGACACAACCCCCATACCATGACAGACCCCGGCTGTTGGACTTGTTGCCGATAACAATCCTTTTCATCTTTGGTCCCGCGCACCCGGCATTCATTTTTCCCAAAAAAGATCTAGAATACTGATTCGTTTGACTACACTACTATTCCACTGTGTGATGGTCCTTCCCAGATGTCTCCAAGCCCAGAGACGCTGAAGCTTCTGGGCAGGCTTTACATAAGGTTTAAAGTTTTAAGTGCCATTTGTAAATGTAATTATATATTGCAGTGCTTCACAAAGGCTTACCAAAGTAATCTCTTGCCCATGTTGTTATATCAGCTATTGATGAATGATGGTCCTTGATGGTGCGCAGTCTGAGGGATCAGGGATCACAGGTGTTCGGTTTAGTGTTGCGCCCTCGCCCTTGATGCACTGAAATTCCTCCAGATTCCTTGAATTGTTTAATTCTATTATGCACTGTAGAGGGAGAAATATGCAAATATCTTCCAATCTTTCTTTAAGAAATGTGGGTTTTAAACATTAGAATAGTTTTCTAATGCATTTGTTGACAAACTGGAGATCCTCTGCCTATCTTTGCTCCTTAAAGACTCCGCCTTTTGTGGATACTGCTTTTGAGCCATGATGACAATTCACCAGTTCGAAATCACCCCATTCTTATTTTTTACCTCATTACTAGCCCTTAATTGCCCCAGTGCCATCTTTTTTTGGAATGTGTTAAAGGCAGGAATGGGAGTATATTAACAAATGAAATGAGGTTGACCAGACATGGTATATCTTGTGTTCACACTTTCTGCAATACAATCAAAGTCAAAGTAAACAAAAGAAATTCATTCCTTTTTTATATTTGCATTTTCCATACTGTCCCATTTCATAACGTGGGGTTATTTTATGCATATATTTTACTTATAAAAAAAAAAATGAAATATGGTACCTAAGCAAACTTTTTTTAAACCATTTATAACAGCGGTGAGTGTGTTTATACCAGTGCAACACCTTATAACATAAATAAAACTAAATAACACTGCACTAAAAATGAGCCAGAATATCTTTAGTGTCTTTCCAGAAGTTCACTTGACATCCCCAGCTATTGTATGGGTTTGTTCATAACCAGCACCAACACTCTTGATTTCATTAATGAAAGACTAATTAGTCAAATTAGATACTGGATGATAACAACAGGTAATTGGGCTGCCATGAGGAAAGTTTAACTGAAGACATTGTAATACACAAAATGAATGAGAAAATAAAGGTATAATATAAGGATGCAGCTTTTGTGAAAAAGCACTTTACTTAGTGGCACCCCCCCCCCCCCACCACCACCACCACCACACACACACACACACAAAAATATGCACACAGATGATAGACAAATGAATAGGCTATCTTGTACATTCATCTTCTGCATCTTATCACTGAGTACTGTCATCTCCTTGGCAGGTTACAACAATACTAACTCCTCGCACAGGAACACCTAGAAACACTCATTATACTACAGTAGTATGCAAATGTCTAAACAATGTTGAATGAATCATCTGCTGACTATACGTTTGTACTTTTCTCAGTCAGTAATTAAGTAAATAAATAACTGCTCATAAAAATGCGTCATTTTAAATTAACGTTGCCTACTGCTGCCGTAATTTACATGCTCACTCTGTCAACAGAAATCACTCCTAACTGCTTGATCTCTGTCCAGACGCTGTCAAAACTGTAGCGGCTATTAAAATGGCACCATTTATCTAAGGAAATGACCCAGCTGCCAACATTGACTGCATGGCTATGCGGATGGCTAAATGAACAGTAAATCTGCCAGCTTCAAACGCAAAGTAAAAAGTTTATTTGGGACTGTAAACTGCAGTGTAAACTGTAAACTGCAGTGTGTGGAGAGCTATATGGGAGTTCTTAGACTGCATGCAGTTTTGAGAAAATAGTTTTTGGCGAAGTCAAGGTCAACTGACTCAAGGCAGCTCAAGAGCTGAGCTCAATTTCAAGTCTCTAAGAACATTCAACCACTATTTCATAACAACATGATATTTTACAAGCATGTTTTTTACATCACAATTTGCTCAGGAGTATTCTCAGTAAACAATTGCATAGACCATAAAAAAAAAGTCAGATTTTGGGAATTTATAGAGACCCTATGAAGAACAACCAGTGCATAGTAACTGCGTAGAATGCACCGAAACAAGCAACTAATCGGATGTCATTTGTAAATAATGACATCATTTTTTAATAAATAATTTTTGCAAATACTGAAAGTTGTACTGACAAGTACTCTGTTACTTGTCTGGTGCATTGTGTCTGTTCCAATTTGTTAACAAATATCAGAACAAAAAAAAAAAAAATCTAAATACTGTGATATAGCGATATGATACATTTCTGCCATATTGCACACTCTCCCATTCCCCCACTGAATATGCTGGAACTCCTTCAGAGGCTCTCTGCATCTGTTAGTCTGCCCTTAAACAGGCCTGGGTGGGAAAGGTTTGGGAGCGAGAAGCAGGGAATGGAGGCAGAAGTGGCATAGCAGGGGTCATCAGAGGGAAGAGTGAAGTATCCATTATCTTCCAGAGAGGACTTCACCTTATTACAGGCTGAGCTGGTGGTCGAGTGAGGGGGAGAGAGGGGGCGCCTGCCAGCCAACAGCTGCCCCTGTAATTTATATTGATGAAGGGACTGGCGGCCCGCTTCCAGGGGTTTGATCACTCAGGCAAGAGTGGAAAGACGAGCTAAGGTAGTGTGTGTGTGTGTGTGTGTGTGTGTGTGTGTGTGTGTGTGTGTGTGTGTGTGTGTGTGTGTGGGCATGCACAAAGAATGCACACTGCATTGCATACAAGAAAGGGTTCCTATCCACATGTGTATGGCTTAGGTAAAATCTGCTCAATTAACCTTACCTAATGTATCTCTGGCAGTTCTGCACCCCATATCTCATTAGCATCTGCCGCCAGACTAGTTTCATCATGTTCAGCACTGTAAAATGTATCGGCATGTGGAACTGGAGCTTTCTGTGTGTTACTCCATTTCCCGCCTCTCTATACCCATCCTGAGATAAACCGTGCTGCCCTTATTGTTAGATGCTCTTTGACAGTTTCTGAGTGAGAGTGCACACATTAAAAACACAGTTCAGATGACTAAGAGCTATTATGTGTGAATAAGAATCAGAGGTGGTGTGTGAGGTACACAGAAATCCATACACTGCCAGCTTTGTTAGATTGTTCTTTAAATATATCACGTGAATGCAACAACAACAATGAAAATTCTATTATTACAAGAGAAGAGCGGACTCAAACGCAGTAATGGCCACTTTTTGCCACAGCATTACAGGGGTAATTCCTTTGATAATACTTGTAAGGTCACTGTGGTAAACTGTAGTAGCAGATCTCAAATAGAAAACAAACTTGAAAATGTGTCTTTCATAAGCAGTAACACGTACACCCACCTACAGATGCTGCCGTTAGAAGGTGTCAGACTGAACCCAACCCTCATTAGCACTTTACGGTCTATAAAAATGTCTGTTCCCCTTGTAACTGACAAGACCTTTTCCTCCCACCATTACATGTCCTTTGAATTCTCTCTAGTGAACAGCATGGCTTTGACCCGAGACCTGGGCCCCGGCATGCCTCTGCCGTACTTCAGTCACTCGCTCTCTCCCCTTTCACTCTGTGACACGCATCATTACCATTTCTTTCACTGAGATTAAATAGTGTGGTCCGGCCTGTGTCCGTGCCTTTGAACCGGCTCTCCTGAAACATGCTCTTTGATTTCGTTTCCTCGTGCTTAAGCAGAGCCGATCAGGGCTCTAATTAAGATAGCAGTAGGCCACCGGATAAAAGGAAGAAGACTAACACTCTACTTTTACTAATGCAAAACAGGAAAAGACGCTGTAAGAAAAAGGTAAAATATTACCTTACTAAAGGGTTTGAAAGGGTTCTTCACACTCACATCTGCAGACATGCCATTTATAAACATGGTCCTTTAAAGAACCATCCACTGAAAGATTATTTACGGAAGCAAAAGTGGTTCCCCTCTAAGGCATCACTCCAAAAAACCCTTTCTGGCACCTTTATTTTTTCGAGTGCAGTGCTGTACTAAGGCTTACTGTCCAGTGGATCCAGCAGCTCTTTGGTGGAGACCACTGGAGATAAAAAAAAAAAAAAAAACTTAATCTGTGAGGTTTGCTGAATTTTCAAAGGTCACATGAACACCATGTCAAATCCTCCATGCTCTCACTGCTCTGTGCTGATGTGTATCTCTCAGAACTAGTGTATGAAAGGCGGTTCAGAGTTTTTAACCTCCCTCGCAAAGGTCACATACAAACCACATCCTTGTTTTTCAGTTGCAAGCAGCACAGACAACAGAGCACTGTCTGAACGGACTGGAATAAAACAGTCATATGATTTGTTTAAAGAAGAGAAATCACTTCATACCGGTCACTACAGAGTTGTTTCAGGAGTTATGAGATTCAGTTCAAATGCAACTATATGTATACTTTACCTGTGCCTATTATTGTACTGGATTGTATTTTCTTTCAATATTAAGCCATAAAATGTCTTGGATTTTCTAGCTGTTTTCTTGGATTTAGGTTAACTGCGGAAAAATCTATTTTAGAGTTTGAATAAAACATTTAGTACTCACAAGTGTGTGTCTTCTTTGTTACTGAAATACCTGAAAAAGAAATAAATATATGGTTAAATACATGTACAATTATACAGTTCACATTATTCACAATACAAAAATGAAAAAAAAACTTTAATGTAGTACTTTTGTCTGTTAATGAAGCGATATTCTGAACAGCACAGATGAATAAAGGCACAAAAATACAGAGCGCACAACCCTGTGGAATGTAGCTGCTCTCAGTCCTGACATTGACCCGAGGCCAAAAGCTGCTGTTGACTGTGACAAAGTTGCCCAGTGATGCCACAGGCTGTGCCCAGGCAAGGTCAACCAGGTCAGCATGCAGTCACAATACCAACCAGCCAGTTGCCTCACTGTCACTACTGACCTTTGTGTAAAGAGAATGAGGAGTGGAGCATGTGTGGAATGCAAGGCAGACCTGTGAGTGTTTCTTTATGGCAGTAAATGAAGCCCAACAGCTAGATGTGCACCTCTGAGTCTGACCTTACAAAGCACCGCACTGTACAGCATCACGGTGCAGAAGAAGTGAGTCATGGGTTTGTTCTCTTATGGAATGGTGCATCTGATTATCCTGCGTGGGCCTGAGTGTGATTATATAGTTTTTATATGTTGTTCACAGAGATTGTAAAAAAATAAAAAATAAATAAAATTGAAAGATCATGTGCCTCAAATTGGGAGATAAAAAAATAAAAATATCTGGGAGATCAGTTTAATTTCCAAATGTCACATTACCATGTTGAACTTTTGATTGGTGCTACAATAACTTCAGTGGTGAGTAATGTTTGTTAATCTGAGGTTGATTAACATACTTATAAAGCAAGAGTGAGTAATGTTTGTTTATTTGAAATTTGTTAACATCTTTTGTGCATAGATTATTTATTTGGCAAATAATGATAAGCTGATAGGCCTAGTCCTGACAGTAAAAGGGGTTACAGAGGGTTTAAAGTTCTTATATAGAGATATGTAATGCTATATCCTTATATCGTAAAAAAAACCAAGCATGCGTGTGTGTGTGTATGTGTGTGTGTGTATGTGTGTGTGTGTGTGTGTGTGTGTGAACGTATGTGTGTGGGGCGAGGGTCCCATGTGGGCCAGACACGCTCATGCTCCATGGGGCAAGAGTGCACTAATAGATCTCACTTGTCATGCGGAATGCAATGCCTAATTTCAGTACAGCTTGCGTTTGAAACCCAGGGGATTGTGAACCGATGTGATTGAATAATTCTGCTGAAAAACAGAGAAGGGAGACGGCCTGGCCAGAAATAACAGTGATCTCAGACATGTTTGGGAGTTAGGGGATAAAAGTCAAAGAGCAGCAAGGAGGGAAACAAATGAGCACTTATAGAAAACAAACAGACGGGAGGATACAACAACCGAGCTGCTATCCAGAGGCCGGAGCCAGAGCACTACCTCCAGCCCAACAAGCTCAGAGTCAGGAGTGTGTCCAACTGTGGCATTACGCAAGAACGCCACGGGGCAGTAATCCTCCTGTAACTCCTGCCTGCAATCAAATCACACAGCAGTCAGCATCGGCTTTAGTCCCCATTAGCCAACCATGACGTCAAGCAGGGGTTAATTGTGACATGAATGGGGCTCTGGGCATGGTGTGTGTCGAGCACCACTAACCTAATTCTACAAGCCAGTGTGCCTTAGACCATCGAGGGAAGATTCCTGGCATAATGGGGTGGAATTACAACATCAAGATTCAAAGACAATTAGTCATTTTATCCATGTCCTCTTATATTGGCTATTCCATCTGTTTTGGCAGACCCATGATCTTCAGAAACACATGAAAGTATTTATTTTCCTAAAACATTTTTGCATCAACTATTTCTCATTCCTTTTGTGTGAATACTTGTGTGATAGCTTTTCTGGTTATATTCAGGGCTTCTCAAGATAGCAAAAATACCATTATGTGGTTATATTGCAACTGGGATTTGTCTTATAATGCAGGATGCATTAATACTCAGAACTCCCCCTCAAAATATCTATAAAACATAATGTTAGATTGAGCTCATCGTTACCATTATTTAGCATTCCAGTGGGTAGAGCTATGAAGTAAAGCAATGATGTATTACCCTGCAACTCCACCATCCTGAATACTCCATCCAAATGACACTGTGTTGTGTTGCATTAACTGACTTATACATATTTGGATGGCTGCTTACTTCTGACGGTGTATATTAAAACAAATTAATTTATTTCCAAAATACCTGCACAATTAATTGACTGGGATGTAAATAAAGTCAGACAGAGTGCTTTGAATGAAAATGGAGAACTGTAGAGAAACTAGCTGACTTGAGGAATAGGAACCAAGGGGTTAAAATGAAGTATACGCCACAAATATAGTCATTTTATTCATTATCTAAAATGACCAGTGAATCTTTTTCTTTTCTTCTATTTATTTTTCATTCCTGACTGTTTGGCATAACAGATGTACATTTCTGAGATCAACTCTTTAGACGCCTGGTTCCTATAACTACCACTGTGACCAATTCATTACCACTGTGAACAATTAAATTATGCATAACAAGAAAAAAAAAAAGGTTTATTTCTTATTTAAAAACCACACTGGGGGACTTTTAATGTAACGCGACTAAAGATCAGTCTGCTTTATTTGACCAAAACTAATAAGTTTGCTGGATCAAAAATAACCACAGAAACTTATCCAGAACATCCGAGATGCTCATAGCACATGATTAATAAATGTTATATTGCACAGCCACACCTCACTTCTTTTGGTTCAGACTGACATTTTGGTTCATTTGTAATATTCAGAATAAACAACAAAGGTTCATTTGCAATACTATCATCTTCACCATCGTCATTATTATAATTTTGATCATTATTACTTTTGTTTTAGGGTTAGTGAGAGAAAAAGAGACAGGACCAGCGCGGTGGAGAGAGAAAACACATGCATAAAAGCGCACTTGTGAGAGAGAACCACAGAGATGAATCGATACTGGAGTGAATAAGGCTGATATGCTATCAGCATGTGACTAATGCATTAAAGCATTCCTGCACACACCAGATGAAACAGAAACACATTTGTGTTTGGCTATCAAAACACCGCTCGAACTTCGTAAATGGTGAAGTAGCGAGGCTGCGGAGTGCAGTCGGAGTCTTGTCTCGGCTCACTCTATCACTCATCCATGGCCTGTCCTCCCACTTGCTCGCCGCACGCCTGCACCCCAGCCTCCTCCATCCTAATTCCCCTGCCCCTATCAGCCATCTGTCTGTCTCTGATCCTTCCCAAAGCACAACAGCCATTCTGTCAATGTCACTTAGAGATATGAAAACCAATCTTAACACAAGAAAAGTATACTTGCTCGGAAATCATTACTGTCAGAAAGTGAGCGAGGGGCTTGTTCAGGAAAAATGGCCTGTTGCTGTTGGAGAGCGAGGGAGGGGTGGGGTCCAAGCCCACTTCCTCCTCTGTGTGTCATTCAGACGTGTCTGATTGGAGGGGGTGAGGGGAAGGGGGCAGGGAACCAATGGCAGAGCGGAGTGTGGAGGTTGGAGCTGGAGGTGGTTGGGTCTGGGCCCTGACACTGCCGATGCCTGCCAGGTTATGTCTGCTCCGCTGGAGGAGAGGGTGAAGGGGTCAGTTTGGAGGTGAACTCATCCTTGACAGATGGGAGAGCTCACACACCCGGCTTCAAAGAAGAACGCTAGGATTTATTTTTTTATTTCTTTACGGTATTGCAGCAGCGTTGCTGTAGTTTCTGATGATCCGCAATGACAACAGCAGCAGTTTAACAGCCATGCTTCATTAGAACTTTCTGCATTCGTTTCTTTCTTGTTTTCTCACGTTCTCTCTTTTTCTTTCTTTCTCTTTTTTGGTGTTCGCCATCGCATGTTTGCTGGCTTACAAAATGTGTTACAATAGAGATAGTTGATGAAACTAGCAGACAGAGAGGGGTAACGGCCCCTAAATGTAAGTCAGTTTAACAGTCTTCTTTCTTTCTTTCTTGCTTCCCTTCTTCTTTCCTTCCTTCCTCATCATCATTACTTTTTTCTTTGTGTGCTGCTTTGTCTCTTTTCTCTCTGCTTTCCTTCCTTCCCTTCTCCTCATCCCTCTCATCATTGAACGCTTGCTTGTTAAAAAGCCACTGTAATGAAAGAAATGTCTGAAGGAAATAGCAGTGTGATAGGTAAATGTACCTGAATGACTGGTCTCAGATGTTATGAGAACATTAACGCTGGTACAAAAACGTGCTTGTTACGGTTCATTGCGAGCCTCATGAAAGTCAGCTCAAGGGTAAAGACTTATTCATGATAATTTCTGCTCTTTGCATCAGCCATTGCAAAAGATGTATGAAACGCACTCAGGTGCCGTACAATGTGACTTGTTTAATCTCCGATCTTTTACCTCCAGCACTGTAACACCTCACACACAGAAATACCTTTTTTATGTTTTAAAGTGCTCTTTCTGCCATTACAGACATAATCTACATACGTACTAATACACTGGTGTGAGGTGAGACTAGCCAAAACAGTAATTAGTGAATAATCTGTCTGTAGGAAGAATGGACAAAAGCAAAAGACGATGTCCCTGTAAACCAAACATTGTAATATAAGTGATACATACCATCCTGCAGACAGAAACATTCTGGGAAATATATTCTAGACGCTGTTCTGTTTTTCCAACAGTATATTGCTTATGCTGAGCATGTCACTGGCTGTTTGAAGTTCGCATTTACTATTTCTGACATGAGGCTAACCATACACACTCCAGTCCAGTTAAAACTGCCTGAGTCACAGATGAAGAGCAAGAAACAGGCAGGGTAGTGAGCTGACCTTTTTTTCTATGGATCAAGGATCATTTCATGTTGATCGCAGCATTATAACAGCACAAAAAAACACAATGCCAACACACAAAAAAAACCGAAGGCTTATTATTCACCTACTATAAATCTCAAGCTACTACTATACACATTTTTGGCAGTTATAAAACTAATATGAAACAGTGTGGGCCTGCGTACAGGCTCTGCAGTTTAACAGAATACTGCAGCATTTTTAACTCTCCAGAGGGGATCACTGGGTTCCTCCTAGGCCCTCAGAGAATGATTTCTGGGAGGAAGGATTATTTTTATTTTTTTCATAAAATAGAAAAATGATTGTATTTAAACACACCAAGTACTGTAGTCCTACTCTTGAAGCTCTTAATTCTTAAAGCTTTGTTTGGAAACAATTTAGTTACATTTTTATTTTATTTTTCTGTAGCATCCAGGTAGATATAGCTAAGCAAATTTTGCTATATCTTTGGTTAGGACTTGAAAGCCTGAATTCAAAGCCATTTCAGATTCATCCAGCGACGTAATTAAAAAGTGCAATCGTTTGATCCATCAATAAATCAATCACATTGTGATTTACAATGAGTCCAACCAATTTTGTTTAGGAAAACATCACTCTAGGCCCTCTGGAAGCAGTAGCTTCACCAATGAGTCTTTGTGAGTAGGTAAATGTCAGTAGCTCTATGCTGGGACTCCTTACTAAAGCAGTCACTCTAGCTATGCTACATTAATATGTCCTTAAACATGGGACATCTTTCACAAGCTTTACACGCCCATGATTAGTCTAGAACAGCAATGCTTAGTGCTGACACAAACCCACTAACTGGAATTAGCATCACAGAGATCTGCTTTTTCTTCAGTTTCTGAACGCTTCGATATCTATAACCGGAACGGAAAGCATAGCTCTAATAATCATGGTTTACCTTTGATATTTGTCTAATTTAATCATTCAAATCTGCGGAATTATTTTGATGTCCATGGTGACTGCATGTTATAAACAAGGGAGATAAGATAAAGTTGAGAAACACTGGAGTATTCCTTTAAAAGGTTAAGCTGCAGCAGAAGCATTGCACAAGCACTTTCAGTACTACGGCACTGACCACTTTATTAATTTCATGGTTATGTTTATTACTCACTTTTCTTGTTACGCTTTTATGCTTATTTGATCTCTGCATAGCATATTGAATGACCTCTGTGTATGATAATGTGCTTAACAAATAAACTTGCCTGGCCTTGCCTTGCCATTAAGCTCTACCCAAATCTTCATATTACAGCAACCACACTGTTTCGCAATCAGCTGTTTATGAGCAAGGGAGTGGAGCGGCTCTTTCAGCGGAGGAACTTGTCTCACAGCACTGTGGTTGGCCAGGCAGGCCATACGTCATAATTTCAGCTTCTTTAGCAGCTGACAGCAGATGATGATCATGGATGGTTATTGTCAGACTGCCTCCCCTTGTGGGCGAGCGACTACGCTGCTGTGGGGTTCGGCACGCCGTGACATTCAAAGTTACAGTCTCCTTCATGTAATGGAGCTGTCCCCTCACCGAGCTAATGGGAGTGATCCATTTAACCTGTGGCAGAAACACACAGACGAGGAAGTGCCTAATGCGAGGGCCTATCCCGCGGGGGGTAAGGGGAACGCATGCCTCTCCCCTCTCTCCCCCTCCAGGCTGCTGCCGATCTGACCGCTTGATTCATTGACTGCTGCTCCTCACTTATCCTCATTCACTGCTCAGTCTGGGGAGACGGGGGATGGAGGTTCTCTCGGCCGTGCAAGGACACAGTCAGTGCGGAACCAACAAGAAAGTAACATCTGAGTGAAAGTAGAGGAGTAGGCAGAGAGTGCAAGAGCTCAGCTCTGTTCTTGGCTTGTACGGAAGAAGGGCCTGCCTAAGCCAATGGTTGGCATGGAATTTCTAATGGTTCAGTTTAGTTTATTATTGGCAATGGGCGAATTTGTTTCAAGATTTCACTGGCCAGTGTGCTGCACTAAAAAAAAATGAAACTGCCGTTGTTGATTTAAATCGTTTCTCTCTAATGTGAGTAACACTATCTCAATGAAATACAAAGAAATTGAGTTTCAATTCATTACGCATTTGTTTGTTCAGAAGTATTTTCCTTGGTTTGGATTTTCTAGTTGGCTACTGGCACGATATACTGGCATACTGGCCATTTTTTCCACTTTTTTAAACTTATCATCAGGCCTGTGCTAGCTGGACACTGCAGTGATCACTTTTGTACTCAACATTGAATCATAAGAATTGATTTAGTTTATACAGTGGTGAGTAGAACTATTCCTTTCGAGATAAAATACTTGATATGTTTAAGATCAACAAAATAAACAGTTCAATGCAATGCAATTCGCCTAACTGGCTCAAGTGCTACCTAGAACAATTAAAACATGCTCTGCTTATGCTCAGTTGAGGAAATTATTGATTGTCAAACAATACGAGTTACTAAGCTAAAGGCAGTCAGTTTCCACAAACCATTTGACTTTACATAAGTTTACTTTTTGCAGTTTACTTCAAACCTCATCTAGAAATCTCTTTAAATGAGCTTTTAATTATTAAATGATCATCTGTAGCAGCCTATAATATGTGAGATTTATTTAACATGTGGCTTTTACATTGCTGATGTTTCCAATGTACATCATTCATCAAAAAAGGAAAGAAAAAAAAAACGTTCACAATGACTGGACTGGCATGTAGCTTGTTGTTATGAGGTATTCAAACAATCCTCACAAACAAATGAATTGACTACAAGGATGAAGCAGTGGAACAGCTAATACAGTAAAATACAAGTGGTAAGCTCAAACTGCTAATTACCAACTTCTCTGAGTCGCTCCAATACACACTCTGATATCGGAGTAATACAGAAAGTACTGGTCTATCCCAGACGATATACATACTGTTCACAAGATAAATGTACCAGCTGCTTTTGATCACTCAAATGTAAGTGGCATATAATGTTTTGGCTGCAATTTTCCAACTTAACAAAAGCTCCTAATGTGAGGTGGTCTTTAATCTGTAGGAGCATGCTTTGTATAATTTTCTCATATATAATGTATAAATTTTTTTTATCTGTAAGATTCTACCTGCTCAGAAAAGCTAAGTAGCTCAGTATAAAAGGCTTTGTATGAACGTACACACATACAATACAAGTTTTAATTAATAAAACACGAGCTATGGGGGCCACTTTTAGATAAGTACACTACAATCATTTGTGTATTTAAAATTCACAAATAAAAATGTGCAGTTTTGCTTTACCTACCTTTCAAAATAGTTTTTGATCAATTATTTATAACAAGTTCTAAATTATACAACACATTTGGGTTTCTTAGGCAAAGCGGTGCCTTATAGGTCAGAAACAATGCATTTAAAAAAAAAAAAATTTCCCTGCACAGATGCCAAAAGCCCATGGGCATTTTCTGTGCTTTGAATCAAACATAATGTTGGTTGTTGTAAAGATATAAATACACCATGTATTACATTTAACTCTCCGCAAGTTGTGAACTCAATATAGGATAACATCTATATTTTAATGCTAACAAAGATGATTACTAGGTCATATGTAGGATTACAACAAACATACCCATACAGAAACATAGCAGACTTTTTTTGGTAGGAAAACAGAAGGCAACGGAGAGAGCATTGGCGTAGGAACGGCCAAATTACACTGCAAACCATTTTCTTCAGTTTTGTTTACATTTATTCAGTTTAGATTTAGCAAATACAATTAACATATTTATTTCCGAATGAAAACTTGGGTTAGTATATCTTTGATCTATAGAACTAGTCAATATCAGTCTAATAAAAGGTTACATACATGGACTCATGAGCATAATGAATGGATGGTTATAGGCTGCTGGTGAGCAAAGAATACGATCATTAGTGAAACCCCCGTCATATGGAGTGTGTGAGATTCTGAGGTCAGGATGATTACAGACAGAGGATCCTGGTGTAATGTACTGATACATAAAAGCAACCACCAGACTGCACTCCCTGTCAGAGTGCACGAGAGTTTAACTGCATCATATTCACACCAGTTCTATCATGCACCACTTTGAAAAACGATATCACTAGAACTTGAGGAATATAGTTATCACATCAAGTACATCTAGGAATGGTCAATGTACATAATGTACACTACAAGTCTAATGTGCTGCTTTACGATATATTGCAGTTTTTATACTTGCCGTTAAAGGGCAAAAATGAAGGATTGAAGCTATCAATTGTACAATAGGAAAAGCAGAGCAAAGGACGAATCTTTTCCCAAGTTTTGTTCAGTCAAAGTCATTCCAACATTCTACGCTGACACACTTAGCCTTATAATACTTTCATAAACTTCCAAATGCAAAAATGCAATGATTAAAAAAGCACAACGATTCTCATCATCTGCCCCCACTAATATTCTAAAACACTTAAGTAACTCCGTGGAGAGGCCCCTTTCTCTCCGGGGAGGTTAAAGAGAAAAATGACTTCTTCATCTCCAGGCGCTGTTATTTCTGGTCATTTCTAATTGGTTTTAACTAAAAGCAACCCAACTCTGCTGGATCCACAGGTTCCCTCCAACCACACAGCCACAGAGTTCACTGCAAATAGCAGATTTGCATCCAAATTAGTTTTAGAGGACATGGAAATTACACTGTCTTAGTGTCAGGATGGACCAAAAAAAGAACAAGACACAATCCAGGCAGAGGTTTTGGCACGAGTGGCACAAAAGAGAAAGAAAACATGAGGCAGGACATGGTCCCTGATGGGAGGTGACACGGAGATCAGGAAAGGTCAGCATTTGATGGGACTATGTTTCTATAGACTGAATCTACAGCAGAAAGCAACCTCCTTCCCCAGTGCTACATTACTTTATTGGGCCTGTGAGGCTCCAGGTGAGTCCCCAGTGCTGCCTGGCAGCTCCTGAATAATACATGGCAGCTGCGGGGATTGACGTGGGCCCAGGAAGGGCACACAAACAGCAGGCATGGCTGCCAGGCAGATTGGAGACTCTGATGGAATTTTAATTGTACCGCAGGGAGCGCAGACCGATAAGCGCTATTGTTATGGCTAAGATGCTGCACAACACAAACCCATTCAGCCGAGTGCTTAAACAAACGATGATTACAGAGAAATGGTCCCTCAACGCACCGGCAAGTGCGCACTCCCTGACTCAGGAGTCGTTAGAGGCAGCCATGTGAGAATGGGGTCGCCAGCTGACAGTAGAAAAATATGGATAATTCATATTTATTACTGCACAAGGTTATTGTGAATTTGTTGCAAAAGGTCTATAAAAACAGTTTATAAGCAGTCATGAGTTTACACCGGGTCTGACGTATCACGCACAAATGGGATGCATATTTCCAGCCTGTTTTATATGAAACTGGCCTACAAGCCTAGACACACTGTTAATGAGCTGCAAATGCATGTGTCATCGCCATGCAAATACACTTGGAGGAGGATCACGGGATATGTGGAAGGATTATAAAAGAAGTAGGTGGGGAGATAGGAAATGTGGCTAATTATACATTCTGTTCAGTGTAGGCACTCACAAATCACAATATTGTTCCCTAAACTGCATTGTTTGAGCCTTATTGCGGCCACATCAAAGCACGGTTTACAGTAATTTCATCTGGTGATCAGAAACTCGTATAAATATGGGCCCATGAATAATTCATGTCTGGGACATCCAAAGCCTTCAGTAGGATTAGAACCTAAAGGTAGGTGGTTCTTTAAACATCATGAAGGTTCACGCTTGCAACAATTAGGGACCCTACATTTGCCATGTGTTTTCCCCAGAGGTCCACTAATAATGTAGTTTTATGTACCGAAACAAATTTATATGAACCTTTATTTTGTCCCTTATAATTAAACAGGCTATTTCGTTATTCAGCATTTAAGACTGAGCTAGATAGGTGGTGATATGTAAATGTGTTGTTTTTTGGTGACATCATAAAAACAGAGAATTCAAAATGGGCTGTTTTTGCGGTTTAACATTCATATTTGGACTGAGGATTGACTGGCATGTCTCAAAACTTTAGCAATGTTAACATACTGCATCAAACACTTATTCAAAAAAAAAAAAAAAAAGTTGATCTAGACACTTTACAAAAGGTCAAGGGAAGCCTTTTGGCACCTTTGTTTTGAACAGTCCAGAGAAAAACATAATTATTACTGCACCTGGTTACCATGCCTTTCTTGCGAAAGATCTGTAAATACTGCACATCGTAAGCAGTCATGAGTTTACACAGTCGGCAGAGTCTATTAGACTTTAATAGGTTTAGCCTCACGACATAGTTACTGACTGGTGTACTCTCTCTCAGGCCAGGACAGGCATGTAGTTGCCTCTGCATTCTCCCACACTCGCATGTTCCCATCCCACACTAATCTGCTCTTGATCCATGCTGAGCTCCACATGAAACCTGAACCCAGTTTGGCCCCACTACAAATAAAGTCCTCTGCCTGTCCGAGACCACCCTCAACTAGACTTGAGCATAACTCAGTCGTTATGTGTGGATATTAATTCAGCCACGTTTCTGAAAATGAAGGGTTATTCATTTTTAAAAATTTTCTATCTCTCATATTTCAGTAATTACCTTCTATGATAGGCTTACATAACACTCAGGAATGTTTACTCCTTGTTAGGAAACCAAATTTGCCTCCATGGGATGAGGTGGGGGGATATGATGGGGAATGGGTAAAGTAGAGACTCTCTAATAAATTTAATGAACTTATTTTTCTGTTTATTCTGTAAACTAAAGTCTTCCCCCTTGGGGTGGATCACACTCGGCTCAGCTCGGCCCTGTATTAGGAGGAGGCTGTGGGATCTTTCAGAAGATTCAGAGTCTGAAGAAAAGTGTGCTTATTGGTACATGTTTCTGTGTGCATGCATGTGTTTTACACAGATGAAACGAATGCAGCCTTCTTACTTAAAACTATTATGGTCTTTCTCTCTAGATTTTAAGGGTCGGTTTCCCAGACAGGAATTAAGCCTAGTCTTGGACTACCCTTTCCTTTTCTACTGGAAAATCTCTATTCACAGCACTACGTAATCCGGGACTAGGCTTAATCCTTGTCTGGGAAACTGACCCTATGTGTCTACCCATGGAAAATGTATTGAGATGTGTACTTAATTTCACTGGTGAAAGTCCAAAAAATGTCTTTTGGCCAGTGAGTGTGCAAACTTTTGTACTTAACTGTATCCATCCTATTTTGTCAGTCTTTTAGCAAACCAAGAGACTAGTTTTAAAGCTGAGGCTGATCTGGTTTAGCATGCACAAGCATGGGTTGTTCCTTTCTTCCCTCCAGAGCACTGAGCCTTTTTTTAAGAACACCAGAGAAACGACAAGAGTGTTGTGACAGTATATAAAGTAAGCATCCAGGCATGGTTCCCTGCAAACATCCTGAAAAATCCTCTCTGAACAGCAATGTAAAGAAGAACTTCATCATGGCTTTAGCTTTCTGAAACAAGGTGCTGCTCACTTGTTTGGCAGAGATTCATGTAAATGTCACTGACTTCACTCTGTATTAGTGTTTGGAAATTACAGCAATGGCCACAAAAAGCTTGCCTACTGTTTAACAGCCGTAGGAACACATGTGTACCCCAAGCCCACTCTCGATTTCACTCATCTGTGGTTTGGCGTGCAAACAATGTTTGTCAGCAAAACTGTACTGCAGAAAACCACAATAATACGCCACGTGGTCGTAGGTACTTCCTCAGAACATGCACAGCAGCACAGTGTGAGTATTGGGTGTTTACCGAGTGCTGGACGTAAATTCTCAGAGTGGCCTTTATGAGTCATAAAGACGGTGAGAAATCCCCCCCTCCTTGCTACTTACGTACTTTTTTTTTTATTCATTTCAAAATGTCATGGTTGCAAACACGGCACAGGAAAGCTTCTGCCGGTCTTTGCTACGAAATCTAAACGCAGCCTCATGGACTGCTGCGAAGCCACTAGACATCTACTCTTTCATCTCTCCTCCACTGTCTGCATGAAATCTATCACATCTAACGGCATCCTGAGAGCAGGAGTGGGCCGTGGTGCTTTCCAAAAGCCGACCACATCTTGAAATGCAAGTCTACCACCATTTCCAGCTCGCTCTCATACCAGCGCCTCATTTGACCTGTTAGCTCTTCATCTAATTCTCTTTTACTTTGGCCCCCCTCCTTCTTTCTCTCTATCACACTCTCACTCTCAGTCTCTCCCTCTCTCACTCACCCTCACTTTCTCCCCCTCCGACACCTTAGCGTGGCAGAGCAGACAGAATGTTAAGCAAGCAGGTTGAGCACAGATGAATTAAACATCCTTCATAATCCCTGTCGGACTCTGTCTGGGCTAGCGAGTGTGGGTATGTGGGTAAAAGTAAAGTGCGTATGCCTAGGAAAAGAGCTAGCACTGCCCAGAGGGAGAGATGCCTAGACTGAAGGTACAGGTGCTGCTCTGGATGGACTTCAATGTAAAAACGTCAACATAATGGTGCACCCTGGTGAATGCTAAGTCCCAGCTGATGAAGTTAACTGTCCCAATGACACTCTTAATAAGTAATAAGTGCATCACAAGTAGAATTCCAGTCAATGATCTAATTAATATCATGGAACTGTTATGTGTCTTCTGGACCAGGACTTTGGAAATTGTCTTAAAAACAGACTTCAATTGTTCTTGGCTGGGATGTAGGGAAAACACCTTAGCACTTTTACATCACGTGGGGGTTCTCTGAACTTTAAAAAGGTTTTTTACACTTATGTATTTCATTTATTTAAAAAAAGTACTTTAAAGAACCAGCCATTGAAAGGCTGTTTTGGAAGCAGCAGAGGTTCTTCCCAAAGAACCCTTTTTGGCCCCTTCATTTGGAACAATGCAGTATGTCTGCCAGTACAGCAGTGGCAGAAGCAGAGAGGAACAGCTAGCTGCTGCACAACTGCAGTCATGCAGTCATGCCTGGCACTTAGCCCACCATCTATTTTTCATGTTTTCCATAATTAAAACCTGAAGGCTGGGCATACTCTCGCTGTGCACAGTCAAGATCAAAGGTACTCCTATTAGAGAGCGAGGTTCATCAGTGGAGCCACTCTCTATATTTCAGCTCACAGACACACGCTCAAAGTAAAAAACATCCTGCAATGATTCAGGAATCGATCAGCAAGTGAGGTGGAGCTGAACTGTCCAAGCAAATATCTTGAGTTGACATGATTTATCCATTAAACTTATTTAATTGGCTTAAAAAAATGTATTAAATGACATTTTGGGATTAAAATATTCTTTAAATATTACTTTCCAGTAAAAACTTTAAACATTTTAAAATGGTATGTGTAGTATATCTTTGTAATTCTTTGTAAAGCTTTGTAATTGTAAAATTTGCTATTGGTTATTTGAGTCATTAATAGACACCCATGCTAGCAATGCAGGTAGAGTACACTCTTGGACTCCCAACCATGGATGGCTGTGGACCTCAAGGTGATGGGACCTCAACCATGGACCTCAAGGTGATGGGCCAATATTTAAACAGCTGCACCATTTTGGAGATTACTATTACTATTATTAGTGATACTATCAGTACTGACAGTCCTACCAACAGTAGGAGTTTGAACTCATATGTTTTGTTGATTTTCTAAGTAAAATTAAGTACATATCCTCTACAGGCAACAAACTAAAATATGTCATTTTAATTAAAAAAATGTTTCTATTTATTTGCTGACTTTAGTATATTGGACAAAAGAACTTTTGCACTGGACACATTATAGTTTTTCCCCGATATGTTAAATTTAGCGAATAGACAGTCACTGTGTATCACAATGTGCAGAAGTACATACTCTGTAGAGGCTGTGCACTTGGAAATCAACAAAAACATTTAACCAGAGGCACCGGAAAACTTGCTTATGACTATATATATTTGACTATATCTTCTCTCACTTAGTTGATTTCAGTGATTAGTAAGATATAATACATACAATATACTACCTAACATCAAACATTAACTTGCTCAGCTACGATGAAATGTACGGTGTGCAATCAAATCAGAAGTTATATTTAAACTAAAAGACGTTTACACTGCCCCTCACACTGAGACTCTCACTGGCTATAGAGGATATACTGAGCACCATGATAAAATGAGTAACACAATTAGTGGAGTGAAGATGTTTATTTATTCATCTGTCCCATTGACTCTGAAGTAACTCGAGCCTTTGGGCCTTTCCGTCTGAACGAGCTGCCTCTGAGACTAGCTCTTTCCTTCTCCTCACTCTAGCTGATAAGCAGAGCAATTCAATCCCTGCTCTAAAAATACGCCCCATCACCAAAAGTGCTCAAATCATGTTGCTTATGTTGTTATTCCCACAGGCTTCATTCACACAAAGAAGAGAAAGACAGCATCAGTGTGGTAAACCACTACTAGTAAAAGCAGTAGTCTTGTGTAAATAAAAGGCTATTTTATAATGTCTAAATCAAGAGAGAATGCCTAATATCCAAGTCTTATGAGACCATGTCTACCATCAGATACAACACTTGCTTCATTCATACTGCCTGGGTTGTTTTATCTGAATGACGCTAAACTATTGCGAAGCAATAGAAATGGTAGTTGCAGCAGCTGCCTCACTGCCCTGGGCAGTCGGGGTCAGAAAGAGTTCAATCGTCTCTACTAGCAATGCAGAAGAAAACAAGGAACTTCGCATGCTAACAGGAAGCAGTGCTGCTTTACAAAATAGAATGACAGACCCAATATACACTCACTAACTTCCTCTCATGTTTCCTCTTTGGGCTTTAACTAAAAAGAGGCCGGAATATAACATGCCCTTGGCAAGGACAGCTTAGCAAGAGAACATGAGCTAGCATATTAGTGGCCTGTGTGTGCTGCATCAGATGTGTGTCAGGATTGACTGGCAGAAAGGTAAAAAAAAAAAAAGAAGAAGAAGGAAAAATAGCATAAACAGCCTTCTCCATTACACCCTAGATCAAATGTAGGCCTAGTATGCCATTTGGTTAAGCTCTCATCTGAGACACAGGACCTCAGTGATGGCGTATGTAGAGGGGTCCATGCAACTTAGCCTCAATGCTTCTAAGTTTTATATGTAATGTTGAGAAGGGTCAACTAGTGGCACCTCCCGATTCTGACTCTGCAAATTTAACCAGAATGGAGCATTTCATGTCAAATGTAATTAAATGACATCGTCGTTCGCTGCATGTACACAGACATTAAGCACAATGCTATGATCCAAATAGCCTGCTGTTGCAGACATTTCCCAAAACCTGGTGACCAATAGTACACATGGTTATGCACAGGGCACAGTTGCAGGCCACTCCCACCCCACCACTGCAATGCATAAGAGTAGTAGCCTTGCAGCGCAGTAATTATTAATGACAAAAGTCTATAAGCATTCCATTAGGTGCAAGCAGCTGTCATAAACATCTTAATTAATTTACAAAGCAAGCAACGGGGGAATTATGGCGACGTGGAAATCTGCTTCCCTCTGCCGCTCTATAGCACTGGAACAGATCGGGCTTTTAAATTTTTAAACACTGCCTTTCATGTTCTCCAGAGCACCAAAAAGCCTTTGAACAGTCAGCTTGTTAGGAGATGCACCTAGCCACAACACTACCTTTTGGCTTGTCCCACGGTTCTTTCAGCCGAGCTGGTGATGAGAGCCGTTTGGGTTTGGGGTTCTAAAAAGGCCCAGGCCCTATACACAACACCTCCTTATCCCAGTGTCTGCTCGCCTACATCACAGCATTTTTCCATTTCCTTTGTTAGTGTCTTGCCAGGCAGCATTTTTTGCTTCACTAAAGCTTAATCTGTCTCCCTCCATGCTTTCCTCTCCATATCCAAAGCTTAGGAAGACAAGAGAGCAACCACTCTGTTCAGATTTGCACTTGTGCACCTTGTTTTTCTCAGGCCTGCGCCTTGATTAACCCATTGAAAAAAAAAAAAGGTTGCAAATTTTTATTATGGTTAATGAGGTTAAAATTAAGCTCAGATGTAGGGTTGGGTTTAGAAAATCTGTCAGAACAAAAGCCTGCATTAATTTTACAGAAGAAGAAAAATGTTCTTAACTTTGAATGCAAGTTAATGAAACAAGTGTTTTTACAGACACACCGATCAGCAACTTTAAAACCAATGGCAAGTGAAGCAAATACAAAAATGGGGTATATTAGGCAGCAAGTGGAGCTTTATCGTGTGTTGGAAGCAGTAATACGGACAAATGCAAGACTTGAATGACTTCGACATGGGCCAAATAGTGATGGCTAGATGACTGGGTCAGAGCATCTCCAAAACAGCAGCTCTTTTGAGCTGTTCCTAATATGTAATGGTTAGTACCTACCAAGAGTGTTCCAGGAAAGGACAACCAGTGAACCAGGGATGGTCAAGGCTCACTGATGCACGTATGGAGCAATAACTATCCTGTCTGGCTTGATCTCACAGAAGAACTACTGTACCACTAATTGCAGAAAAAGTGTTAAAGCTGGCTATAATAGAAAGGTGTCAGGACAAACAGTGGATCCAAGCTTGTGGTTCTGTATAGCTGCAAAAGGTTGCCTGGATGTGATGAATCAGTTTTCTTTATATCATGTGGACAACTGAGCGCATGTGAGCTGCTTACTTGGGGAAGACATGGCACCAGGATGCACTATGGGATGACAGCAAGCCGGCAGAGATAGTGTGATGCTCTGGGCACTGTTCTGCTGGGAATCCTTGGGTATTAGCACTCATGTAACAAGCACTTTGCGATGTTCTACCTTCGTACATATTGTTATAGCATTGTTACAGAACAAGGGCACTCCTATATGGCTACATTACTCCCTAGTGGCAGTGGCCTCTTTCAGCACCACAATGTGCCCTGCCATGCTAAAAACTTTGTTCAGGAAAGGATTGGAAACCATGACAAAGAGTTTAAGATGTTGACTTGGGCTCTACATTCCCTAGATCTCAAACTGACTGACCATCTGTAGGATGTGCTGGACAAACTAATCCTACTAACAACTTGGTGTCAGATACCACTGCACTCTTCAGAGGTCTTGTGGAGTCCATGCTTCGAAAGGTCAGTGCTGTTTTGGAGGGATGGAGACACCGACATAATATTACGCAGGTGGTTTAATTTAATGTTATAGCTGATCGGAGCAGAGTGGAGTTACAACGCTCTAAAAGAAACAACATAACAATTAGCTATAACACTTATGTGCTTCCACATGTCTTGACAAGATGTGGTTTTGTTTGTGTGTGTGTGTGTGTGTGTGTGTGTGTGTGTGTGTGTGTGTGTGTGGTCTATCAATTACCATTGATAAAGAAGAAACAACTTGGACAGAATAAATGACAGAATAACAAAATTATGTGAGAACACAGAACACTTAATCCCTTCAAAACAACAGCTGCCACGGATGTGGTTGCATAAGAGCTGCATCTCTTGAGAAAAGAGTGTGTGGCTGTCTGGGGGATGGTCCTGGGTAAGACTCCCATACTGCACACTGGCAAAATGGCGGGCTTTGAAGACATTATAAAGGTACGCATAGTGTATCATGTTATTTGATTGGGAAGTTTGATAAGTCAGTTACAACAAAAGTATTGTGGTGAGGCATTCCAAATTAAGTGAAATGTACTGATAATGTTGTAATAATCCAATTTAAAAAATGTAACTGAGGTTTTTCAAAAAAAAAACAAAAAAAAAGTCTTCTGCAATTTATTATTATTAGGTTGCCCATCCTAGCAATGAAAGAACACACTAGTGGGAAGAGTATTCGTGGGTCGGCTGTTCTCCTGGAAGGGTGTGGATTTAAACCGGCAATCTCCCAACAGTGAGGAAACCTTTAAGGCCGCTTTATGCTTTCAGAGAAACAAAGCTCATGAGAATTGCACAAAGTCAAAACCACCTTCGCAAGCTCACAACTTTGCATTTTCTCTGTAGTTTCATTTGGCTGAGAGCTGAGAGCTCCCAAGTCATCTACCCTTGAATGATGCCCTGCCGTTTTTGCAACCAGTCACAGATTGTGTGTGAAGTGCATGAATCAGTGAGCAAAGCTTTCGCATGGTACCTGCAGTTCTGTGTGAAATTATGTCATGTTGTTCGCCGCTTTCTGATTTACACAAAAGCCGGTGTCATTTACAAAGACAACATTTTTATTCAAGTTCACTTGAAATGGACAAATGAGATTTTGCTGACAAAAATGAAGGTTTTAGAGGTAGGAGCAGGTAGGGCAGGTAGGTTTACTCCATGAGAAGCTCTGATTGTTTAAGGGTTTTGACTGGAGTGTTTTCTATTTGACCCGTTCCTGCCAGTGTGACCTGGCAATTACAGCTGAAAGTGTTGGTGCTGAATGAAGAGATGAGATTGATGGGAGTAAAATTATTGCCTGTTCTGTCATGCTGAGTTGTAGTAATGCATTTCAGACTAACTGCATATTTGCTAAACATGTCTGTTTAAATCCATGGGCTGAGTATTTGCAGTCCTCCTCCGCTCCTACCCCCTCCCTTTCTCCCCCAGCCTGCTGAATATTTGCGTAACTCAGTCAGTGTGACAGCATTCAATGCTAAAGCACTCCCAAGGCTGATGATCAAAGTCAGCAGTCAATTCACATTACACTGCATTGATTTGATGCTTCCTAACCTTGCAGGCCTTTACCTAATGCTTGCCAAGGCCTGGAGGATATCACAGTCCATCACAGTCTCTTTTTCTCTAGGCTGAATAGAGTGTGAGTGTGTGAGTGTGTGTGTGTGTGTGTGTGTGTGTGTGTGTGTGTGTGAATTGTTTTATTATTGTAATTGGTACAAATTGTGCTTTGTTATTGGTCTTATCTTCAGACTCTTAATTGTTATGTTTATAATTATGAGTAAATTAAACTATTCGTTATTGATGCATATTATCATTTTGCATTTCATAAAAGCTTCACATTGTTGCCAATATCATTTTTACACTTAAAATGGCTGCAATGCACAGCTTCTCAGAGTGGATAATTGCTTTGGTGTATAAATTAAAACCTTTTACAAAAATACCAACATATTGTAAAAATTCCTCCCTCAATAAATAAAACCCACGGTAGTAATCTGTTGTTTTCAATTTTTTCAATGACACTATTTTGTTCTAAAATACCATCTTTAACCTTAACAGATTTTATATTTAGCTTCTTGCTCAGTGATGACTTTGTTTTGGGTCTATGAAAAGGGGCCAGATGGGTGGCCTTCCCTGCAGTCTTCTGTGCTGCAACGGCATCCGTTTGATCATCTGATGTAATAAAGCTGGAATGATGTGCCCTCACCCCTCTCTGACTAATATGGTATCTTCCAACCCACTGTGGGGGATGTGTGTGTTTTTCTCCTTCTTGTGCAGTGGTGGAGGTGGAGGGGGTGGGGGGTGGTGGGGGGTCCTGTCGGAATGGATCAACATCGTTGACACGGCACAGTGACACACTGACCCACAAGCGCCAGGAGGAAAACTGCAGTCTTACTGCTCCAGAAAAGAAATAAATTAATAAATTCAAAAAAAGCTATCGATTTATGTAAGAGCTGCATTCCATAAAGTGCATTAGTCATCATGATGGTGGTGAGGGGCAAGGGGCTCTTTAATTATTTCACAGGAGCCAGACGGAATCAGCGTGCCGTGAAGAGATGACATCGATTTCCCGTCAGCGAACGGGGGGCACACACTGCGCGGTGGCTCTCTGAGAGAGGAAAGGAGTACAGTGTTTGCTTTATGCTGCAGGGACGACACCGGGCCACTTCAACACATGAGCCGAGCTCTGTACACAAACATTCTCCCACACCCGCACACACACACACCCGGACACACACACACCCACACCCACACACACCCACACCCACACCCACACACACCTACCCACACCCACACACACCTACCCACACACACACATACATACACACATACACACATACACACACACACATACATACACACAAACACACACACACACAAACAAATACACACACACATACACACAGTATTTTTTATTTATTTTTAGAACTATAAAATAATCAATATATTTTACATTTGAAATACATTTTAAGTATTTTTATAAATTGTAAATTAGGGCCTGAAATAATCTTAGGTCTTTTAATCAATATTTATTATTTATTACAGTACTTTGGGAGTAATAAGACATTATTAAATGATAAATATACACTGAATTATCTATTTAGAATCCAGAAGTATTTTTCATTGTGTCTAGCCCATAATTTTATTACCACTTTTGAAATATGAGGTATTCTGACTAATAAAATCTTTGTAAATTCTCAAAGCCACACACTTGGGTTGTACGATAAAGACAAAATACTAGATTCATCATTAAATATTGCACTGCACCTGTAATACCTATTTGCATGTTGCAGCCTTTGGAGATATCTACAAAGGGCAAACTATAACATGACTATAACAACATACAATATATTGTGTAACTCTATTCTAGAGTTTTCTCCATCATTTTAAAATCCTATGCAGCCTCGTTTATTTGTTTGGACATTTGTAAGTTCTAAATTATTATCATCGTTATTATTAATGTTTATTTAGGTCTACATCTTCCTACTAGCTGGTTGAAACCAGTGAAACAGCACTGTTTGAGCACCATATTAAAGCCACTGTATACACGTATCTGCCACAAAACTGGTATTATAGCTCTGAAAACGCCTGTGTATCAGTGACCTTTGTTAGAAGACACTGAAGATCTCACGTGAAAGGAGGCAATATTCCATTCTCAGGTTGCTTCTTCCGAAACGGCCTCAAAAGCCAGATGTGACCACGGTGTGTCTTTGTTTCTGAGTGATCTAAGGTGTGCGAGATGCAAAACGTTCCATGAGTGACAGTAAGTTGAAGGCTAAAATTAGCACCACTTCAAACATATTTCCTGTCCACAAGAAAATGAATCTTTGTCAGAAGAACCACGTGAAAAACATCAGAACGACTGTCAAAGGGTGAAAGCGCTCAACGTGTGTTTCCATAAACTCAGCATCGCCTGAGGTAAAAGAGAGTGCTTTATAGCTGCAGTCTGCGTTCAGTATATTGAGAGGCAACCGTCTGAACTCGTTCACCCCTGGGAGGCACACTGCTGCAGTTTTGCATGCATGCATGAGCTGTCTGTGTCTAGTCAAACATGTGGTGCAGACTCCAGTTAAAAATGCATCATTATGGAAGGAGCAGGGTAGAGAAATGCCTAGACGTGAAGGCATCCCATCTCCCTCTTACACTACTGCTTTCTGTGCTTACATAATTTACAGGGCTGACGGTAGGGGGGAGCCGGATGTGCAGTCAGGTCAAGTAATGTGGACACGAGAATCCTGACCCGGCCCTGCAGCTTTGGTCACTCAACGGCAACGTACAGGGGTTGAGTGACCAACAATATGAAATTAAGATGTTCCCACCCACCAGTCCACCACGTTTAGACAGTGAGGTGGCACAGGACCATTCTGGAGATGGTACAGATACTAAAACACCCGGTTATATCTGATTTATTCATTAGCTGAGGTGCTTCACACTGGTTGACTTTACCTAGAATACAGAAACACCAGCTGGTTAAACCCACACTCATAGCTACAAAACCTAAAGTGCCCATATCCCACCTGTTTATTTATTGAATAACTGATTTTTTTCCCCATTTGTGTGGTTTTATGCACCAAAAACACTAACAGTGGACTAGACTTCAATCCATCATATACAATTCAAGTGTTGTGGATGAACTGAGAAGTACTTCCTCCTCACCGCCATTAGACTATATAACTCCTCCCTCTGTCACAGACCCACATAATAACCTGCTGCTACCCAGATGTGCAATTTCTTATGCTGTGCTAAATCATTACCACTATGTGCAACACCTTTATTATCTTTATTCATGTGCAGTTGTTTAGTATGTGCAATAGTCTTAACATGTGCAATATCACTATTTATTTCAGTAATTACGTGCAATATTTCATGTGAAATAGTCTTGCCATGGGCAAAATCACTACTTAGGTCTACTTGTGTCACTTATGTCCCTACTTATGCAATAGCATTATAGTATACTATAAATAGTATTATGTCACTATTAATAACAGACTTGGCATAGGTTGCAACTCCAAACCACTACTTGTGTTAGCTTGCAGTGGTTTCACTTCTTTTTTTATCTATAGTATGTAAAACCACATCTCTTACTGCCCACAGCATTTTTTATATAGCACAGTGTATTTAGTACTAAGTCTTTTCTGAGTGTTTATGCAGAGTTTATTTAGACTTTTTGTTTTACTGTATTTTATATCGTTTTTGTCTCTGTGTGTCTATACAGTCGTAGCATAAGCATCAATAAAGTTTTCTGATTCTGATTCTGATTAATTCAATTTTACATGGCTGTATCCAAACCTCCCTTAGAATGAAATAGGCTGTCTATGTCTCTGCCTTTAACAAAAATGTACTCTGATCAGCCGTGACATTTTGGCCCCGTCAGCCAAAACAGAGGAGTGAACTGCACAAGAAGGAGTGCTATAAGGTCCTATAAGGGGCCTCTACGGACTGGACAAGTTTGTCCTGCACATCCCACAGACATTCCGATTCGAGATCAGGGGAATGTGGTCAACACCTTGAACTTTTAGTCATATTCCTCAAACCAATCTGAAAAATGTTCATCCTTCTGAAAGAGGACACCGCCACTGGCAAGGAATACTGCAAACAAGAAGGTGTGTACTTCGTCTTCAACAATGTTTCAATAGGTGGTACGTGTCAAAGTAATGCCCACATGAATGCCAGGAATCATAATTTCTCAGCAGAACATTGCCTAGAGCATCACAGTGCGTCCACTGCCGTGCCTTTAAAAAAAAAAAGGAATTACCAGGCCACCTTTTCCTGCATCCGATGTTTATAACAGCTAGCCTGAGTTTTTTGTGTAGTTCTTCTGTTGGACTGGACCATATTGGTCAATATTTATGCATAGATAAGCCCTGGGTGCCAATGGCCCTGTCACTGATTCACTTCTTGTCCTTACTTAGACCACTTTTGATAGGCACGAATAACTTTTTATCAGAAAAATCCCAGGAGGCCTACTGTTTTGGAGATGTTTCGACCCAGTCATCTAGCCATCACAATTTATCCTTTGTCAAAGTCACTCAGATCCCTATGTTTGCCAATTTTTCTTACTTCCAACACATTAACTTCAAAAATGGACTATTCATTTGCTGATTAATATATCCCACCTCTTGACAGGTGCATTCTGAAAAGCAGTCTGGGCTGAAACACTCCTTATAACACAAACAGGGTGGACTAAACTGTTTTAGGCTGAACAGGTGGGTTTAAGTAAATACATAGATTTATGTGACATCTCAAAAACAATTCAGAACATTCACAAGATGCTTTGCAGCTTCGTTCCCATACATAAACTGTGCTGACTGAACTAATCATGCACTATAAAACTTTAACAGTATTTAGATACTACACATTTATGAAGGGGAAAAAGGTGGCAATGAAAAACTCCTAAGAGAGAAATTTTCATCTGCACTGAACCGAAGTCTGATCATATAAAAAAAGGGAGGGTGTGTACACACTCTTAACTTATATAAATATTTGTATGTGGGTCATTACCTGTCTGTTTACCTTTGAAATAGCCTCTACTCTTAATCTTTTGGTATCATACAGTCACCAGTTACACAGTGTCCCAGACACCAACAACCGTAGGAGAGTGAAACAGTGACACTTTTATTTTTAAAATAAAAAAAGAGTAAGTTGGCCTATGTGTATTTACTTTTGAAAAGTTCATTTAAGGTACATCTTTACAATCATAGGATAGAACTTTGTGTTGCTCTAATCAACTGTTTCAACTTATTTTGCACTAAACGAACATGTCTTAGTAAGTCAAAGGTGTAACTTCGTGCAAAAGACACAGCAGTAAGTTTTACCTACACACACACACACACACACACACACACACACACACACACACACACACACACACACACAAACATACACACACACACA